>VXAX01001839.1:874158-1232461 GCA_013399835.1 Leptocoma aspasia
TGCTATGAGGTGGGACAGTGGGAACAGTTATTTTTGTGTTCAGTAAAATAACTTAGGTTGTTATGTCCTACCTGTTTGACAAGGCCTAATTTATGCTGATATGGTGACAGGGCCAGGTCCTGCAATTTGTTGGGTGTGGACAGGCTGACTTGCATCTGTGGAAGTCCCGAGGAAGGTCTGGTTTTGGTCTAGTTGTAGTGCAAAATTTTTACAGAGTTGGAGCCAGACCGTGGTGTTAATAGTGCTGTATTGGGATCTGTTGAAAGCAAAAGAGATTTCTTGTTATGTTTTACTTTTTGTTACTCAACTTTGTCGTCTTAGTGGATGGACAAATATGTGTATCCAAAATGCAGCTTTTCAATGTAAAGCAACATTGAGGTGATTTTAATGAGAAGAAGATGCTATAGAGAGAACAAGTACAGGACTAGTTATAAAGCTCTCTGCAGACCTTTAAGAAAACAAACAAAAAGACTAAAACCTGCTGTTACTTATCTTAAGTGATCACAAGCAGTAAGAACACGGGAATGGCTGGGATCTTGGTGTTCTGACAGGAAAATTAAAGCGTTTATAAGTGATGTTGCATAAATGCCAGTGATGCTCTGGTGCTGACTCGTGTGTGGCTAAATCAGTGCTAGGACTACTGTAGCAGTACTTCCTGAAGAATTTCAGGAGCTGGTCTAATTCCATACACTGGAGGCCATGCGTAGGTGTACCAGCTATAAATTACAAGTTTGGTATGAACTGGAGACACACTCATCTCCATTCAGCTTGACTGCTTCAGCAGAGACATAGAGAAGGCCCTTTGCTGTCATTTGGTTACTGTAGTTCTGTTCTAGATGCACATTAGGCTGTTATCTATTTGTTGGTTTATTTAGTCCTCCTGTAGTTTTGTTTAAGAAACAAACACCTCTTGATACCTATAATGTAGGACTGAAATCCATGACTAAAAATTAAAAGCCCCCTTCCCCCCTTTTTTTCCCCTGACATCTCCATCTCTTTTTGTAGAGACACTACCTCCTTTTACTGTGTGTGTTTTTAAGGGTTGTAATCTGAAATTGCAAAAGAGAGGTAATTGCTTATAAATCTTTGGGTCTAAAGCTGCATGTTTTTTGTATTTGGAAACATTAAATCTTTGATAAGGCTAAGAGCTGGATATAGTGTGCATATTCTGTGCATGTCCAAGAAATTTTACCGGAAAACATGATGGAAAAAAGACAAATGTCACTTAAACAGTTCTATCACAGCATTTGGAAATTAATGTTGGTTTACTTCCAGCAGTCATTTTTTAATACTGCTTTATTGTGCTTTGTCCATTGCCAATTTTATTTTCTGTAAGTCTGGCTTTTTGAGCAAGTGGTTTATCATGAGACAACTTTTAGGATAAGTAACTTTTTTAGTTTGCTCACTTACTCTGTTCTGTTGATGCGTGTAGTTGTGGCTTGGGATGTGGTGTGGAATCTGATACAAGTTCTAAACAGATCAGTTGAAACTTGAGGCTCACAGAAGTTGATCTTAATGTTCAATAAACGAATAGCGATGCATGGGTTTGAGCATGGTTGTCCGTTTGGCCTTCTGAATATTTGCTATGGAATGTATTTACTGTGAATTGGAGCTCATTCTGTAACAGGCTGTAAGTGACTCCGTAGCTGGCACCTGCAGCGTATTTGTTAGCAGACAAATTAGTTTTGCGTTTACTTCATTTGAAAAAACACAAGATTGTTTAACTTGCATGATCAATACAACCAGATGGCATGAATATAAATAAAATGGAAAAATAAACCGAAAACTGACAGAGTTCACTTATCGTGGATTTGGAATGTTCTTCTTTAAAGCTCCTTATCCATTAGCCTAAATAATTTAAATGTAGTTAATGTTAGCTCTTGCCGTGTGGTATTGAAGTTGAAAGGCTTTCCTAGGTTATCCAGCACTTAGTGTGCAGAGTAGCCTTTACAAGTCTGAAGCAATTACTGTAATTTGAATTATAATAAAGTAGTGTCACTTCTGAATAAATGTTCCTTTAGCAGGCATATGCACGATAGTCTGATTTTGGATGAGGCGACTGAATATGATTACTGAAGCATAACACTTAATTTATAAGCATTATCTGAAGTAATTGAAGGCCTCAAAATCAGTCTGGATAGCTGCATTACTTCTTATTTTGAGAATTTCTTATTTTGAGAATTGAGGGTTTGTTGTTTGTTACTAAAGAAATCCATTTGTTCTGCTCTAGCAGATCAGGAACAACCTGATCCGGAAATGAGTGAGGTGATTCCTCACCTTTATGACAAGCAGAAGGAAATGGTGTTTTTTTTGTTTCGTTGTTTTGAGGCAGTTTGTTGTGTGAGAAAGGTGTCAAGGGACCTGGGCATTTGGAGTGTCTCCACTTGAGTTTGTAACTTTCTGTGGATTTATTCAGGTATGGATACAGAGAGTGGAGCTTAATCTGGAACAGACTCTTTGACATAAGAACACTTGTGTCTGGTCTGAGACATTAGGACATCTGGCTGTCGTTACTATGAAATGACAAGTAATTGTGTTCTCAATTGAAGTACTGTTGCAAATAATTTCTATTGGGATTTACTTGTTACATGTGTATGGGAGGGTAGAGCTTGTATTCTAAGCAGGAGTTATGAGGATTTGGTGGACAAATATGTCTCTGTAGTATCATATGTCATGCAAGACCTATTTTTCATTAATGAATTTGAAATTATTGAATTACTTATTGCCTGTGGTGTTACTATCCTGTCTCTTGAGTATACTGGCAAAATGTTGTAAAAAATCTTAAAACCCCCATTTGCTCAAGGTAGTGGGAAATTCATGGTGTCTGCATCCGCCTCTCCGTTTTTTCCCTGAAAATATTTAGTACTTACACTTGTAGGGTTTTATTCTGCAAGTGTGTATAAGGTCCTGGATCATCTGCATTTGAGCTGGGACTTAAATTTAGGTTTGCAACAACAATAAATGGAGCCCTAGCTGATGGATGTTGTCACTTTTCTGAGCTGAACTGCTCTGTGTAAGTTGTTCTGTAGCCCAGATGTTTTTTAAAACGTTATTTTGGCCTACTCCTGTTTCTGCTCTCGGCTGGGACATGTATTGTGTTACCAGCCTGCATGAATCATGCCTGGCTTCTTGTGCTTGGGCACCACCAGACTTCTTTTGGGGATTAGCTGCATTCCCTGTAGGTCAACAAAAAGTGTACTTTGGGGCAGTCTGGGGATTTTCTGCGCTCAGGATTTTTATCAGGCTCTCCACTGTTGTGGTGTAAACTCTTTTCTTGTGTAGTTGCACAGAGCTGTTGCAGTCTGACTCCTGCCACAACAGAAAGACCCTTTCTTATTACCAGTGTCCCAAGCAGCAGGTAGCCATCAGATTTTGCCACTTTAGGGACTGATTTCACTGGCTCCCTGAGCTTGTGCTGCTCTGACTGCAGCTATTACAAGAGGGTTTTCAACATATGCTGACAAAATGTGTCAACAGTGTATTGTCTGTGTATAAAAAAATCTGTGTGTAACATTTTTATTGTTATTTTTAAAAATTTATAAACATATTCCAGAGAAACAGATTGTGACCTCTTAGAAGAATTGATGAATGTATCTTCCTCTTTCTGAATTAGCTAACTAGTCTTTCACAGAATTTTGTGATAGACACATCTGCTTGTGGAGTTTTGGGGGTAGTTAGCACGTCTAGTATTTGCCAGTTCTTCAATGGTACTAGTCAAGTTGTTTGAGCAATGAATTGGGGCATTTTTCCAGTATTAAAAAATAGTATATAGTTACTGAACAAACTATGTTTGTTCAGTTTGTTCACCATACAACTGTGGTTGTATGGGTATACCTGTATGGCTGCTGAGAGGGAAATCTGTCCTAGAGAAATAAACTGGGGTTTTTTAATATAAAAATAAGCCACACTCCTGATAAGCCATATTAGCCATATTAAATAGCCTAACAGTGGATGGTATCTGAGAAGGAGAAAATAGCCACATGCTTAATTTAATGTTTGTGAAGTTTGCTGAAATGGGAATTTTTTTGTGGTCTTATTGGAATTAGATTAACACCAGCTCCTCCACTGCGTATTTTTTCATCTTTGTGTGATTCTGTGGCGTGTCTATCCAGGACTTTGTGTAGTGTTGTAACACCCTCCAGGATTTATTTGCAGAATCTGTGAACAGGGAGACTCCCTTTTAAGGAGCTGGAGATACAAAATACTCTGTTTCTTCTGTTGTTCTACATCTCCTCCTTGAATTTTGAAACCTTGCTTATAATTTCTTAGGAATTGTGGAAACTTTAAAATTTCAAGGTGTTTTTATGCTATGGTGCTAATATTCTAGTAAAGATTTTATTTGCAAAATAGATTTTACTGGAGACTGTGTTGTCCTTTCACTTGTAGGCTCTCTTTGTAGTAGGAGGCAATGTGAAAAGGAAGAAATCTACTTAAACCAAACTTATTTTAGTTCTCTGGAGCAAATGATGTTTCCTATGCTAAACACTGAGTAGCTGCTTTTTTACATTATTTAAATCAAGATGTATGTAATTAGTCTTAAATAAAATTGGAATTTCAAATACCAAATAACTGACCAAAGTCAGTTATTAGTAAATTCTGTTTTGGATTAAGGCACTAATTTGTTTCCTTAATCCTAAAATCTATGTAGCAAAAATAATCACATTGAAATGTAAGCTTTCTTTTTTCTTCTTCTCCTTCCTTCACTTTTGCTGTTGAAACTTTTCCCCCTGAACTATCATTAATCCTCACTTAAAAAACAAATGAAAGTGAAAAGAAATAAATCAGTATTTTTAAATGTATATCCCTAGTTTCTTTGTAGGAAAGTTTAAGTTAAGGTGTACTTTCTCTTTGTTTAGTTAGTGGCTGATTAAACTTAACTGGTATAATGATAGGCTAGTTGATTAGTTTGAACAGCTTTTGCTGTTGCCTCTAAACCAGCTCTGTTGAGAGAATGGAGAAGGCATTTCAAACAGTAAAGTCAGAGAAAGAATTTTAACAAGGTAAGAGAGAGGCTGGGAAATCCATCATTCTCTGCCCTTCAGTAATGCTTGCAGGGAACATTTGGAAGAAGACAAGTTTGAACCTCAGGCTAAAATTGAAAAGGATGGTCTTGTGGTTAAGGAATTGGTTTGCACTGTGGGGGTGTGGATTCTGTTTGGAGAACTGCCATGGACATTG
This sequence comes from Leptocoma aspasia, assembly GCA_013399835.1. NCBI lineage: Eukaryota > Metazoa > Chordata > Aves > Passeriformes > Nectariniidae > Leptocoma > Leptocoma aspasia. Next base: position 879,337 of record VXAX01001839.1, read on the forward strand.
CTCTTGTCCCCAGGCAGGTAACCCAAGCTCTTTGTTCCTCAGCTGCTTGTGTCACATAGTGTTGGGGCTGCTTATGCCTGTGCAGAGGATAAATTCATATAATGGGTAGTAACCTAATGCAGAAGATGCTTTATGATAATGTAGGAAAAATCTGTTTGAAACAGATGAGTCTCGGGCATTTTCACTCAGGCAGTATATTTGGGATTTGCGAGTGCTCTTCAGGGCTGAGCAGCAGTCTTTTACCAGAGGGAATGAAGTGACAGTCAAAACAGAGTGTGGTCTTCCTTTCACCCAGATGTCACACTTAGCTCTCAGGCAGTGCAAAGAAGTGGCAGTTGGCACTAGCACTGAAACAGGCACTTGCCCTTCTCTGGGTTTTGTTATTACTGGCTCATTTTGCTGCTAGCTTTTTCAATGGTGATTTCTGTGCTTAGCAAGGCAGTGATAAGTGTGGTTAGAGGGTGCACACATGCACTTGCTGGCTCATATAAAAAGCCCCACCAATTTATGAATATGGATTTTGTTCGTGTAGGAGAAATGGCAGTTGGCTGTTAAGCTAAGTAATGTGCCTGGAGTAATTTTATGAGTATATAAGTATTAAAAAGTTTTCCCCAGTCATTTTATATTTAAAACCAATTGTTCAGTAAGAACCTATTTGGTCTTTAGCTTCACCTAATACTCTTACTTTGTACTTTATGAGATATTTAAAAGACTGAAATTTCTAAGTGAAAATGTTGCTAGGATGGCTTTTTAATGTACAACTGTATTTGTTAAATATGTATTATAATGAATGATGGAAAAAAAGTAGTGAATTTGGTTCATTGAAAAATGCAGTTTGTTGCCATATAATAAACTAATGCAACTTTATTTACAAGTATCTTGACATTGTGTTTTAGGTCTTGGAGGCTTTTGTGGATATCTTCCTGAGATGTTTGATTACTTTTCAGAACGTCATCCAGAGAGGCAAAGTTTGCTTAGTACTTAACTGTTGCATATAAAAATGTTGTCATAAATGCTCTCTAGATGCTGCTGCACTTCACTTTCCAAGATGGCACTTAATTAGTAGGTAATTTAAAGCTGAAAGGTGGAGATGCTTAACTACTCAGTTGTATAGCACAAGCCATAGTATTTGCTGTGGTTTCTGTTCTGTTTAGACTTGTGTTTCTCTTTGGATATTGATTTGAGAGTTTATCTTCTAGTGGTAGAGAATTCTTCATCATAGCCATGGGAATAATTTGCCCAGAGTTAATCACTACTTAAAAAAATTGCCTGTTGTGCTTAGTGTGTATCAGCCTTTAACTCTTCGCTGAATCTCATTATGCTGGACTGAAGATACCTCTTACCACATTTGGACTCTGTGTTCATTATTTTTGGGCAGGCTAAGTGGTTATCTTTTGTCTGTATTTGGAGTGTCTAGACCAATGGAGTTTTCTTGCTGCAAGTCAGCTCTCCCAGTAACTTTGGTAATTTATGATAGTCCTGATGGTTATTCAGTGTTTCAAAGTTTTTATTTACATGGGACACCAGAACTGTGTATGCATTCAGTTGTAGTTGCACTTGGGATCAATACAAGGATAATGCATTCTGTTTGCTCCAACTCGATATTTATTCCCTGCTTAAAAAGTTCAAAGACCATTAGCTTTTTAGGTTTTAGTTGGTTATTTTTTAAAAATTAGGTTGTTAGTTTTGCCTCCTAAGCTTAATTGTTAGTCTGATTAGAGGCAACACTGAGACTTCATGTTTCCTGGTGCTGCTTGGCTTCTCCAGACAGGTATCTCCATACCCACACTCTTGTTATTTTCTCTTTACTTAAGCTGCAACATCCTGGTGCCTGTTATGCCATTTTCTCCTGGTATCCAGTATACTACTTGATCCAGGAACATATGGTATAGTACTACCCAAGTGGGTGCCAGAAGTGTCAAAACGAAGGGTAGCACTTCACTACCCTTTTTTTGTCTGGGAAGGTGTTGGAAAGGATTGCTGCGGTGGCTGTCAACCTGCAGACTGCTCTCTCCACAGTTAGAATGTTTTTGCATATCCCCAGTGATCTTTCTTGAGCTTTCTCGTGGTGTGTGCTGGCCCTGTTTTTTGAGAGGGCAAAAATAGCAGTTAATTATTTGTTTAGTAAGACAATAACTTTAAAATATGTTGAGGAAAGTTATTATTAGTTGGAAGAATTATTTGACCAACATAATCAGTAGGTTCTCCTTACCCTGAATTTTTATGAGTCAATTCTTTTCCAGGTGAATCTTGTATCTTGTAATTATGACTTTTTTTTCACTAGATATATCTTTTTATTTTGACAGTATTGGAAAGCATGATGTTGGCTGATGATAGCCTATTTTCATATCATCAGCAATCTTTATGGAAATTTTTCCTCCCATGTAGGTCATTGCTTAAGCACTCCAAAGTCAAATACTGATTGCCAAAAAACCCTATTAGAAATACATTCACTCAAATAACCTCACTTAGTTATATTTTGAGGCTAGCTCCATCTTTTAACTGTTTTTCAGTGCATTTAATGTGTAATTTTCTGTGGTTTGGGTGCTTGCCCATTGGTTTTGATGAAGAGGAGCTGGATGCACAAAGTATTGATGAACCTTAACCTTTTTTTGTCATTCACTATATGTGTGGTGTAACCTAACAATTTTGTTGTGGTATTTTTTTGTTAAAATGGCAGTGAAGTTTGGAGTATGAGTCTTCAAAATAAAAGACAGGGATACACTGATGTGTAGTACTAATTGCTATATGCTTGGTGCTTGTTTAGGACCCTCCTACAGGCTAAATGTGGTTGCTGTTGGGTATCAGCATTTTAGGTGCCTTAGGAGGTATTTGACTGAAAAGATCTTAGGCTGTCAGTTGGATGGTTCTAAGTTGAAATCCCTAAATTACTATTTTTATTGTGGTTTTGAATAAGTTACTACTACAAGTTAATGTATCAAGTACTGATTTCTCAGTGACCAAGGAAATGGCTTTTTTCAAAAGCACTGCCTTTCAGGGGTTATCTGTTCCAGGGTTAAGAGCTGTGCCTTACATAGTGTGCCTTTAGTCAGGTTTACAAGATTTTTTATAAAATAAGTTTATATTTATTTGATTTGCTTGAGAATGAACTTGGAGCACAGTTAAGAATAGTGGTGAGACAGAAGTACATAAATGTAAGTTGGGGCTGTGTGTTGATAAAGCTGCAAGTGTTTACCTTATATACAGAATTGTGAACCACACTCCACTTACAGCTATGTTGGTTGCTACATCTTTCACTGAGGTAGGACACACACTGTGAGAAAATCTGCACACTGCAGTCAGAGTAGTGTGTTTAACCTCAGCTGGAGAGGGGTGTGTGTGTTTTTCCAGATTTGGAATATGGAGAAAATCTTCCTAGTAAAAGGAGACTTGTTTAAGCAAATGCAGGCAAGACGAGGCATTCTACTATTTGTGTGCTTGAATTTATGAAATGAAAAAAAAAGAAGGAAGAAAAGAGGAAAAGGCCAATTTCTTGTCTGTTGCCATTATTTCGAGTTGTGTCAAGTTTCTGTGTAGTGCTTTTATCATGGTGATAGGAGGAAAATAGTTAAGTTAATAATGAAGAAGGTACCAAGGTGTAGACAAATTAACTTTATACCAGTCCAAACCAGCACAGTGGAAGAGCAAAACAGGTTATTCACTGCTGCAAGCATCAAGCATTTGACATTTTCGTTTGGTTGGTTGGTTTGGTTTTGGTGTTTTTATTTTAGTTGTTTTTTTAGCTGAAATGTTTGCCCTCCACACCATGAAGTGTAGTGTGAGTTTTATCTCTACTTTCTTCGGTTCTCTGCTTTTCTCCTGTTTTATCTTAGCAGCTTAGTGAGCTTTGTTCTAGGATCATTGTGTTAGTGTATCAAAATTAATCCTATTTGTGTTATACAAGGAAGGGATAGTTTGGCAGTAAAACAAGGGAGGAAAGAAAAGAGTAGAATGGCTGGAGAGTTTTAGAAAAGGGGTTAAAGCATCTGGAGGATGGACTGATGAAAGCAAAGCACATGTAGTGATAGGACAAGAGGGAAGAGTTTTCACACTGAAAGAGAGTAGGTTTAGATGAGATGTTGGGAAGAAATTCTTTACTATGAGAGTGACAAGGCACTGGCACAAAGAAGTTGTGGATGCCCCACCCCTGGAAGTGTTCAAGGCCAAGTTGGATGGGGCTTTGAACAACCTGCTCTAGTGATACCCCTGCAGTGGCAGGGGGGTTGGAACTGGATGATCTTCAAGTCCCTTCCAACCCAAACCATTCTGTGATTCTGTGTAAGGGAAGAAACAAGGGTGAGACAGAAGTAGATGCTCAACTGAAGACAGCACAAGGGTAGACCTTTACTTCTTTAAAAAAATTCTGGAAGTTGTATAACATGAATTCAGAATGAAGTCTTGAAAACCCAAGTGAGAGAATTTGCTCTTACTTAGACGTTTTAATACTGCCGTTAGGAATGGCACACAAGAAGTAGTGAGGAAAGTAGTGTTTTTTAAATTGCAGAATGCATAGTGAGGATTTTTCTGGTTTTGCTTGCTTCCCTTTGCCACCTTCCGTAGCAGAGCTAATTTCAGGCAAGTAGAGGACTGATGTGAATAGCAGCCAGAGGAAGCTACTGACAGGTGCCAGACTTACCTTTGCCCTTTTAAACACAATATTGTTTATATGGGAATTCAAGCATCTGTGATGATAAAACCATTTTCTAGCTGAAGGTTATAACTATTGTTTCTTCATTTTTGATTGGAACACTGACAATCTGGCCTTTTGTAGAACAGTATTTTTAGAAATATATATAAATATGTGTACAAAGCAGCAACCTAATGCATGAAGGTCTTCAAAAGTTATGTTTGCTCACCAATCTAAATACTCTTTCTTCAGAAGGATCAAGGCTAATGGTCTGCATATCTCTCTCTGCATATCTGCAGCGTGTTGATGAAACCACCCTCTAATTGATTCTGTGGACTCTATACATATGTTTCTAAGAGACAGTGTTGAGAAGATACTTGGTAAAGATGGCTGCATATCAGCTGTCAGGATAAAGACTAAACATAGAAACTTCTCATTTCAGTCAATGAATTTATAGTCCTAAGAGTAAAGGCAAGGGAAATGCTATTGGATTGTGGAGTATTGGCACAGAAAGTTGAGAAGTTCCAACTATTCTGAGATGATGTAAGAAAGGTCTGGTTTCAGCAAAGCTTTATTTGAACAAGCTGGGTGCAGAAGAGCTGGAAGGAAACCAGCATGCTGATCTTGTTATCAAGATTCTTACTTTGTATATTGTATTTTCTCCCATATGATGTATAAAGAAAATACTGTATCAGATATGTTTGTTCTTCCCAACTGGGAACTTTTTAGGCTGGGGATGGAAAGAAAAATTTCAAATGCTAGGAAGAGCAAACAGAAGGGAAGACATAAAATTGAGAACTACAGAAATTGTCAAAGTAAGACTTTAACTTGTCTTTGTTGTCTTTTTTTTTCTTGTGTGTTTCTCTCCCTATATATAAGAAGTATATGCAGTTCACAAAAATGGCATTAGTATAACATAGGTGAGTTCTCAGCCCCTTGTATATGGCAGTGAAATGAATGTTTCTTGTCCAACAGGTTTTGCCTGTGAAATAATATTTTAAATAAAACTTACAGTTGGGAGAAATGCCAACATTCATGTGGTTCAAGTTTGAGAATCTAGATGATAAATTATTTGCATTTTGAAAGTGAAAATAATAGCTCTTATAACCATTGCAGTAAAAAAACACAGAACAAATTTAAAACCAGATGTTTCTTCCATCAACTTGCACAAGAATTATTGTTGATATAGATGTGTTCAGAAGGCGTTTGCCTGCTAGAAAGTATCTGGCATTTCATGTCTTCACTCAGAATATATCATAATACTTTGTGTCTAGAACAGCTATAGAGAATATACCCTCAATTAATTATATAAGAAAAAAAATATTAAAAAAATATATAAAAAGTATAAGAGTGGAATGGAGGAATGAAGAATTAGCTTGAGGACTGATGTCTCCTGGCATCATGTATGTATCTTTTTCTCCTCAAAATGACTTTTAAAATTTTTGTTTTCCTTTTGCTGGTGGTAATCAGATCTTATTACTATGAGTTCCTTCCACAAAAATTACGTGAGTAATGTAGCTATGTCCACAAGCCAAAAATAGCTAAATGAATGTGAGGCGGGTATCAGAAAGCCAGATTGTTGAATACAGAAGCTTTGAGTAGGCATTATAGCTCTGGTGACCTAGATTGATGAAGATAAACACACTTCTGATAAAAGGTGTTTCAAACTATTTCACTTCCTGTTAGAAATGGTAAAGGAAGAAAAAGGAAAAAAAAAGGAAAAAAAAAAAACTTGCACCCATGAGCTTATGTCTTTGTCAGTATTGCAATGCATTACTCAATAAAAATAAAATACTTAATAAAACTGGTTTGTAGCACAACTATTCTATTGTTTAAACTTTCAACACCATATTTTGTGGTGATAATGTCTTCTTAAAAAAACAAAGTTTTTTTTTTAGAGTTTTTATTTTTCATCTGAAAACACCACAGGTACTTCACCAAATTTGAAGCATCAGATGTGATGCTTAACATTCCTGAGGATAGAGTAAGAGAGGCTGGATCTCTAACTGACCACATCTTTCCTCATTAAATGATTGGTAGATTGTAAATATCTGTTGTTTTTCTTTTCTTGGTGTGATGGTGAGGTCTACAAATGACTCTCATTGANAGGGAAGAAACAAGGGTGAGACAGAAGTAGATGCTCAACTGAAGACAGCACAAGGGTAGACCTTTACTTCTTTAAAAAAATTCTGGAAGTTGTATAACATGAATTCAGAATGAAGTCTTGAAAACCCAAGTGAGAGAATTTGCTCTTACTTAGACGTTTTAATACTGCCGTTAGGAATGGCACACAAGAAGTAGTGAGGAAAGTAGTGTTTTTTAAATTGCAGAATGCATAGTGAGGATTTTTCTGGTTTTGCTTGCTTCCCTTTGCCACCTTCCGTAGCAGAGCTAATTTCAGGCAAGTAGAGGACTGATGTGAATAGCAGCCAGAGGAAGCTACTGACAGGTGCCAGACTTACCTTTGCCCTTTTAAACACAATATTGTTTATATGGGAATTCAAGCATCTGTGATGATAAAACCATTTTCTAGCTGAAGGTTATAACTATTGTTTCTTCATTTTTGATTGGAACACTGACAATCTGGCCTTTTGTAGAACAGTATTTTTAGAAATAGTTATAAATATGTGTACAAAGCAGCAACCTAATGCATGAAGGTCTTCAAAAGTTATGTTTGCTCACCAATCTAAATACTCTTTCTTCAGAAGGATCAAGGCTAATGGTCTGCATATCTCTCTCTGCATATCTGCAGCGTGTTGATGAAACCACCCTCTAATTGATTCTGTGGACTCTATACATATGTTTCTAAGAGACAGTGTTGAGAAGATACTTGGTAAAGATGGCTGCATATCAGCAGTCAGGATAAAGACTAAACATAGAAACTTCTCATTTCAGTCAATGAATTTATAGTCCTAAGAGTAAAGGCAAGGGAAATGCTATTGGATTGTGGAGTATTGGCACAGAAAGTTGAAAAGTTCCAACTATTCTGAGATGATGTAAGAAAGGTCTGGTTTCAGCAAAGCTTTATTTGAACAAGCTGGGTGCAGAAGAGCTGGAAGGAAGCCAGCCTGCTGATCTTGTTATCAAGATTCTTACTTTGTATATTGTATTTTCTCCCATATGATGTATAAAGAAAATACTGTATCAGATATGTTTGTTCTTCCCAACTGGGAACTTTTTAGGCTGGGGATGGAAAGAAAAATTTCAAATGCTAGGAAGAGCAAACAGAAGGGAAGACATAAAATTGAGAACTACAGAAATTGTCAAAGTAAGACTTTAACTTGTCTTTGTCGTCTTTTTTTTTCTTGTGTGTTTCTCTCCCTATATATAAGAAGTATATGCAGTTCACAAAAATGGCATTAGTATAACATAGGTGAGTTCTCAGCCCCTTGTATATGGCAGTGAAATGAATGTTTCTTGTCCAACAGGTTTTGCCTGTGAAATAATATTTTAAATAAAACTTACAGTTGGGAGAAATGCCAACATTCATGTGGTTCAAGTTTGAGAATCTAGATGATAAATTATTTGCATTTTGAAAGTGAAAATAATAGCTCTTATAACCATTGCAGTAAAAAAACACAGAACAAATTTAAAACCAGATGTTTCTTCCATCAACTTGCACAAGAATTATTGTTGATATAGATGTGTTCAGAAGGCGTTTGCCTGCTAGAAAGTATCTGGCATTTCATGTCTTCACTCAGAATATATCATAATACTTTGTGTCTAGAACAGCTATAGAGAATATACCCTCAATTAATTATATAAGAAAAAAAATATTAAAAAAATATATAAAAAATATAAGAGTGGAATGGAGGAATGAAGAATTAGCTTGAGGACTGATGTCTCCTGGCATCATGTATGTATCTTTTTCTCCTCAAAATGACTTTTAAAATTTTTGTTTTCCTTTTGCTGGTGGTAATCAGATCTTATTACTATGAGTTCCTTCCACAAAAATTACGTGAGTAATGTAGCTATGTCCACAAGCCAAAAATAGCTAAATGAATGTGAGGCGGGTATCAGAAAGCCAGATTGTTGAATACAGAAGCTTTGAGTAGGCATTATAGCTCTGGTGACCTAGATTGATGAAGATAAACACACTTCTGATAAAAGGTGTTTCAAACTATTTCACTTCCTGTTAGAAATGGTAAAGGAAGAAAAAGGAAAAAAAAAGGAAAAAAAAAAAACTTGCACCCATGAGCTTATGTCTTTGTCAGTATTGCAATGCATTACTCAATAAAAATAAAATACTTAATAAAACTGGTTTGTAGCACAACTATTCTATTGTTTAAACTTTTAACACCATATTTTGTGGTGATAATGTCTTCTTAAAAAACCAAAGTTTTTTTTTTAGAGTTTTATTTTTCATCTGAAAACACCACAGGTACTTCACCAAATTTGAAGCATCAGATGTGATGCTTAACATTCCTGAGGATAGAGTAAGAGAGGCTGGATCTCTAACTGACCACATCTTTCCTCATTAAATGATTGGTAGATTGTAAATATCTGTTGTTTTTCTTTTCTTGGTGTGATGGTGAGGTCTACAAATGACTCTCATTGATTAATGCAAGATGGTTTTCAAATCTAAACATTAATTTTTCAGTTTACAGGAAGGTTATTATTTCTTGAGGTCTTTTATTCCTTGATGTTTTTAGCTGCAGACTAGAAAGTAAGAGTGAAGAGTTTCTATCTCCTGGCAATGATTCTTGCTGAGGACAGGGCATTGCAAAACGAGGATGAACTCTGAAGGTCTGGCAAAGAAGTCGGTGAACTGTGATACAACCTCAGTAGAACTCTGCTGACTCAAGGCAGCTAATTCAAAATTTATGCAATAATATCCATCGGTGGGATGTGGTTATGCTTTGAACCTCATTGCATTGCATTATTGTAGTACAGTACGGTCAGTATCTTTCTGTGACAGGTTCTTGTTCTTAAAAAGTTGGCTTCAATGAAGTAGCTTCTGAATATTGAAGAGATGTCAACTTGAAATCTAATGGATCTAAAAACAAACTAGGAGTCATCTTGAATATACTTGAAACTTTTTCTGTCATTTTAAAAGCATAAATGAAATGCTTACCAGTCCTTAACATAACATGTACAGGGATAAAAAGAAAAAGAATCTTACATAGTATGGCAATATTTATTAATGTGGTTACTTCCTTTTGTAGAAGATCACTATGTAAAATTCAATTTTTAAAAAATTAACTATGTAATCATGCAATGCTTCCCTGTATACCCTTCTGTTGCCATTACCTCTGTTCTCTTTTGTTTTTTCAAGCTATTTTGAACATCCTAAGGCATTTCTGTGATTCCATATTCTGTTTGTAAAAACTACAGTTATAATTGATGCTGATGGAAGTCCTGTCCAGTTAAGTCTGTGTATACATTTAATACTTACAAGGCATCATACAGTATATCTGCAATTGTTCCACACCCAATATGGAATGCAGTTTATTGTGCCAAGTAAAATCGTCATCAGGGAGATAATACAAGGGATCTGGAGGCTGCTGATAAAATGTGTGGTTCATGTTTTTCTTTTCTATTCCTTCTTTTCTCTCTGTTTCACTCTGGGAGGCCACTTGAATCCAAACATGCTATTGAAACTTATTTCAGAATTATCTCTTCTCCTCTCAAGTCCCAAAGTGCACTGTTGGGGGGAAGTTGATAATTTTCCCCAGAAGTGAAAGCTCGGGCACCTGATCTGGGAGTAGTTCTGCCTAGCTGGGTCTCTTTGCTCCTGTAGGAGAAAAACACAGCCAGAGACTGGAACACCAGAAACTTCTAATTCCTTGTTTTTCTCCTGTCATTAAATAACTTGCTAACAGGACCGCTAGTTTTCCCCCCATTTGTTACATGTTGATAGTAAAAACCCTAGTGAAAATGTAATTATGCTGGGAAAAGCACTGGTACTCCTATCCTTCTTTTCTAATTAAGATACTAATTTAGACTTGATAGCCATAAGAAGCTGTGAGAACAGCCAGTATCTTAGAGCAGAGCTCGCAAATGTGAGAATGGGTTGCAGTGAGCAGTTGCTAACCTGTGGGTTGTGACAGCCACGTTCAGCTGCTCTGTCCTTGCCAGGGGTCAGGGTTTCAAACTGCTAGTTTGCTTCTGCAGCTTTCTGGTAACCCAGTGCTTTCCCAGCCTTTATGTCCTTGCATGCCCTGTGCTGCTTACGGGGTGTAGGCAGGTGATGTGACACTTGGGGAGCGTTTTGCTGCGGTGGCTTGTGCTGGCTGCCCGCAGCACTGCATGGCCTGGGGTTCATGTGTGCCTCTGAGCTCTCTGCTGAGAGCTGTGCAGCGTCACTGGGCTCATTCACAGCCCCTGGCCCAAAGGATGGGTCACAGGCATGGCACAGCTTGCTGCCTTCAGTGCTTTAAATGCTGTTGGCCAAAGGAAATCCTGTGACAGATACTGTAAGGATTTTGCTGTGCTCTGAACCAAAAGGCTGGCAGATTATTCAAATATATCTCAGGGCTTCCTGTAGCACACTGTGCTTCTGTCTGTGAGGGAAAAGTATTGGAAGTATCTCCCTGTGCTTTGACCTTTTGTAGAAGAGTCAGATGACTGTGAAAACTGGTGGGAGGCTTAGGTGGCTGCTCCTTGGGCACAGGGTTTCTAGTGGGAATCCCCAAGTTGAGGGACGAGCTGCAGAAAATAGCTGGACCGGAGCAGCTTAGAACTACTCATCACTTAGGTTCTTATCTTTTCTCTATGCTAGTTTTTAAATGGAAGAATTAAAGCCTTGAGGAAAAGAGCTGAGCAGCTGCCAGCCGTAGTCTTGCTCCTTGAGCTGAACCAACAGGTTGGCAGTGGAATATTAAGTTTTTGCAGGATCAGATAAATGATACGAGTCCACCTGTCCTCCTCTCCATGTTCGAAGCATCTCTCTCTATTCCATTTATTTGATCTTGCTTTTTGATACTGTTACAGCAAGTGTAGGGGGGAGTAGTTCTATAGGAGATGGACTGAGGAGAACAAAACATTTGAAAGCAAGGAGCTCTGATATGAAAATATTACAGGTGCTAAAAATTAGAGGTAGATGAGCTGTGACCTCAGGTTCCAGAGAGGAGGCTAATGACATGATGCTTTTTGTAGCTTTTATTTCCCTTGAGCTTAGAAATTGATTTTTCCAAAGTGGCACTTGAACAGATTGAGCACTAGAGGTGGAAATAAGCGTCTCAGCTGAGGGAGCTGGAAAGCTTAGTGCAACTGTCACTGGTAATAGAGAAAGCAGCTGGTATAGGCAAAAATATAGTGCAGTTTCTCACAGGTATTTTTTTACTCGAGATGATGTCAGGGCATCGGGAACAGATGTCTGAGAGACTGAAAATACCTACTCTGAGCTCTCATGTTGAGTTTTAACTTTCATTGAATAATTCCCTCAGCTGGATTTAATTATTAGAATGCTGAATTGCCTGTTTTTAACAGAAAACAAATAGAATTATGAAATTAACTTGGTTCTGGAAATGTGAAATCTATTTCTGCTCTGGCTATTTATGTATTTATTACCTCAATTTGTTCTGTGTTTACATTTTTGGTTTGTTGGTGGTGTTGTCTTCTGTTAGGTACTTGGACTCTTGGATGGATCTCTTCCGTTTAAAAGAGTATTTTACACATGTGAGTTGGTTAATGCACTCCCCTTGCACCTCCTTTCTGTGCACATGTGCCAACAGTGGGTTCAAAGGTTCACTTAAATTGTGTCATGTTTATACTGCTGAAGGAAAAAATGAAACTACCTTTTGTCTTTCCCTTCACAGGAAAAAAGTTCAGCTTCTTGAAATCCCTGTTTTCGAATTTTTTTCCTGAAATTATTTTTGTGCATTGTTATCTGCTTTTTCATTCTCTCAGAGACTGTGTAGTAAGCAAGCTGGCTACTGAAGTTCTAAGAGCAAGCATGAGGTTTACTCTTAGAGGAGTCTAAGAATATGCCTAAAATTATTCATGGTGTTTTAGTCTGTTATTAAGAAGCTTTGTCTCCAACTAATTTGTGGGTTTTTCGGGTTTGGGTTTTTTTGGGTTTTTTTGTTTGGTTTTTTTTTTTGTGGGTTTTTTTGGTTTCTTTTTTTACTGTTATTTTATCATGCTGTCTGCTTCTCAGTGCTTGAAATGAAATTAAAAGCAGTGAAGGATACCTTGTCAAATGCTGCAGTGCAGGACCAGGGTGAGTACTGAGGAATGTGGTGAAGGCAGGTAGTAAGGTACCAAAGAGGACTGCAGAGCAGGAATGACCTTCAAATGTCAAATCTCTGTTAAGAGAGAGACTTAACAGTTTGTGCTCCATAAAGTGAATGAATAATACTGCTTTACAATGTTTCGTTTTGAGAAATAATAAGTTTTTTGAAATGGCTCTTAAAAAAAAATCATCTCTCTGTAGTTCAAATTTTCAGTTGGGATATTTCTTTTTGGACTTTTCCCTACCCTCTGTTTTTTTTGCTTGAGCATTTCTGATTGTAATCTGGATGTCTCAGATACAGTGAGCAAGAGGAGTTATTTTTTTGGGGAAGGAATAAGTGGAAACAAATCATATGTTATCTATTTGTGGTGTCAGGTAAGAGAAACTATCAGCTAAGGAGCAGCATCTATTAAGACTGCAGACAGTTGATAACATTCGATAAGCTAAAAAAAGACCACAGACAAATAGAGAAGTACTTAACACACCATTGATTTTTTTAATCATAATTAGGGACAAGGAAAAAAGCTAGATGGAAGAAGTCTTTAAACAACACTCGCAGGAAAGACATTGAAATAAATTCTAGGTCATTACTGAAGAGAACTTAGTGTGGTTGAGTAATTTTACTTGCTTCTGTTTTTTAAAGCCAAGGACTTCTGGTAACTGAAGGAAAACATACTGCTTATATCTGCTAGTTGAGGAAATGGTTAAGCTATAACAACTTTCCTTCTTCCAAATCTCTCTGTAGCATTTCATTATTATGACTGTGGAGTTTCATGAAGAAGTTTGAAATGTTCAAGCACTGAAAGTAAGATTTGGGGTTTCAGCTGTTACTAGAACCATTAAACTTCAAGTCTAATAGATATCACACAATTTGATGTTACTTCCTGCCATGTGGAAAAAAGCCTGCTGTTTTGCTGCATTTAATGCTGGTTTTTACCCTTACCTTTAGGGGAGAGCACAAGCCTGACCTGAGAGACTATAAAAATCTGAAGTTGAACTAGAAGCAGACTCTAAGAGATGTTTTATTTGTCTCATTAAGTTAGTTCATTGTTCCATAGTTTTATGTTTTCCAGGCAGTTCATTCTGCTTTATGCCATTGATAAGCAGAGACATTGTCAGCATGTTTAAAATAATTTTATATAAATTTAATAATTTTGCTGTAATATTGTCATTATTGGCCTAATTTCTTCAATACTCATGTACTAGATTTTTTCAAAAGGGAAGAATTTAAACTTTCCTTTTGAAGCTGTTGGTTCATAGCTGTTCATAGCTCAAAAGTTCATAGTTTCAGTTATGGCAAAGGAGTTATTTTTGTGTGGGAGGGTGGATTAGATCAGAAATTCCCAAATTGTTTTTAATAGTAGTGTGATTGTAACTATAGGAATGACAGCAGAAATTGTTAAGCTGTAAAAAAGTTTCTAGTGAGTTTGACCTTTGTAGAGCAGACTGATTGCTTTTTTATTGACAATGACATCAAATTTTATTTGAAAGTACTTACTTGCCAGCTGATCAGCCTTACTTGCCAGCTGACTCTTCTCAGTCATTCAGTAAGATGCAACAAAAGATTTGACAGAAATATATGTAATGCAATGTAGGAGGCTCCTGAAAAAAGGAGTTTGTAATTTTAAAATGTGAGCACAGCGGAAACTAATTTGGCAGGACTGCTGGTGCTGAGTGGTGCAAATTGTTCTTACTATCGGGTTTTTTTGACTGTCTAAGATTCTTATTAGTAAAGTAGTTGTTATTGTGGGCCAGGCCGTGTTTTCAGGCTAGGAGGAAGTAGTTGCACGTAATTGAGTAAAAGCTTTCTTGCCAGGAGTTTTGGGGTAGTTGAAAGTTGGTAATGGGGCAACAAGCGAGCTTCTCTGTGCTGTCAAGTCAGGACTGCTATGTACAAATGCATGTGACCTTGTTGTGGATGAGTAGAATATGCACCTCATTCAAAAGAGTGAAGCAGCAATACGTTTTACTGAGGCAAAATAATAAATTGACGGAGTTAAATGAATTTGATGGAATTAATAAAGGTTTAGCAATGGTTTGACAAGGTTCAGTAAGCTTTGATGGCAAGGTTCACCTTATTAATTACTGAATGGAAGAAATATGCACAGGAAAATTGAAATAGAATCAAGTTAGAATGATTCACACATAGACCAGAGATGCGAAGAGAAAGGAGGACCCTCATGTTATGTCACAACATTGAGAGGGGACCTCCTTGCTTTTTTAGCTCCTTATGGAGAATACGTGGAGCTGGATCCAATTGTAATCTCAGACTTGGACAAAAATTGGCTTGTAATGGAATTATCTGTACAGTATCTATAATAATATTAAGCAGCTATGTGGATTGGCAATGTTTCATGAGAGTTAACTTGGCATGCTATCAGTCTGTCTCCAAGAATCTGTCACACGTAAGGGATCTCTCTGCTTTGTGTAAGGAAGGATCTCTTGGTCAAGTAAGCAATCTTAAATCCTGAAATGCATCCCTGCTCAAGGAGAGAGTCACCTGGCAGTTCAGCTGTATTTCAGGGAGAGCTCCAGTTGGATCCATCCTGATAGGAATATTTATGCACTGAAGCAGTTGGCTGCTCGACAATAGCGTGAACCAGATGGGTGTCTTCATTTTAGCTGTTATCTTGTTATGTACTTCAGTTCCTTGCATTTTTGGGTTTTGAAACCACCTTTGGAAATTTTTTTCCTGAGGCACCTTTGCTTCCTTGTACCTGAGCCAGGAGCTTTCCAGCTCACAGGTTTTCCACAGAGCATGAGACCTGTGGCTAGTTAGTCAGCCTGTACCAAATTATGGCCTGGGATCAACTGTATCCACACAGACCTACTGAAAATACTGACAATCCAGTGATTTCCATGTGATGTTTGTAAGTTGCAGAGGAGTTGTTTTTTTTTTTTTTCCTGTTGTATGCGTGACTCTGCAAAGTTCCCCTTCTACCCAAAGACTGATGTGGCTGTGTTATTCTGACTCCAGGTCTCATTCCTGGATTGGCTGTACTGGGATGTGTTGCTGTGTGCTGCTACTGGGCAATGATGGGGACAGAGCAGGGAAGGTGACAGAGCAGGAGCTCTGTGTGACATCAAATAGGGGAAGGCTAGTTCAGCTGAACTAGGTTTTTAAAGAGTAAGTCAGTAATTCTTCCTTGAGGAGGGTGAGAGAATTTACAACTGATTTAATTTGTACTTTTTTAAGGGCTGCTTTCTTCTGAATTATGTGATGTAACACTTTATTGAGATTTTGGGGGAACAGTTGCTGTTTATTTTGCACCATTGCTGTGGACTGTGGTGTAAACGTGTTTCAGCCTAAATCAAGTGATGGGAGTTTGGAGATAGAAGTTGGACTCATATCTTAAGTTTAACCTTCTTTTCCCCCCTTCATTTTAGTTAACTGATCAGAAAGGAATTATATATATTGAGAAATATCAAATCTACTTCACCTGTTTTCTTCAGTAAAGTAGTTTGGAATGGAATTGTTCACATAGAATGGAAGCAATTATAAAAGGGATGTCTATGCTGATTTCCTAAGTCTTCATCCATAGAGGTTACATAAAATGTAAATAAGACTAAATATAGTTTTTGAAAGGGTTTTAGTTTCCAGGGGAGTGTCATGTTCTTTAGAATTTCATATCAGTAACTTGAACAAAATTAAATATCTCTGAAATTTGTGGGAAGTAGCAAAACCCCTCAATTTTCACTAACCTAATAATTAGCCTAATGTACATATAATCTGGTGCAGAAGAGTGTTTTGCTCTGGATGGTGGTTGGAAGTCTAGCTATTAAAGTGCTTTTTTAGACTGCAGTGTCAAATGATTCTTCAGACTTCTGTTTATTTAGTTTTAGGTAGATTTAATGAAAACCTTTTGGCACATGCCATTGCCAAACTGTTCCGCTTGTCTGCTCCTTCATTCCTCCACTTCATTTCCTCTCTAGATTGTCTCTTGCTCATTAGCAGCAGTGGTTGTAGAACTGATATTCTGTCTCGATAAATCATGACATGTGACTGTTCCAATTAATTTTCAGCAACATGTTTCTATTGAAAACTTTTAGCTTGGTGACATCTTTTTGTTAAGATGGTTTATGAATCCTATCTAAACTTTTATGTTTCATGTTCAAAAATAAAAAATGAGGGAAGAGAGAAATAGTAGTGAAAACAGTTCAGTGATTTAGCTATTTATTTTAGTAATTACTATATAGAAAATAGTGCAGTTGTTAGAATAGAATTTCCAGTAGAGTTGCATGTCTTTCCTCTGAGGTTTTTACAGTGTGTCTTAAAGCAACCTTGGTTTCCAGTAAGCAGTAAAAATGAATTTGAAAGAACTCCAATGGCCATTTTGCTTGCATTGACATTTACTCCTTTTTATTTATGTGCAGGTCAACTCCCTGAAGATTCCTGACTTAGCACTACAGGCTGTTATTGTTGAATATGGGACTATATTCACCCGTGAGGAACATTAGGGTTTACCTACATAGATAATTTCCCTGGCTTTTAACGCGGAGACACTGAGGCCAAATAGTTTGGGCTAAGATAACAGACTCCTTTTGTCTCTGTAATTGGCTTAAGATACGACTTGAATGATACTCTTAATTTCTGTACTCTCATTGTTAAATTGAGCAAAAAGCAGTACTTGAAGGTAGCTGAACTACCCTACAGCTACTCTAATTGAAACTAGAGTAGTCTTGTAATTTGAGCTAATTCTATTTGCAGTCTTTGCTGTTTGTTTTGTGGTCTGATTACCTGAATAGTTTGCCTGATACTCATGTCTGGAGGTGTTAGGCCATCTCCTGGTTTGTCATCCGGTGCTTGTCTCCTTCTCAGTGTTTGTGCTGTTGTCCAGGGTCAACTGTGCCCTTTGTTGTTTGTTTCATTAATATTTCAGTCCCTGAAAGTATTTTTTCTCCAGGTAGAATCCTAACTAACATCGGGTCTGGCATAAAAACTCGGGGTCATATTGGTTTTCTCATAGCTGAGTGCTTTTCTGTATATGGTCTGTAATTCTTGGCAGCAAAAGAGAGCTCCAAAAACCTACAGATGTCTGAAGGTGCTTCTCCTAGATGGGACATAATATTCAGTAACAGTAGTTGTTAGAGAAGAGAGGGAAGAGTTGGGAGGTACAAGTCAGGGAAACATAAAGCAATTTTACCTCTGCAAATAAGGGTTCAATTCATCACTGGTACACCGTAAGGGAAGTGATAATAAAGCTTAGGATGCAGCCAGTGGAAGATAGTGTGTATTAGACACAGGGTGTGTGACTCTGTGAGGGTTTACTACTTCCTTTATAAATTTTATGACCTTCTAGTAATGTACTTCAGAGGGCAAGCTCTAGTTGCTGAGGTTAAGGAGAAGGTTGTGGGGATATTTCAACTGAACATAAGTTTGTCTGTTCAACAGCCTTTTTCAGGGGTGTTTGTGTTTGGGATTGCTAAAATTTAGTAGCTGTAGAGAATTTGTTTGTAGAGAATTTGGATTACAGATGATAGTATTTTGAGATAAAAGTGTGATTTAGACCTGGCTGACTCACACAAATTCAGTGGGATGTGGTTTTCTTTAAACCCTGTTGCATGGTAATGCTGATACAAAACCAGCAATTCCAGGCCCTGAGACTGTGTGTTGTGGGGGCATTATATTAGGTGACTGAATTTGCTGTGAGTCTCTCATTATGTTTCATGAGAACCAGGCTGTCAAATGAATATATTTGATTCATTTGTGGATGTTGTAATAGCAAGTAGCAGAAAGGCTAAGCAAAGGTCACATCTTCTCTAGTCAATCCGTGAAGTCTCCTGCAGGAAGTGACAAGTAGCAGACAGAAATCTCCATAGAATACTGCCCTCGGTCAAATCTCACTTCATTATTGATTTGTCTTCATATATTACCATCTTGGAAGTGTGTTCTGTGTGTGTGTGTGCATGTCCCTACTTAAAGGAGAGACTGTTGAAAGAATAATACATAGTAATGTCAGTCACTGTTGGACTCATTAGTGCTCTGAGCAGCTGCCTCCCCAGTGGCTGCCTTCAGTGCTGTCTTTTTTTTGATTACTTTCCTTCAGATTTGGTATTTAGTTTGTTGGAGAGTTGTATTTTTTGGTATGTTAGGCCAACTTCTAAGCTGTTTATTTAATTCAGTCTTTTTTATGAGTATTTCATGAAAGATGAATGCATGCTAGGCACTAGGCAGTTTTTGATGTGAAGTGTGCCAAACCTGTCAGAAAGTGTCAAGCAAAAAAGTGATATGTTTTTTCAGAAGGTCGAATATTTCTGTGTCGCTTGCAATTTTGGTGAGGTTTTGTCTAACAGAAAAGAATAGGCAGTAAGATTCCTGCCGTAGCTGGTGTAATTTTGGGAGGTGTTTAAAGCTGTGTGGTAATGCAACTGTTTGCTCAGCAACAGTTTTGATAACTGCTAATGTGAGTGGAGGGATTTACAAATATTAGTATGTAAAAGTTTCTTTAACAAGCTAGGTATAATTGTCTAATTACATTTTTTTTTCTTTATTTTGGGGAAGAATCTCCGATTTTTTTTCCAACTTTTAGTGTGTGTGTCCCCCTCCCCCCAGTATTTAGGTTTGGGGGCTTTTTGTGTGTTTTAGCTTTTGGATTTTCTTGGTAAGTGATTTGTTATGAAAATGAAAGGAAATTACTTTGTCATTTACTTACTGACTCTCACCAAGTTTGGTCATAAGCTCTTCTAACAGTTGTTTCTCTGGGTATTCTTAAGGTACTTTGCAACTAGAATATTCATTGACTAACTACATGCGTTCTACTTCTTTGCATCCTCTTGAGGATGACTAGGTGAAAGCTAAACATCTGAATGTAAAGGCCAATTTAGCTAGATTTAGGGATAACAGAAGAAAGTGAAGCACTTGATTTCTGATAGCTGCCTTGTTTATTGGTGGGATTTTTATTGCTAGTTGGGACAGAACAATTCTGCACATAGACTTGGAGCAGAGAAGCAGTTGTCCATACAGGCTGCAAAGTAGGGGTCTGTAATTTTACTTTCTCAAAGGAGCAAAGACTTGCTCCTGCATAAAGTGGAAAGGTGGGACTGGGAGAAGATGAACCAGACAAGTTCCTTCCTTCCTTTTGATGTCCAGATGATTGCAAACAACTCCTGTGGACTTGGCTTCAGTGAGAACCAATTTAGCTACTGAGCCTTGTGTCATGCAGAGCACTGCCCTCCCCTCAGATGGGGAATGAAGGTGGTGTGTGTACAACTGATTTTCTCGTGTGTGTTTCCTTGATCTTGTTTTAGAACCTCATAGAATTGTGTCTTTCTAAAGGTTAACATCCTTTCATTATGTGCAGATCATTAGAAGTGACATAGAAGTATTTGGTTCTTGTTTTGTTTTAGGTATTAGTTGTTTTTCTTATGAAGGAAAGCATGTTTTCTGCCTGGAAGCTCTGTTTTTAATCTATGACCTGAATCAGGCTGGGTAATAACATTTCCAGAATTAAAATTCCAGCAGCCTGTTTATTCCCCCAGTTATGTCCCTTTTCTCTTGACCCACAGTACAAAAATTTGTGTCTGCTTAATTGTTAAGTAGTAGTGAATTCGTTCGGAACAAGGAAAAGGAAGGTGGCAAGGATTACTAAATGACATGAAGTAGCATTGGGTAGCCAGCCAGTGTGATGGGCTGTGAGCAATAGTGCTGTTAATGGTATCAAACTCAACTGTGTGCATTTTGTTTATATTCGCCCCTAAATTGCAATTGCTACCCCTCAGCATGGCTGTGTTGTACTGAAGCATAGATTAGTACGATGGATGTACTTCTCCACAATTCTCTATGAATTCAAAGCCTGATGGGTACAAATGGATGCATTATTTTTAGGCCTATTCTTCCTCCCTCTTTCCTAAAAAAGCAACCCCTAAGCAATTTTTAATGTTTATCCTTACTGTAGTCTCCTTTTCCATAAAATCTGGGCAGCATATCCATTCGTCACTGCAGAGAAGTTCAGACACTTGTAAATAATTGGCATTGTAAGCAGAGGTTGATGACCTGATGAGCTGGTCAGTAGCAATTGTTTCTTCACAGAGAAAGAAGTGACATTCTGGTTCATAAAGAGGGCTTGCTGGGACTTGACAAGACAGGAAAGGAGATTTCTCTTAATATTTTATTTGTGTGAGAATTCTGCGGATGTTAAAATCATCAAGGGCCTGATCAGCAAAAACAAGATGTTCATCTGTTAGCTGTGGATAATACTTCGTGTTTCTTAACTGCATTTTAGATATGGAACATCTCTAAAAGTATCCAGCAAATTGTAGTTAATCTTGACTGAATTCCAATAATGCTGAAAAATTACTGTTCTAAAAATTCAGTTTTCATACAGACATGCTCAAAGTCAGTAAAGGTTTTAATGAATACTGTGATTCTTACACTTTCTTCCATTAAAAAATGATAAATTGAGGAACCTCAGTGCAGAAAGGATGGTAGAGTTACTGAAATGTAAGCATGCTCTCCTGATCATCAGTCTTTAAATGACAACTTTGGAGATAATTTTTAATATAAAGTCCGTGTCTGTTGAATACGTGCGTGCTATGCTTTATCTTTTTTGGCTTGAATAATTCCATTAATTTTATGGATCAAGGTAAAAAGGGAAAAAAAGAAGCAGTTGTATAAATGTGGTGTTCAGGATGTCCTAATAAGATACAGTTTCCTAAAAATGAAACATTTCTATGTGACATCTCATTCAGTTCCTGGAGCCATAAATATTGCTTTTCTTTGACACAGTAATTTACTTTCTATCCTACAGTTCTTATCGATTTTAAAACTACTTCTAAAAAAAAGGAAGAAAATTACAGACTAGTTTGATTCCTTATTCTTGAATATCTTCCTTTAGAGGGTTATGGAATCAGTGAAGAATATGTGCTGGCAGTGGCCGGGGCTTGGAATGGAGCAAAAGGAAAATATGTTTGGAAACTCAAATGTTGAGAACAGTGGTTGAAGAAGAAGGTAGTGAAATTCTCATCTTGTGAGCTGCTTCTGTTCTTGAATTAATTTGGAGCTGAAGTATGGAGTAGAGGATAGTATTTCTCACATTGTCTCAGCAGTCTGTGAAGGGAAAATACATGAATTGTTACTATTCCAATGTGGTAGGGAAGGTGATGCTGCCTGTCAGGGTTTGTTAAATCTGAGTGAAGACTCTCCTGTTTCAAATAAATGTATTTTATTTAAACAATTTGCATTTTTATGACTAAAACAAAATAAAAAGCAGATCATAAAGTATGTATTGTGGGACTGGCTTAGGAGAAAAGATGTCTAGGCAGAAGACGTGTTTTAGAAAGAAAAGTTCCTCTATGCATCTGTTAGTTAAGTAACTGGGGGGAAAAATCTCCAAAAATGTGAAACAAAGCTAGCCTGCTGTACAAACAACCCAGCATCCCTTTCCACCCAGAAGTACTTGCTATGTTAGGTCATAATATAATGAAAATAATTTTATTTTGGAAATTATGGAAAATTGGAAGATTTTTGTCTTCAGTCAGAAGGATTTGTCTGTGCTAGTGTGCAGTATTCGGACATCCATACCAATTTTAAACACAAAGTCTGGGATTAGACAGAGTCCGACTATGAAGCATGGACTACAGCATAGGCTACCTTTATGAACCCAAGGACAAGATTAATACAAATCTGCTTTCCAAAAGAGTTGAGGTTGTTCCAGAAGATTGAGTCAGAAACTGAAGATTTGACTGGGACTGTAGTTGTCCAGCTGCAAATGTCTATAAAAAAACCTCTGTCACATTATGGATTCAAACTGGAAGTTGTACAAAATCTGGTCCAGAAAACTGACTTAAGTGGGAAAGAAGGGTGTGAGGGGTATTCAAATTGCTAGGAATGCATTACACAATGGAAAGATTTAGTAATCCTACACTGAAAATTTATTGGGATTACAAAGTAGTGAAAACATGGATTCAGATGGTTGGTTTCTGAGATGTGTTCAGAATAAGGGAAGAAAAGGAGAGACTTGCTTTGAGATGTTTTTTCTGTTGGGAGCAAAGTTCTGGGTGCGTTGCAGGTTTGCATCCAAGTGACAGCTTCAAGGAGCAGTGCACTATGTATAATGTGTCATTGAATGATGAAATACATAGAAATGTTATTTATTTTTTATTATTTACTTAAAGTATTCATTTCCACTGGAGAATATGGAAATGATTAATTTGACTGGAAATGGGAAAATTAAAATTCTTAAATCCAGTGAGGTGAGTAAATTACGTGGGAAATGTTCATATCATGTGCTTCTGAAACTTATGTGTGGCTTTTAAAACATTTTCTAAAAATTCTTTATTGCCTCAAATCTGTTATAATGGTGAAATGTCACTTTTTCTCTTGGAAGACCTGTTAAGCTGCTGTTCTTTGTTGACAGGCTCTAGTGGTAGAGCGCTTTCATCTCCTGCTATACTACCAGCATTTGATCACTCTTTAAAGCATAGTCATTGCTTTTTCTTAAAGTCTTCTTGAATAGGGAACTAATAATAAATTATTGTAATATTATATAATTATATGAAGATGTTATAATTATTACTCTAATAAATGCTCATATTAGTGGAAGCAAACCCAGTTGAAATACTTTATTAGTACAGTGTTTGATCCTTCCCTTCTAAGAATTCAGAAGTCAACATGTTACACTTCCTAGCATGTCATGCATGTTCTGCTTGACATTTTACAGTTTTTTTAAAATGGTTATGAATGAATGAAGGGCATGGTGAAACACAAGTGTTTAATTAAGACAGTTGTAGAATTTATAAGACTTAGGATTTGTGCAGAGAGGACATGACTTTTGAAATACAGGAAGTAAAAGAGAAATCAACTGGCATTAGGCTTCTTGGGTGACTTAAAAACCTAACAATTCTGGTAGTGTCAGACTTGAGCTTTGCAGATGTGTGGTGGATGTTTTCACTTGTAATTGATGTCATTTGGTAATGGCTCTGCATTCGGTTGGAATGGCAGGGGGGAGTATCCTGATGGATCTCAGAAGCTTAAGGGAAGCTGGGCCAGAGGATCAGGAAGCTTTTAGTCTCTGAATGGATTTGAATCTGAAGTGAGAAATCCATTGGCTTTTGTTTTGTGAGGTAGCCTGCATTTTCTTGCCTGTAATTTTACATGTCTATTTTGTGCTTAAGCAGTTAAAACTGCTTAAAATATGCTTAAGTGGTGATTTTCTGCCTTACCTCTAAATGGACTCCTTTAAAGACTATTAATTAAAAAAATGTTACTCTGTTTCAGAATAACAGAAAAAATCTACTGTCTTTTGGAAGTGTCTTTCAGTAACAGTTTCACAATTTCTCTATAGCACTAATTTTTTGTGTGAGAAGTATGACATAACTGGGCTCTGCTACCTTCTGCCTGACTGTTTTCTCTAAAGAGTACATTTGTTTTCATCACTGGTATCTGAGATTTTATTACAGAAATATGACATCATGGGTAAATGTGAGCAGGGCCAGTAGAGAAATAAGGGTGAGGTGGCAAGATGAATCAGTTGTAGAGAGGTTAGTGCTGTTATTTCCCTGGTAGGCAGAACAAATGCCTTTGAGAAGTTGAAAGAGATCTCTGTCCTTTTGATTCAGCTGCACAGTGCTTCTAAAATGGGACACGTACCCTTCTCTTCTGTTCTGCTTTATACGTGTAATGCTTTTCCATCCTCAGTTAATGAAAGACTCTGGTCTTCATTTCTTCTGTGTTTTTGTGGTGGTCTGAACTGGGTCATCATTTGGTCTGTGATGCGAGAAAATGTTTTTGAAAGCTGCTCCTGTTTTTCCTATCTCTTTGTGTTCCTCCCTCCTCCACCTCCTTTGTATGAAGCCTTGCACTGCTTGCTTTGACATTTAATTCCTTATTCCTTCTTCTGGCTTTTTCTATCCTTTTAGCAGTTTTCAAAGTGTGTTATCTCCCTGCTTCTTTTCTGAAGCTATAGTTGTCTGTGCAGTTTATTCTTGCCTTTTTCTGTGATACCACTGTGTGAAAGGTGAAGAGGGGAGTTGCACATCAAACCATAACCTTTGAAAAGGAAATGCTTGATTCTGTGTGATGTGAACAGTGTCACGGCCAAGACGCTTGTGAAAAGTTCCTGGTTCTTACGGGACAAGAAAGAAGGCAGGATACCTGAGGGTGATGTGAGGGCTTGTGAGAACTAGTTACCTTTTTCCTTCTTAAAATTACTGCTTGATTTCTATTGGAAACATTGCTTGCTTTTACAGGCTTCTAAGACATCATCACAAAAAACCTGAGGTACAAAGCCCAGCGATGATGTTTTGTTCTTCTGAGACTGTACATGAAATAGGTTGTGGTTGGCTAGAAATCCAGTTAACACTTCTGCTGTAGCAGTGATAACAAGGATGTGGAAGGATGCTGTCTCTGCATTTGGGAATTTGCAGAAGTTGCTTCTGTCTAATGTCATTATGCTGGTAAAGGTATATTCTGTACTCGAATGACTGGTTTCCTTCCCTAGGGTAGCTTTAAGCCAATGCAAAGCCCATTTTTGTGGAGCTTACAGTCATTCTGGGAGTGCTTTGCTGTCTAGCATGCAGAAGTTTCTGAGCTGAAGCGCTCATAGTGTTTATGTAACTTAATATATTCTGTTCTAATAGACTCAGAGGAACTTTTTTCCCAAAATCCTTTGGTCTTAATAGGAGAAGAAGAGACTTTTTCTTGCCTCTCTTTTTCTTTCCTTTTTTTTCTCCTCAAGCTGTTGTTCCTCCTTTTGTTAATTATAGAGCTGTACTTTAACAACCACAATGGTGATTTCCAAGGTAGTAATCGATTAAAAAATGGCCAAATAAAAAGGCTGAAATAAATTATTTGTACCTGAACAATAAAAGGACAATGAAATTATAATGAGGATGGCACAGGCTCGGAATGAACATCATTGCATATAAAGTCTAGACTTGTTTGCTGAGCTCAGAGATGATGGGGAGAAGCATTAGTTCTAGGGTCAAGCTACTGTGTAGTTTTCTCAGGGGTGTGGCATCACTTCAGTCTAGTCCTCTACTTTGCTCTTGAGTATGTAACAGATGTTCCCAAAATATCTGGAAAAATGAGAATGAGCAAAATTAAAATTTACTGTGAAATCTGCAGGTCTGACTGCTTAAAAAAAAGTGTTTTCCAATGCTGCTGTTTCCCCCTGCAGTTAAGTGCGTTGTTTTCTCCTACTAAGCGACCTGAAGAGAAAAAATGCTTTTTAAGTGGAAGAGTAGTATTGTAAAATCGTTTAAAAGTCAAACACAACAGGAAGGTTATGAACTGGTACAATACAAGTCAGTAAGGTCATCTGAAATTTTGGCAGTTTCCTTTTAGGGCATCCTTGTTTTTAACACTGCTATTGAAAATGTGGTTGTCATTTCAGCTTGCTATTCCTCTAATCCTTCTTTGTGTTGAAGATAACCTGCAGAGGGAAGGTGAAGCAATGTGCTACATGATTACAAAAGGGAGGCTTTCCATTTGTTTCTTGAGGAAGAGGATGCAGAAGTGCTGCCAGGAGATAGAGTCAGAGCAGAAGTGAAGGATGTAGTGATGCACTAGCTTAAAATTCTGTGGGACAGGGTTGTTAATCTGTAACAATTGAAAGAGGATTTGACCTTTGCTCTGACGTGAAGGCAATGGCAGTAGAGAGTTAAGCATAACTGCAGCAAAGGAAGGGGTCCCAAGCAAAATGCCTGAAACTCTGTCAATCATAGGCAATAACTGCTTGCATCGTGTCCAGGCTCATTTAGTGTGAATAAAGGGAGTAGCAGACCACCACCAATGACTGCAGGCTGTGAGGATAATGATAATCCTGGAAATGTTCTGTGATGGGAAAGGTTAGTTAGAGATGTTCTGCATATGGGGATATTGCGAAAGAGTTAAGACAAAATGTGGTAACTTGAGCAAACTTGGGATATACAAAGCTGCAGGAGTCTGAATAACCACAGTTTCTGAAATATTGTACACAAATTCATATGACCTGTGTTAATCTTATTTTAGAGGAACAGTCACAAATAGTGTGTGTTACAAATGCCCATGTTAGTGGGATTAGCGAGATTGTTTAGGGTGTTTTTTTAGAAGCAGTATAGGGAGTAACCTGCATTTGTGTGATCTTCGCTCTACTCTTTTGAGAGTTGTAGTAGACTGACCTTCATGTGAGCCAGGAGGTTGCTGTCTGTTCCCTCTTGGTCAAGGGTTAGTGTTAAATAATTGTTCTGTGTAATAGCATAGAAGATTTCCAGAGGGAAATGAAATTTAGGATCTGTGCTGTTGTGAAAGATGGTTTTATTTGTGGAAAAAAAGAAATGTTTTCAACTCTTGAGGCTGACACACCAACTTTGAAATGCCTTCATTTTCATTTAGTGCACTTGGGCAACCCAGTTAGTTTATTTTTTGTTTGTATCATCTTTCAGTCCTAGGTCTTGGTTTATTGTGAAGTGGTTTGTGCTATGAATAAAGGAATAAATCACCTACCCCTGAGAAACCAAGCCTAATAACAGTAAATATAAAAAATGGTAATAAAATTGTATATTACAATTATAAAATTGTAATTACAAAAATTACTTTAACCTCATTTGTATATTTATGATCTTGATTTAAGATCAATCTGTGCCCTTTGTTGGGTAAATGCATGAAAAGCTTCTGTGGAAATACTATATGCTTGTAATTTCTTTCAACAGGTACTTTGTGCTGGACTTTGAGACGGGGATTCTGCAGTATTTCATGAATGAACAAACTAAAAACCAGAGCCCAAAGCCACGAGGAGCCTTGTCTTTAGCTGGAGCTATAATATCGCCCAGTGATGAAGTGCCACACATGTTGGTGGTCTACTCTGCTAATGGAGAGATGTACAAGTTAAGAGGTACAGTGCTGCTGACAGTGCCAGCTGAATTGTTCTTCTCTTCCACTCCCATTTCTACATCTCTTCTCTCATGTCTCATTCCTCTTTTACTTCCCTGTGCTGTCAGAAAGTAGTGGTTATACAGGTCTTTTATTACATAGTATGTTTTAAAACACGGTGGAGGAGTAATCTGGAGTCAAGTACATGTGACTACAATGTATAGACCTTCAGGGCTGGAAGGTACCTCAAGGTGCCTTCTGTACTCTGTTACTGTGGCATTTTGATTGAATGCTGTGTCTTACTTGCTTCCAAAGGAAGAAAAAGCTGCTTTCATTGCTGTCCACAACATAACATTTGTTTTCTAGTACTGTTCTTCCCTGCCACCATCCTGCAGATAATGTGCAGTAATGAATCTGATGACGGGTCAGAGAAGGGAAAAATGCCAGTGAGAGGCTGCTAAGATATTATGGTTTTATCAGTCTTGGAGTAATTGAAAACACCTGTAACATAAAATTTTCCCTTCCCTTGTTCCCAAATATATGACAGACAATATAGGGTGTATAGGAGTTACTTTGGAATATTTACAAAAAAGGAAGAAAAAAGATGGCAGTGTTTTAAGGTATTTTAAGGTATTTTCCGTATGGTTGATTGATCATAATGCTTCCAAGTCAAACTAATTTATAAAAAATAAACTGTTATTTAAAAAACCAGGATACCTAATGCAGTGTAACAGAAGTATTCTTAGTTTTATTCTGACCACAGTTTATCAGTTGTCCAGGCAGGACTGAGCATGCAGGAGTTGCCTGTGGTACAGTGTGTTGCTCTTTCATACACAGAACTGAATTCAGAAACAACCAGGGAGAATTTCTGTTAAAATGCTTTGAAAGTTGCACAGCTAGAAATCATGAACACTTGTTGTTTCATTATGCTTTTCCAATCACTTGAAATTATCAAATGCTTACAATGTGCTGCTTTTAATTTAATGATGTCTGTGAATTTGATTAAAATCAGTAAACAGTTTTTATGCTGAGTCAATAACCATTAAGATACTCAATAGCAGAGGAAGTAAGAGAAAATATTTACTAAAATTATCAACTATAATTATAAAATTATACTGCCATTCTTAATGAGGATTCCTGTAGTAGTTTAAGAAAAAATAAAAAAGCCTCTATCCTAAACAGACTTACTGTATTTATACAGGAGCCATCTGAGAGCAGACAAACTCTTCAATAATTTTTAGAGGTGTGTGTGGGAAATAGTGATTTTTGTTCCTGTGTCTTTAAGTTGCATGTAAATGACATGGGTTTAGAGAGAGATTTAGTTGAACTTCATTAAAAGAGAAGCACTTAAGTATCTGGGGAACTGGTAGCTTGTCTGGTAGCTGATTGACAGCTTGATTGTAGAGCTTTTATGGATTTAAATGCTATGTGGCCCTTGTCCTTCACAAAGACAGACAAAAGTGGATGAAAAATTTTGGACAAAAATGTCTTCTTGAGGTAGGTAGTTCTGCTTTTGCTAGCATGTGGAGGAGATTACTATGAGGAAGACTCATAACCTTATTTCTTCCAACTGGCCTCTTAAGTACAGGTTTAGATGTGTTACACTGAAAAACTTAAGTGTACTTATTTAGCATAAATTAGGATTTATACTGCATCCTAATCAATAATTCATCTTTCCCTCTCTGCCCTGCTCTGTCACCTCTTGTGCAAAAAGGAGTATTGATTTCTGTGTGATGGCCTGCATTTTCTTGTTTCTGTTCTAGCTGCTGATGCAAAGGAGAAACAGTACTGGATAACTCAGCTTCGATCCTGTGCCAAACATCACAAGGAAACTGATTCTAAGGTAAATCATTAAAAGTGAGAAGTAACTATTATGTTTTAAGTGGAGTAGGTGAAGAACAGCATAGCCTGGATGATTGGCTGCTGTAATTAGTGGGTTGATGTTTAGAGGGTTTTGACTAAAAGCAGCAAGTTCTCATTTGTCATCAACTGAAGCAGGCTTAAGACAGTTTGGGCGATCCTAATAATGAAACATTTTCCTGTTCATGACAAATCAGTGCAGTGCATGGTTAATTGAGTGGCTGAATCGACTATTTATTAATAAATACCATGTGATGTCCTGATTAGTATTTAAAAAATTAAATAATATAGTTTTATTTAATTTAATACAATTTAGTGACTTTTATTATCGGAAGCTTCAGATAGATGTTAGCAGCAGTCAGTCTTCATCTTCTTTACTAAATTGGAAAGAGTTCATCATATGAAGATTTATGTTACTTACTTCTCTTTGGAGCTAATTGTCCATGATTTTTGTCCTCAAGCAGCTAAGTATTTTGGGAAGGTAAAAAGCCTAGCAGTGTAGACTTGAAAGATAGCAAAAGGATGGGTTGAGGCTGTCTCCGAGCTCCAAGTAAAAATGGCATAAATTGTGGTACAAATTAAACCCTTTTTGAAGGAGAATTAAGTAGCTTGTGTATTTCAGTACTTGAAAAATTCTTACATTTGGATTTCAATATAGTTTTTATATGGATGTGGCCCAGTACTACTCAGAAGGGTGCAATTCTACTTGATCAGGGTACTCTTACACTTGCTGTTGATTTGCAGCTCCTGTGCCAGATGGTGATATCAACTTGTTATACTCAATTGCCATCAAGGAATTATTCATCAGTATGTTTTCTGGTCACTTCTTAAATGCATTTAAATGTTTAGCATCTATAATTTAACTGTGATGAAGTGGTAAAACTGCTGTTCAGTATATATGATATTGGAGACTTGTGCAATGGCATACTGGTTCTTATGCTTCTACACTCTATTAATTTTCATAATATTTCTTAGTACTGGTTTTATTTTTATTTTCCTGCTTGGGATAAATTACTCTATTTTAATAGCAAAATCTCATTTAGGATATCAGTAATTTAGTTGAAGCTGATCTTTGTGGAACTGAAGTTGGGATCATATTTCCTCCTTAGGTAAAAATTGTTGCACTTGGTAATAATTTCTGTTCATATTACCTTTCCATGTTGAGCTCCTTCAACAGGAGTAGCATCTACATATTTTGTTTTGAATTAATTAGTGTGTCAAGAGAAAAATCTTGGTGTTACAACAGTGAAAATAAACAGCAATTAGTAGTGGTCCAAGAAAGCAAGCAAAATTTTAGAAATTATCAGGAAAAAGAAGGGATAATACTTAGACTGCTCTAACTCTGTCAAATACTTGTAATGAATACTTTTGTCAGTCCCCTTCCATTTCTGAAATGAAAAACTGGAGTGGGGAAAATGAAGTACTTTTCATCTTATTTGTTATTCTTCTGTACAGTATGAACTCTGTGTGATGAAATTTGACTTCACTGTAGTCTTTTCTGGTGATGAGAATGGAAAGGGCAAATCAGTATAGTAAGTGCTCTGCAGTGGCTGAACAGGAAGTATTTGCTAGCTGTTAGTAATAATATTAGTATGGGGAGCCTCAAAGAAAAGGAGTTGAAAACACGCAAAACAAAAAACCAAAAAATAAAAGCCCCAAAAGGACATGAATAGAAGGTGGAGAATATTTTGGGATGCGTTGGATGCCTAAAGTGTTTATAGATTAAAAAAGTATTTGAAAAGCAAAATTTTATTAGAAAGTCTTGACTAAATGAGTGAGAGGCTAGTAAATACAAAGACAGTTTCTGTCACAGAAGGTCTAAGGCACAACTTTTGGAAACAGGAAGGTTTTAGAATGGGGAGCATCTCATGGACTACTTGTATTCTTGCATAGTGACCAACAATGCTGCAGTTTGCTCCTGGTTCTTATGCTCATTGTGCAAGAAAATTAACGTATTTCCTTAACTGAGGGGTGGTGGACATACGTAGCAGAGGAACTAAATGAAAGAGTATTTCAGATAGTAGGAAGAGGGTTCTTGCATTTTTCTTAAAGACTGATGAGTTACAGAAACTTGGCATAGGAAGTTGGAGTATAGATGTATTTTGGAATAGATATGTTTTTATTAGCTTGAATCTGTTGAGTATAAAATAGAAATGCTGAAGAAAACTATTCCTCTTAGTTCTGTGTTACAAATCAGGCTACAGGAGTCACCTTTCACTTGAAATGTTTTTTAGTGAAGCACTTTTAATTCTCTGCTTTTGTAAGCCACAGAGCAAGTAGAGAATATCTATCTTCTGTATTTTTAAACTTAACAGTCCAGAAAATGTCCAGAATTTCTGTGCTTCAGATGAGACCACTGAGGACTCTGCTTCATACTCCGGAAGTGGACTGTACTTGAAGGAACTTTGTGCTTACCTGTTCCTAGAAACCTTTCTTGTGACAAGATTTATCTCTTGTTTTTAATATGCTTTTTTCCTATTGACCCTCCTATCTTCTCAGTATTGGAGTATTAACTGAGAAGAATATTTTACCTCGCTTTAGCATTGCATATAGTGCTGACTTGAATTTCATCTACAAGTAAGTTTTAAAGTTTCCCTCTGCTTTTCTTAATAAAAGGAAGGGATCAAAAGCTTGAATACTACAATAATTAAACTTTGGAGATCAGATATCATTTACAAGGTAGCAATCTTTCACAGAAATTCCAGAAACTAGGAAAAAAAAAGCATTTCTATTATTTTTCTTTTTTAAATTTTTTTTTCTTTTCCTCAAACTTTCTTATTTCATATCCACTGCCTGGTAGGAGATGAGAGAAGCCAGAACTGCTTCATTTAATTGTGATGCTTTTTTCCTTGTAGATGATGGTACTTTATACTAAATGACTATTAGCATGGGAGTGGAAACATGCTCTTTAAAATATTTTAAATTTACATAAAATAGCATTCTGCTATTTTTAGCCATCTTTCTGTTTCAGCTTAGGGTCTGGAATTACATAGAAAGGTCTGTAATGACACAGAGATGGTTTTATGTTTGACTTACTTTTGCATAGTCGAGGACTTCACAAAAATCTGTATTTTTGGGTTTTGTTAAAATAGCTCTACCACTGATAGGACTGTCATGATGTGATTTGTTATTCTGCTGGCAACAGGGTTGGATCACTTTATTCCTCCCTCTCTGTGTACTTTAAAGGCTGTAGTAAGTGAAAACTGCAAGTTGTCTGTCTCTCATCATGCTATTACAAACAGGTGGATACTCATGTGTTCTGAGCTTCTGGAGCTGGAACAGAATCCAAGCTCTGTCTCTGCTGGGAACAGCATCTGGAAAGTTGGAATCTGAGTGATTACTCCCAGCTTCTTCTGGAGCTTAAATTCACCTTTTTCACAGGAGTACTGAGATGCAAAAATTTCTAGAATTGCTAGAAGAATTGCTGTTCTTTAAGAGTCATACCCTTGAGTGAGGTAGAATGGAAAGTGAAAAATATGCAGTGAGCAGTATATTTTATGTTATAGAAGTGGGATATAGTTTAACTGTGAAAAAAAATAAAAATGGGATGACCAGGCAAGCAGTGGGAAGGTTCCCAAGAATACCAGCAAAGTAACTTAGCAACAGGTCGTTCATACTGGAGAGAGAAGACATTTTAAAAATCTTGAATAGCTATTATTGGAAGGGAATTTATAGAACAACATGATAATTTGGAGGTTGTTTTTCAAAGTTGAAGCTGTGTCACTGTTTCTGTGAAATACTCAAGAGAAGACCATTCCTTCTTGCTGCGCTGGATCTAAATCAGGATTAGTTTCCTTTCTTTTTCACAGCTATTGCCTGCTTCAAAATACTACTGAATGACTTGCTGCTGTAACTGTTTTTAAAGCTTCAGCTGGGGATTGGAGTAGTGGAGGAAATGAAATAGAGAAGTGATTGAAAAAAGAAAGAAAAAATGTATTTATTTCTTAACTAAAAAAACTAAATTTAGTTGTGTCATAATGAATGCAAAGGTGAGCGGTACACTTAATGAGCGGATGTAACATAAGCTAAGTCTCTGACTTTGTTTTAATTAAATTTTACATGGTTATGATGAAAAAAAAGCAGTAAAAGAAAAGTGTTCTCTGGCAAATAACTCCCATGCTGTCAGATAGTCTTAATGTTCTTGGTATTCCCATACAAGTCTCATTTCACTTAATTACAGATTGTTCAACCTCCATAAGTGCCAAATCAACTGTATTGGAAGAAATCTTCTATGTTTGGATAGGATTGCTGGTTCTTTTAGACTATTCTAAGTGAATATTTTGTACAAGCTTTAATTAAAGCATTAGTCAAATTTGAATTCAGTGATATAAAATGCTTTCAAGAAGGAGTAGGCTTATGCATAATCTCTTTGGTAACTTCCAAGAATAATTTTGTATCCAGAAATTGTCACAAGCTTTTTAGTTCTTCTGTTTCATACTCCTTTTTTCTTGACTGTTTAATGATGGTGGCTGTAAAAGCACTACTGAAAACAAGCATAGGTTTTAAAACCATCTCTTAATGCCAGTGTGTGGATTGGTTGCTGGGTTTGCGTATAAGCCTTGTGTATCTCAGTGTGTCTGTATCAGGGATGTGACCGGGAACAACCTTTATCTTGTGAAGTCTTTTCTGTGCTCAGATGGTAACTTTCAGCTTAGGTCTGTGTTAGAATAAGGAGACAGGACTCTCTGTTGTTTTAGCTTTTGGTTTTGAGCTGCACAGTGAGCTAGCTGCTTAAAATTGGATGATGTGGATTCATCTTTAAGCTGAACTCATTTGCTGATTCCTTGCAGCTGTAAATTGCAATCCAATTCCCTTCCTTCTGCTGCCACCTTTTGTGTGGGCTTTGTCATGTTTCCAGTTCTGTGTTAACCTGGCCATCAGAAGTAGAAAAAATGGCATCCTTCTAAAAAGAACTTAGCTATCTGACCAGCTCTGTGAAGAATGTGTGTCTGTGTCTCTGATTCTCTGCTTGCTTACCTGCCTTGAATAATGGTGGGGAAAAAAAGTCCAAACCTGCCCCTTTTAAGTGTCAACTGCAGTAGCAGTTTGGCTATAATGGGAAACAGCACCTGCAGTAATGCCTCAAACTAAACACTTTTATTAAACCGTTATGAGGCAGATGTGTAATTATTCTCCACAGCTGGAAGAATGACTGTCATAGATCTTTGGTTTTATCAGGTTTCTTTTTGCTTTAATAATGAATGGCCACATAGATACCTTTACATTTCTAAGTGGATCATTGGCTGGGTATATTTAACATCTGCAGGATAACTTTCCGTAAATGAGTGAAAATTTCCAAATGAGTGAAAATTTCAAGTCCTTTTCAGTGTTGTTTTGGTTCTTCTGTGCACGTCAAATTGCTTTGCCTTTTGAGCTTCAACTGTTCCCTCTGTTGGTAGGCTTGTCTGCTTCCTCTTCTCGTCCCTGACCTATAGAAGTCAACTAAAGAATGGCACTTCTAGTTAAAACATGCACTGAAATCTTCCCAGTAGTGAGGCTGAGAGGGAAGCAGTATTTTTTCCTCCCTTTGGAAGCTTCATGAAAGTGAGTTGCTCACTGCTTCTAAAATCTTTCTACAGAAATGGAAGAAAACCAGTTTAACATTGAACATGCTCAAATGATTCTTGATGAAGAAAAGATTTTATGATAGAATGGTTATCATAGTCTCCTGCTTAAAAAAAAAGACGTATATTGCCTTACTGAAGATGATGAAGCACTATGATATTCGATGGTGCTTGACAGAAGTGTGCAAAACATCATAAGCTGGTCCCTGTGCAGTGCTGAAGTTTGGATGTTATGTAGATTCTGTTATTTGCATTTTAATATTTGTGAATGATTATAATGTAAATGAAGCAGAACTGTGTCTATGTTTATCTTTTATCAGTGTTTGTTTACTTAGGATGCATTGGAAAAGAAGTAGATGGGAATTAAAACAGTGAATGGTGCTGTCTCAAAATTGTAATTACTTTCTGATAGTGTGTAACTTCCCATAGCTCTAAAGCTGCATGCAGGGATTGGTTTCTGTGCTGTATATATGCAGAGGAGTAAAGGAGTGTCATTTTGGTAATTATTATTCTGAGAAAAACATCTGTGGTACGGTGCCTGTGAAAATGATGATTATCAACCATAAGCAGATATGACAATTCGCTTCAGAAATTATTTTATTGATCTCTGGAACATTGCATTTACTTTCCAAAATAAACAAAATTGTTTGCTTCTGGTAAATGGTGAAAAACACTTGAGCTTCTTTGTGAACAGTAAGGGCAGTCTCCTGGGAGAATGAGTCATGAAAACATTAGTATAATTCGAACTTACTGTTCTGCAATTCCATTATTTTAATTGTTAGGATTTTTGATATCCAAATGGAAGCATTCATTATACTGCTTTTTTTATCTTGGGGATGGACAGGCTATTAATATAAAAATCTTAACCCAAATCTGTTTTAGGTAAGCATACTTAATCTAGCTTTAGGTCATAAAACCCATATGAATGCAAGTTACAAATTAATCTTTTATTAGCTTCTTTATTATTCTTCTATTGGTTTCATTTTATTAGCAGGTGAAATGTTGGTGCAGTGGTAAAGTGTAGCCTCAGGAAAGAAAATCTGCAGTCCTTTTGGGATGCTTCAGCCTGTGGATTTCTTGACTCATTATTGGCACTACGCATTACTAATTGGTGAAGAGCTTCCGTCTTCCTTTCATCAGACTTTTCGCTCTCTTTTTATTTATTTAGTTGCGAGCCAGAAAGCAGCGAGACCAAAGAAAATTATATATGATAATAATTAGAGGGGCAGATCAGTCATATAAGCAGTGCTGGGGGAAGAGCAGGAGATTAGGCATAAAGGCCCATCAGTTACTGTCACTGCTTTGATTTCCTGTGAGAGTGACTTTAATGGCTGTTGTAGTATGATTTATAATTACAGTGCTTTTAGCAGTGCAAAACTTCACATAGGTTTTCACATATTCACAGAAATGGAAAATTCTGATTTTTGCACAGCTGTGTGTCAATGCAAAAGGGATGCTTGTCATTGCCAGTGTTTAATCTCAAGAAATTCTGCAAAAGAGGAGTCAAGTATTTGGCTGGGACATAGGTGTTGACAATGTGCTGTAAAATTCAAAAGTGCCTGAGGGGCTGAGTGTGCAGTTCCTGGAGACTCCTCTTCTGGCAGTGACAGGAAGAAGCTGTCAGAAGGAATTGGATGCTTCCCCCATTTTCTTGGATGCAGCAGGCACAGTACTCTGCTGCTGTTCTCTGTGGCAGTGGAGGAGGGGAGTCCAACTTGCAAAGGTTTTGAGTGGCTGTAAAACCTGCCTCCTGCAGACATTCACATGCATACTGGCTGTGACTGATTTTGCAAGTTTTTAGTTGCAAATTTTTATGTTTGTCACGGAGCCTTGCCTGGAGATAGCTTCATGGGTAGCTGGAGGTCCTGGTGCTGAGCTCATTTAAAGTTTGTATGTTACAGATGCCCTCTGAAGAATAATACCAAATGTAGGTGCTGGAGTATTTGTGTTGTGGGCTGGTGGAAGTTTCTGGCACATTGTTTGGAAACGTTGGGTCACTATAGATGGATGAAGGGTGTAAAGGGACAGAAACCTAAGAGGTGAGGAGAGCTTGCTTATAGACCTATAGGAGCTGATCACGGACCAATGTATTTAGCTCTGATACTTGGCACAGACCATGTATGTGCAAATTCCAGATTGCCAGTCTCCCTGACTGCATGAGCTACATAGGATTGGTGACTCTTCTGTGCTGCAAGGGGAAGCAGAGGGCTCTAGGAGACTCACTGGCAGAGGTGACCTCTCCCTGAAGGTCACAAAGCTCCGTGCCTTGCCCTACAGCAGAGCTGAGTGTCAGGCGCACCAGGCAGTGGATCGTGGCAGCCCTTGCCAGGCTGTGTACTTGTGTGTGTAGAGACTTGGGTTTAACCTAGTGCCCCTATAGCAGGACAGCCTTCTTGAGCACCACCCACTACTGAAACCAGAGATGGGCTGTTTCTGATTTTCCTCTCCTGCTCCACTGATCCCCAAATTCCATACCCTAAATGAATGTTCACGAGAAGTTGCTGTGAGCTGCTACATACCTTGGCAAAACTTAGGAAAAGCCATCTTAAATGCACTGTGGTCCTACAATCTGAACCAGTGCATGGATTTTTCCATATATGTTTTGTGTTAACTTTTGTTATGTGCAGATCTATAGCTCTCCCTCAAGAAAACCAAAACATAGTAAAACTTTACCTCTCACAAACTACTGTTTTCTTTTAAGTGAATCTAATGGGAAAACTCAGTTTTACGTCACTGCTGCTTGTCTTAATCTTAGGATCTGTTCAGCTATATGAAAGTAGCAGCTATGTATTTTTATTATTGTGATAGTATGATACTGAAATGCCAGTGTATTGTGGTCTGCGAGGTGAAACAGAATTTTCTGACTCTATATCAGAAGGATTAATATGATTTATTAAAATTACTCTATAGTTCTGAAGACTCGAGTTATAATGTGCTTAGGTACAGAGCTCAGATGTTCACTTCTTCATGCTCTGTATAAGAATGCTAGAATATGTTTACAGTTCAGAAATAACAAAAGTTAAAAAGAAGAAAACTACGTCCCCCATATCAAGAAACAAGGTAAATAAACACTATCTGTGTCTTTTAACACAGTTCAAAGATTGTTTTAAAATTTTGTACAAAGAAAAAATAAACTTTCCCATAAGAATAAAATTTTTACAAACCTACACTCAAAAAAACTCATAAAATATTCAAACAACACCACTGAATCTCAAAAGATTTCATTCTAAAACAAAAATAATTTTTATTAACCTAAAAGAGAAGTTGATTTTTCAATTAAAAATAAAATTACCTTCTTCTTCCTCTACACCCTAAATTTAGTTTAGAAGTATTCTGATACTAGCCAGTTTGAAAAACAAACATATGTGAAGTATATTCCACTCTTATATACTAGGAATACCCTTTTTCTGTGGAATATATGTTTGAAAAAGGAAATTCAGTTTCCCTCATCCCCTTCTTACTCCCAAATACCTTTTCCTCTGGCTCTTATTTTAATTGTAGTTATGTCTAAGCCATGCTCTTTCAAATGGAAGATGAATTATAAACCTGGCAACCTTCTGTGCCCTTCTGACAAATTATACCTCGTGCTGCTTTTTTGCCTTAGAGTCAAACCCAGTTTTAATGCAATTGTGATTTATCAGCCAGGGTGGATAATTTTTGAAAAGATGCTTATTATTGTAATCTTATTGGCCATGGTAGCAAAGAATATATTCATTTCAAAAACAATCAGACTATCATTCTTGGAAGCATTTGTAAATGTTAAGTCTAGACCAATGGAATAATAATTATATCTGTGAGATTAGTAGGTCTTAGCACACTGGCAACATGATAACCCATTTTTTTAAACCTTCAAATAGTCTAAAGTCTAGTTTTGTGTGGCAGTGGCAGAGGGATTGTGTTACTTGTTTCACTCCTCCTCGGCAGTGCCAAATAATCTGCCTTGTCCTGTACAGTCAGTGTGGTGGTTAACATGAGGCCTGACTTTAATTGCAGTGCTAGTTGGAACCTGTTCACCTTGGTTTGAAGATACCACAGAATTGCAAAAAGTGACATGTAAGGTATAAGAAGAGAGATTATACCCAAGGAATACTTTTGTGTACTTCCCAGCAGGCTCAAGAGAAGTACCTCGTGTTGATGGTGACTGTCTTAGCAATGTTGTAGGTTGCCATTGTTATTTGTGAAGGTTTTGAGGGAGAGGTGGAAGGGTGTTTCACTCATGGGGCTGTGTATTTTCTTCACTGTTTTAAAGTGCTACTTAATGTTACTCTCTGAATTGGTTTGTGTTTCTCTGAGGTTACTCTGTTGCAGTTTTAACCTTACAGACGCAATCAACAGTTAAAATAGGAGGGAAAATTTTTTTATATTGCACTTCTATATATGATGTCCCATGGTGATCTGGTGCCCATCTGAGCTAGACTGAGAATTGATGTCCTATAGACCTCGGATAACTTGTGTTTGAGATCTGCAGAGAGCAAACTGAGATAGCGAAACTGACAGATGGTTAGATAAAACCGAATGTCCCAACTGATTTTATAGGTTGTATGTTAAAAGTATTCATACTGCAGACACTGTTGGAGATTTATTTCTAGCCTTTTTTGTATATTGGGTTTATCCCAAGCTTACTCCAAAGTGTGTTGATTTCTTTAAGACATGTTTTGTTTCAAATGTTAATGTTTAATTGGTGTGTGGATTGGCCTTGTCAAAATTGAATCTCCTCTGCTGTTGAGAACAATACTACACTGTTTCAGAAGTTCATCAAATGAAAATGTAAAGATTTTTTTCTTTCTTGCTGTTCACACCAGTTTGTGAATTGTAGGTTTAATGAAAAATATTTGTATTGGCGTTGTTGTTACTCTGTCTGCAAAATCTTTCCTAAGCTTTCCTAAAAAGTAGGATTGTAAGAACTAAGCAGTGTATTGTTATGCAAGAATTTGTGAAGATTTTTGCAAAGACCAATTTCAGGCGCGCCAAGAAACAAAGGCAGTAGCTCTGATGTTTCCATCATCTCCTGAGCCATGCATATGGTTCAGAGAGAATAAATCAGTTGCACCTTCAGATTTAGGTTTGTGAGAAAAGTAGAACAATACACATGTATAGCGTGAATTGTAAATTTTTACTTGTGTAAAGGTTGTTAATATCACAATCCTGTTACTTGTTCTAGAGCATCTCAACCTCACGAAGTAGAAGCTCATCTCTGCTGCCGTCTGGGACAGCGAATTCTGCATCTCCCAGTGGCCAGAAATACACAAATCAAAGTGGGCCAACTGTTGTAACCATCACACATCACAAATCACCTGCAGCTGCTCGAAGAGCAAAGAGCCAGCGATCTGGTCAGCTCCATGAAGTCCGAGAGGTAAGAGAGAAACATCTGCTGTTTTGCTGTAACTTGGAAGTGCATATTTTGCTTTAGAATAAGCAATTGAGTCTGACAGGTTAACAATTCTCTTTGTTTCTGACTTTGACTGCTTTGTTTTGATTCCCTTGCTGAGCAAGAGTTAGGCTTTAGTTCTGGTTCAGCTTCAGGTCAGGTGTATACAGATTTTCTTATGCTGATGTTAAAATTGGCGTGTGCACATGCTTAAAAGTGAAGTAGATTGGCAACAGCTCCCAGACTTTGCAGTGGTGTTGCAGTACTGGAGGAAAATCTCTGTGAAGCTGTGTGCAGCAATACCTTTCAGATTGGAAAGTGGGCCCTGAAGCATTTAAATATAGCTGGGAAAAAAATCTACTTGAATATTTCTGATGAATGTGGGAATGAAGGCATAGCTCCCCACACTCAGCAGTTCGTTGCCATACTGCTGTACTCTTTGTGTCAAGTTTATATTGTTGGCCTTGCAGAGGAAAAATGCTTCGTCTGTATCAAATGTATGAAAACCAAAGAAGAAAGCTTGTTTCTTTCAAAGCTTGTTTGTACCAGTGTTTAAGAAATTTAACTCATAGCTATTTAACTCTGTCTTCCAGACAACAAAAATGTACTGAGTTTTAAGCTTAAATAGTATGGCAGATTTTCCCAGAACGCACTTTCATCTTTCATCTCTTACTATTTTTTGGTTTGTCTTTGATGTTAAGAATGTTAAGAATTTGAATAAATTCTTGGGATGTGCTCTGAATGAAGGTTTAAATTGCACATCCTGAGGAGGAATGCTTATTTTTCTTCTAGTTAACATTAGAAATGAAGAACTCACTGTCTGAATGTCACCCACATTTACTTTACATTAGAGAAAACACAAATCTGTTTATTTTTTATAAAAATATCCTGTCTTTGTCTATCAGTCATCTCCCCCAGGTTGTTTCTAGTGTGCTAAATGTATTTGCTCTCATAGGTTGAATTCAGAGTGCGCCTTAAACCTATTAATAAAATCAACAGTGGGAGTTGTTGCAATTTTGTCAAATGAAGTCAAGTAAGGCTGAAAGCAATTTAAAAGAGAGAATTAGTGTATGTGCTGATCATAATAAGTTGGGAAGAGAGAAAGCCATCAGTTGCAAAGAACTACATCTGGAAGAAATAAATACTAACCTATAGTAAAACAATGAGTAAGAGGTCAGGTAACATCCCTGCAGAAAAGGCCAGTGAATTGCTGACTCACTTGTTCATGGTGTATTGCAGTGTGATGTCGTTCCAAAAAAGGTAACTATTACAGGACTCCAATCTGTAATGATGGAAGGGAATTATTTTGTTTTGCTTGATGTGAATGGTACCTCAGCTGCTGCGCCAGTTCCTTTTAGAGGGCTGCAGTAATAATGAAAAAAAACCCTCAGACATTGAAGATACAGTAATGGCTGAAAGAAATGAGTGCTTTTCAGGGAGAGAAAATGGTACCAAGATGAATGATGCATAAACAAATTTCATGAGATGATGTTTACCTTTTTATGTATTGGATATTTTATGTGTGTGTGCTGCTTCCTAAAGAAGAGTGTAACTGGAGAAATCTGACCTTCTGCCCTCTTTCCCAGTCTTGTGTAAAAAGTGCCTGCTTAACTGATGTTGTTTCCAGCTTGTGAAAGGATAAGTCTGTTTTTCCAGACTGAGAGAGCAGATTTTATTTTGACAGTATGCACTGTGCACTTCCTTCTCCCCCATTTTCCAGAGTGAATGCAATAGACTTGGGTATATGATACCTGTGTTTTCAGGAAATATCTTTGTTCCATGTATGAGTCAATTGGTGACTGTTAGATCCACCCTCTCCTGTGAAATTTATCAATAAAGAGGTATGTCCAGAGCCTGTCACAAAAGCGTGCTTAAATCTATTCTAATCCTGTTTTTTAATCAGAAGCAATGAAAAATAGGAGCCAAAAGTACAATGAGAGAGAGAGAGAGAGAGTTAATCCTTTCCTCAACGCCCAAATCTTTGCTTTTTATTTGAAATTTGTTTGGTATGATCTGGATGAAGGGAAGAGACTGCAAAAGGATTATAGACCAATGTTAGTGCTCCCCTGATTGAACGATGCCATTGAAGCTTTGACATGCAAATAAGTTTTTTTTAATTGTTCTATAAATAAGACTGCATTAGCTAATTTTCCACCTTTATAAATATAGTAGTTGAGTCAACAGAAAAAGTTGATATACTTCTGGAAAATGAGAGGAAGCATGTGTGTTTTAAATTTCACAACAATATTATGATATGGTAGTGCTATCATGTTATAGATGAGATCCCACCACAATGTAGTAAGTGTTTCAGTTGGGAAATTGGAATTTCACCTTTTTTCCAAATTTTGGTAAGTTAAAATTGAGCATAAGTATGGAGCTTTAGACTGCTATTAAAAATTTATGTTTTAATACTTGCCCTACTTTTTTATAGTGTTGAATTGAAAAGGAGCTCAGGAGCATTGCTTTTCATCATAATGTAATTTTTATGCTGTTTAATATTGTTCTCTTAAATCAGATTTTTGCTTATATTAACTTGGTGTTAATAGTGCAGTCCACACTGATTTATGGAATGTTACATCAAAACTCAAATTAATCGTACATTAACTTGTGAGAAATGATCTGCATCGTGTTGCACTTCATGCAGAATTATTAGAGATCCTACCTCTTTATTTGGACCATAACTTAGCATTAAAGTGGTACTTTGAGCTAATTTTTTAGTAAGTGATTTTATGGCAAACTAAGTCTCTGTGGTCTTGAATTTAATTCTGTTTTTAAAACTGTGCATATTATTATCCTGTTCGAAATTTATTGTAAGAGTTATGCTTTCGCATTTCTTTACTGTAGGTGGTTAAAATCAACTGGAAGGTTAAGCCAAGTGGCCACATCACACTTCATATTAAATTTTAGCTGTCACTGATCTAAATAATAGTGACAGAATGGTCAGAATGGTGTTTATTTTGGCTGAGAGTGTCCGACTATTGTACAACCTCTGCCAGTGTTACCATTGTTGTGAAAGAACCAAGTGTGTGAAGATTTTGTAGTAATTTATATCAATTATTTACAGATATTTAGAGAAATTAAACTAAAACAAGTCCAGAGAAATATTTCTTCCTGCAATTTAAAAAAGCCAGTGAAGGATTTTCAGATATCTTTGAAATGGGTTTGTTACAACTTTTGATACCCTGACTAGTCATCAGCATGGGTTTCTGAACATTTGGTACAGGGAGATCCAGATTTCACGGGGCCTCTAGCAGTGTAACATCTCTTTTGTGTGCCAGTTGGCAGTCCTAGAACTTGGAAAGGACTGCTTTTTGGTAAGATGGCAGTCCTACTGCTTCTTGCATGTCCTTTTCCATGTATAAACAGTTACTGTTTGATTCCTGCAGGAATTATGCAGCTAAGTGATAGTTCTTTGCTTCCTTCCTTACAATATGGAGAAATCTAGGACTTGCATCTAGGGCTTCATGGAGTGAGGTTTAACAGCAATTTTTTGAGGGTACAATTGTCCAATTTTATGTGGTTACTGGGAGAAAGAGTTGATTTTA
This sequence comes from Leptocoma aspasia, assembly GCA_013399835.1. Taxonomy (NCBI): domain Eukaryota; kingdom Metazoa; phylum Chordata; class Aves; order Passeriformes; family Nectariniidae; genus Leptocoma; species Leptocoma aspasia. Next base: position 923,265 of record VXAX01001839.1, read on the forward strand.
AAACACTTTTGAAGAATTTTCAAGTGAGAAGTGAATGTCTTCAGGTCACTGTAATATTTGGATAGCAAAGTTAGGAACTGTGACTCGCTGCTGTTAGCAAAAGAGGATGCTGTTGTCTGTGGAGACGTGTGTGTTGTGTCACAGAATTATAGCACTGCACAGGCAGCATTGCAGGTGACAAAGGAGATGCTTAAACCACTTGAGGAAACATGCAGACTTGCAGGACTTTCACATGTGTGAACTTTATGTGAAGCCATACACTAAGCTGTGTACTGATGTTAAAGCTTTGTAGTAAATCCTTAAGCTGGTAGTGGGGGAAATCTTGATAGCTTTTGACCTTTGCCAAATTTCACTTTGCAGCTTTGAAAAAGTCGGGTTTTGCTTTTTATTTCAATTTTTTTTGGTCCTCCTTATTTTTCTCTGAAAGTATGTACTTGGAAAGGTCAATGGACAAGGTCTAATGCGAGTGCTAGCAAAAAGAATGCTGTAGCTCTTGATATTTGGCATGGTGTTGAGGTTCTGTGGGGTTGTGCAATAAGGGTGCATGAAAAAAAATGGATTTGGCTCCTTGAAAAGGACATCATTCTTAGCAGTGTGAAGTGCACACAAAGAACATTCAAAAATCCTATTAACAATGTAAGTTTTTTTGAAAGTATGTGCCTAATTTTGTGTAAAATTACTTTGTATAAGTGGGGGGGAATGCTATATATTAGATCATTGTTTTCACTGGCAGTTCTCACCTTGATTTTGGAGTGCAGGAAGATGAGAGCTAGCTTTGTAACAAAGATGACCTTTAGGTCTGCATGAGTAATAAATCAAATATTTGCTTTTAGGGGATGAAAATGATCTCATATTCACCTAAGGTATGGAGGTAGGATGGGTTGCTAAACTGTGCTAACTTCAGTCTTTCTGGTCTAGTAATGCTTATGCTTTATCAGGGGAGAGCTGATAACTCTTGTCTCTAGCTACAATAGCACTGCTCAAGTCTGTGTTGGTGTGCCTTTGCTAGTCAGGTATAAAACTAGTTACCTAAAATCATGTCCATTTTTCTTTCTAGATATGTTTTAGTATAAAAAGCTATTTTGTTATGTTTTCTTTGTGGCAGTTTGTGGTTGATTCTTTTAACTAGAGTCTTCCTGAATTTCCAAACTAGTGTAGTAAATACACTCTAGGCAGATTTCTCAGTTGGACTGACCAGGGCATTTAATCTCTCATAGATACTGCAGAAAGTGTTCATACTGTTTCAGTTTTGAAATCCAAGTGTCCTGTATTCTGTTCATTTGAGGAAATACTACGGTGGTACAGTGAGTGGCAATTTTGGAAAAGGAAGGGAGAGAACACAGAAGAATAGCCTTTGTTAGTGACAGCTCTCCCAATTTTTCCCGGACTTGTATTTAAAATATTTTCCTCCAACCCCCCACTATACGTGAGAAATTAATAAAGGCTTATCCTATTGATCACCTTCTATCAAGTACATCATAATATATACAAGATAAGTAGTCTCTAACTGTAGGTGGATGCTAATCAGAAAATGAAATATGTTACTGAAGAGGTTACATCCTCATAACACTGCATCTGTACTTTATATGGATTGTATGTATTACTCTTCCATTTGTCTGCAAACTCACTGTTAGAAAATTTTCATTTCAATTATCTGGGTGTGAAAAACGGAAGAATGTCTCCATTCTAAAACAAGTAACGTAGAAGTGCTTGGAAAAAAACTCAAACCAAAACTAGCTGTTTTTCAGAAAGCAATTGATCCTTCTTGGCTTGAAGAAAAGTGAAACAGAAGAGAGCAGAAAATCTTTGTGTCAGTTTTGTGTCCATTGAAGTCAATACAAAGTGAATGAGGCCTTAAGCTTTAATTCAGTAGTTGATATGTATTTGGCATAGAACATGGTAGTGCATGTTATACTACAGCTACTACTATTTAACTGTGCTTAGACACACTTTTCAAATTGGGTAGTGTTACACAAATTTGTTACAGGTACATTTAAAGGCTCAGTTGCAGCTGAGCTCGTTGATACCAAAAGGATTGCTCCCAGCTGGGTTTTAACAGCAGCCATTATGATTTGTTTAGAGGTTAAATCTGTAACAGTATAAACCAGTTTCAAACCTAACATGAGGTCTAAAAGGGGCAGTCGCAGGTGTTACCTCTGCACTTTCTTCTGAATTGGTGGTGGCCCCTGTTCTAGAAACCTGTGATCGTTGAACAGTGTGAAAATACCAGTGTGAGCATGCAGAAATGTTCTTCTGGCTGTACAGCAATGTTTATGTGATTGCCTGCCCTTCATCTCCTTAGAGAGAAAAACAGAATTGAGAGCATATAGAACATATAGCAGTTATTTGGTGCCTTCTGTGGAAGTTTCTTTGGAAGCTGTTTGTCTTGTCTATAGATGTGTCTTCTGCTGTATCTGCTTATTCTATCTCAACTTAGTCCTGCTAAGATCAATAGAAACATGTCTCCTAGGGGAGTAAATGGGATGCTTAAATCTCTGACAGTGTCAGTCTAGTACCTCCCAGAGTAGTAAATGTACATGTGCTTATAAAAATTATTCAGTAAGTCGCATTAACTGTCTCACTTTGGGGATGAGGAGATGGAAATTATTCTAATGCTGTAAACCAGTTGTTATCATTGCATAAACATGAGCTGAATACTTCTCTGATCTCTGAACCTTTACCTTGTGCTTGCAATATGTTTGAGGTCACGAAGAGTGCATGTGAGTAGCATCTTCCTAAACTACACTTTGTTCTGTGCATTTGATTTTGTATTCATGTGAAGGTTGAGTCATCCTGGGTTCCAGATACCCAGGCAGGGAGAATTAAGGTTGCTATGGGAATCGTAGGGCAAATGTTCTGCTAAAATTACTCTGTTTGTCCATACGGGTTATGTCAAGAATGAACCTGTCTCATTATTTCTGATATTTCCTTCTACCAGCCCCCACTTCAAACCTGAAAAATATGATTTATACAAACACGGCTTCTTTTCATATTTTTTTTCAGCCTGTAGTTTAGCAGTAATTGAGCACGTGCAAAGATGATAATTTTCCATCACTTAATAAATGGCAATTTATAAATTAGGGATAATACAGTATGTATGATAACTACATTCAGAGATTGTTGCAGCATTCATTTTCTTAAGCAATTGCAGAGAAGCCAAGATTATTCTTTACAGTTATTAAAACATTTAATTACATTTCAAGTAAATGGTAGGTTCTCAAGGGGTCCTGAGAGAAGTTACATTTGAGGGGAATGCAGTCTCCAGTTTGTGTGCCTTCAAAACTGCCTCTTAATTCTGCTTTATGTACAAAATTCAACTGTTTTGTTTTATGTGCACTTATAAAACAGCATAGCATATCATACACATACCTGCATTTTTTGAAAACTACAGGGTTGTTTTCTTTCACAGTTATAGCACAAATACTGCAGTAGTTTAAAATCAGAGTTCTCAGTTTGAAAATGAAGCTTTAAAGAAAACATACTTCAGTAAATCTTTTCTTGGATGAGGGTATCACATCTCATGGTCTTGTTTTCAGTGCAGGTTTCTGGGTGGCTGGCTGGTGCAGCAGTGATTTTCACAGCAAGCCCTGAACAAGGGTGACAAGGGGCACTTTCTGCAACTCTGTAATGCAAATTACTGCTTCCAGGATACATGGGCCATTTTGTTAACCCACACTTACGTGCTATTTTTTTTTAATTAAGTATAAGGTATTTTTGAATGTTCTCAGTGGTAATATATGACAATGTAATATTAGGTGGCTAGCCAAGTTTCAAATACTAAGTACAGAAAGTACTTATATAAATGCCCTCAAGAAGAAGGTAACCATAGAAATGGCTCATATATTTTAAGCATAGCTTTAAGTTTACATTGTTAAACACTTTTATTGAGGGCCTACTGTAATCTTCAGCTCCTTTTGTAGCACCTAAAGTATTGAATGCTACTCTAAGAAACACAGGAAACATTTTGAATTTACAACAAATGTGAATAGTAAGCAATGTAGCTCTTAGTTATTTAACAAAGACCAGATCTCCGGCAGCTTTTGCTGCGTGTTCTTACTGTAATGCTTGTATTGCAGGTGTTGAATGCTTTGGAAACTGTGCTACATAGGTGCTTTTCAGCAGCTGCTCACCTGCTTCTTGTTTGCAATTCTGATTTCTGACAGTATGCTTTTAAAAAATGGCTGGTAAGACGATGGCTAGCAACATCTCATCCAACAAGCAAACCTGAACTACATCTGCCCAAATATGATATATGCTTTAAAGTAGCATTTTATTATAGGTACTGTGGAGCAGACAATTCTGTGCCTCTGAAATTTCCTAGCTGCAGGTCTGCTAAGGTTTTTCTTCCCAAGGGAAAACTTCTCACTTTCCCAAGAGAGATTCTATAAACAATCTCTGTAAACTATATTCTTTCTCAAAACAACCGGTGGTATTTTTCTACCCTGTTTTTCATAGCATAGAAGATACTGTTTCTCTCACTTAACCAATGGTAATAGAAAGGTGGTGTTAGTAACCAATCACTTTTAGCATTAGTAAAACACATTATAAAAAGGTGTTCCATTTGTATCAATAAAGCCTTCTGATATTCAGCCTTCTGGATTTGGAGTCCTTGTGTTTCTGTTCGTGGGCAACAGCGACAAGGTACTAGATGTATACCTGTCATTGATGAATTACTTTTAGTTTTTGTTATGGTTCATGCAATTGTGTCTTCCTTGTGCCACTTCCTAGGAAGCATAGTCATATGTTCTTACACATCCTTACATTTTTCTGGTGGTATCTCCTGTGTTCTGGGGTTACTGCTTACAGTTTTTCTCCAAGAACCCCAGTTATCCAATTGCAGTTTTATTGATAGGTCTTGGCTGACAGACACAAAACAGATGGATTTGTGGAAAAGTTGATATAAAAAGGTGCTTCAGCCATATTCCAGTGTGTCACAAAATGGCTACTAAAATTTATGGTAGTATAAGTTGAATCACTTCAGTGCAGTAAAGTTAATTATGTCAACTTAAACCAGCTGACAGTCAGCCTTTGTACATGGGGAGAGGTCAAAGGGGTGGATTTGGAATGCTTTGTCACAAGCTATAGAGATACACTTTATGGAAGACTCAGGAATGGTAAGATTAGACAGCCTTGATACTGACAGCTCACTGACTTCTCAGAAAACATGAGATGAATTGACTGCAAGATGGGGAATTAATGTCTATGCACACCTGAGAGTTTTTTAAATGACCAAAACAAAATTAAGTTTTATGCTTGGACACTACAAGTTAGGTGGCTAATTGGGAGAAGGGGTGAAAGGATCTATAAGCAGTCTTGGGAAAGAGAAGAAGCATTGAGACTTTCCATCAGAAGTTTGCATACTCTATGGGATATTGGACCTCTCTGAATGCAAGTACGTATGTTTGCATATTCCCAAGTGGAATGGAATAATAATAATAATAATAATACAAATTTTAAAAGATTCAGAGTTACTTTTTCCAGCATCAGATGTTCTGACAGAAACCTCTGCATCCTTGAAGCTGCTCATGTTGAAATGTGTAATTTATGTTCAACATGGACTTTCCTCTTCTGAAGACTAATTTCACTCAAAGTCCAAACCCCACCTTTTATCAATTGTGTGCTATGTTGCAGTAAACTGATTTTTCCTGTGATTGCTGATGTTGACCTAATGGCTAGCAGCAACATTTTAGGAGCTCTTCGGAATGCTAGAAATTCACAAATGAGCCTAAATTCCTGATAACCAAAATACGCTTTCCAGACCAGGGCTATAGCTGTTAACTTCAGCAAAATGATCCTTCTGAACTGTAAGGAAAACTGCTGCTCAGAAGAGGCCACAGAATAACATCTGCCTATGAGTAATGTTTAATGACTAAAAAGAATGACTTTGCAAGGTAATTTTTATAGTAAAGTTGTATAAGAATAAATTCCCACAAAGTTCTTTTTATAAACTGCTCTCAATGCTCTATTCTGTGGTTTAAAATAGAACAGGGTGCTTCCTGCTTGGCTAGATGGCAGCCAGCTGCCATCCAAGATTTATTTGAATTTGTGAACTCCTTCCTTTTGCTTCTCTAGTTTTTTTTGTTCTGGATCACTGAAGGCAACTTGAGGTGGGGAAAGCAACCTTAGGAGCTGCTTTTTTTTATTCCCTATGATTTTTCCTTGAGATACCAACTCTCTGTTCCCAATGAGTTGTATTTGACTGTAAAAGCTAAGTCTCAATAGATGTCTATTAGTAGGATATAGTTAATAGAAAATACTCAAGGAAAGGGATCATGGCAAGGGAACCCAGCACTTATCAGTTGTTTTTGTGCAAAATGTCATGTGTTTACCCAGATACATGGGGTATTCACATGAACCTCTAACACAACAGGCAAAAGAGGAAAACTACCATGTCTTCTGCAAGAGGCCCTGATTGCTGACACCTCCCTCCAGTGGCAAAGTGGCCAGTGCTAGGTTGATACTGATCATTTTGCAGAAAAATAGATTACTCTGATTTGTGGGAAAACACAGTGATCATCGATACAATTAATCTGAATCACATGCTTTCACTTGTGTATTTCTTATGGCAGCCAGCTCTTTCTAAAAAGATTGCACTTCTCATCTAAAGGCTTGTGGAGTGATTCCGTGAAACGCTCTTAGACAGCTGACACTATCAGAGGCATTTTATTTTTCTCTAGTGTTTTACTACTTTGGTTTGTTTGTAAATCTTCCTCTTCCACAGGGAAAACAACATGAAGTTGATGTTGTTTTGTGAGGGAGGTGTTCTCCTTCAGATTTAGGCAGCAAGAAGGTATTCTCAGAATCATAAAAAGGTATTGGGAGAATGACAGGAAAAGTTTCCTTCCCTCTCATTTTTACCCCCTCCTGTATAATATGAAGCCACTCACAGAAAACTGAATATGTATCAGAGTATTGATTAAGACTAAAAACATCCTCTAGTTTAGAAAATCCAAGATTGTCTGTCTGCTTAAACATTCTCTGGCAAAATCTGAACTTTCTGTCCTAATCTCTCTGCATGGACACAAGGTCTTTTCCTCACCCCTGCCCCCAGTTGCCTTTCTGTCATTCAGTAGCTCATTTCTCAGGTGAGGAGGACAGATTGAATACAGAAAGCATGCATTTAACTTTATATCTGGGGTTGTCATGTATGGTAAGGGGTAGCAAAGGGAAGCATTCAATTTGTTTTGGCCTGACATAGGTGGGCTGTTTTGATTTCTGGAGGCATTCTCAGGGATCCTGCCAGAACTGCTTTGATCTTCTTTACTAACCATTTGTGTTGCAAGGGCTGTGAAGCTCTCTCTGGCGTCTCTCTGCTTCCCAGATTTAAGAAGCAGACTTCTTTAGAAACTCAGAACACTCAGTGTCTTGCATCCAAATAAAGTGTCTTCATGAAGTCCCAGAGAACACTGACAATTACAGATATCATATACTTTTTGGTGTTTGGAGATAGATCTGTTAAATATACCCTGCCTTTCATTCTTCTGAACAGAATGATGCTTTTGTAAAACAGGTAGTTAAGTTAGGTCAGCTCCCTTTTTTGCTGAGCTTCTGCCTGTTTTAGAGGGAGGAAAGGAGGTGCTTCCTCTCATATACCTGAGCTGCAACCAGCTGAGAATTTCTTGGGAGGGTAGATTAATTTTCCTCTTCTGCCACTGCATGGAATGTTTAAGGCTTCCAGAACATTCAGCAAAAAAGACCTATGTCCCTCTTTTCCTCTCTCCCTTAAATCTGGTAATTTTATGGACTAAAACAATAGTATTCAGACCTACAAAATATGAAGTCTTCCTGTTGTAGCTGTGCAACTAATAACAAGGGAGCTTGCAGGTGTGATTAATAAGCTACTGGGTAGTAGGCCAATGAGAAGACATCTGTAGTTCATCAAATGATTAATGAATGTTGTCTGTGCAAAATAGAATTATATTGTAAGGATATGCAGTAAGTGTCAAAGTTGCAGAATCTGAAGATACAAAATAGGAATTGAATGTGTAAAAAAAGGAGCATAGTTTCATGTTTAGTATATGAAAAAATTAACTAGCCAATTCAAAATTTTCATGACAGAAGTAGGTAAATAAAGCTGCTCTCTGGAGGGCAGACCCTTAGCTGAGGTCTGTGGAGAGCTCATAGCCCCGGGAGGTGCTGATGGTGACCAGTGGGACAGCAGCAGAGTGGTAAGTGTAGCTGAGAACAGGAAACAATTGAGCCAGCCTGCCTCTTCCACTCCCTGTTTTTCTGGTGTCTTAGACTTTGCTTTTAGACTCAGTCCTGATGACATTTGATGTTTGCTCTGTAAGGTTTTCCTCACAAGGAGCCACCCTGTGGAGTGCGTGGTGAGAAGGCTGAGCACAAAAAGCCAAAACAAAACCCCAAATGAAATAATGTTTTGTTAGCTGAGACTATGAAGATATGTAGCAACTGACTTTCCAGTTTTTTTTCCGTAACAGAGATTGTGGGTTCCTGGTTAGGGAAAAGACAATAAAATAACAGATGGGGGTAGAGAGAGCTTGTTTTCATTCTCCTTTGGGGGGAAAAAATTGAATTGTGAGAGCAGAGGCAGGGACTGATGAGAAGAGGAAATGTGCTCTGGTGATTAGCTTCCATCCTGATTGTCAGAGGTATAGTTCTGTTTGTTCTGTCACTTTTTGTGTCTCTGTCTGCAAATTACATGCCAAATGAAAATTAGCTTGCTCCTTTGAAGCTTTGTTGATAGGATGTATGTGTCTGAGCCTTAATAACTATTATATAACAAGTCCTTCCAATTTTAATGTTCATTGTTTGCTTCATTAAAATAATTGAGGTCAAGCTGGCTGCTACCCTGAGGTGATGATAATGGAGAATTTCGTGCTTATTCCCGGTAATGGGAGGGAAGCAGTAATCAGGAAAGGACAGCTGATACAGATGTCATTATCTGGTTCCATCTTTCCAAGACACTTTCAAAGTCTCTCACTTGATGTTCTAGTATCCTTCCTTAAAACACTTTTTGTCATTAGCGTAGTAATGTTCACAGAGGCTACTATGGGTCTTAGTCCAAATTGAAGCTTTGTGGGTAGAATGCTTTCCTGTTTACAATTCAAGGAGATTCTTTTTGGTCCGAAGGTCAGGTTTTATTGCAAGCAAAGTGCACAGATATGTTACTGGTGGTCATCTGTAGGTGTTTCTACACTAGACACCTTAAAAGCTGAAGTGCAAAATCATCTTGATAAGAGATTTCTGTTAGCTATTGGAGTACTTCCAGCAGCAGCCTCTATTCTTAGTTATTTCGTCTTAGTTATATATTCAGCTGTAATTTTGTCTTCCTGGCTTGCATGCTATAGATGGAACCCCATTGCAAGATCTCTTATGTGACTTTACTGAAGAAAAGAGTGAAGTCTCTAAAATCCTAGTCAGAAAATTTATTTTGTCAAGTAGTAAGATGAATATAGCAAGTAACCTTGAGTAGTCTGAGAATGCTTTTCAGTAGTTAAGTCAAGGCAAAGGTTCAGTTGCTCTGCAGTGGTTATACTTTACTCAAAGCAATTAAACTCAGTGCATTAAGTTTGAAAAAACAAATAAAATTCACTTTTACTGCATTTGTACAAGTTACTGTCATTTGCCAGACATCTCAGTTGGTGAGGTATACTTTCTGAGCTGATGATTAATAGTATTTATGGTAGTCTTCTTGCATGTGTGTTGGTGCTCTTTCCCTTTTCAGAATAAATAGTGGAAAGTGGGCAAGTTTAATGGAAATAGTGTTGGATTTGTGAATATGGGCTGAATTGGTAGTTAGTATGTCCAGTTACCGACTGGTGTGATTGCTTTAGTGACATGAGAGTTCCAGGTATCACTATCTTACATTTTGATGTATTCTTGATAGATGTATGTGTATACATATATACACATATATTCTACTTATACTGTTTTAACTTCTGATTTTTACAATATGACAGTTTGTGGTGTTGATGAAATACAGGTCAAGATTGCAAGAGGAGTGACCTTGCTCAAGGTCAGAATTGATGACTGCATTAGGTTCGTGTGGCAACACAATGTATCACACAGTGACTTAAAAGGTTTTCATTTCTTGTGTGTGGACTCTTCTGTTCTTCTTTGCTTTTAAGAAAAAAGGCGTTTTCTATGTAATAAAAGAAAAAAATCCAATCTCCTGTGAAATCTGAATGTTTAACGATGGTTAAATGTCCTGACTCATATATCACTTGTGGCTTATTCTAGAGTAGTTTGAAAAGTTGGTCTCACCTCCTGTCCTTTCCCAGTGCTTTCTGAAAAGTTATTTTTCTGGTACTATTCTCTGAAAAGCAAAAAACTAGTATTTCCAGGAAGTGTGTCAGAGAAAGAGACTGTGTTTTCATATTAGAAAATGCCACCCCAAATGAAGCACCAACCAATCGAATCCTGCTAAAAAAGAGTGCAGCAGCAGCAACCTGGCTATTTCCCAGTCTTAAAAATCCATAAACTTCTCACAAGGACAGCTTGACTTGGAGTTTTAAGGAAGTGATGCATGTTGCATTTCTGTTACTATTAAAGTGTCTAAAGATTTTTCCACACAACTGTTTATTTTTACAGATGATCTATTTTTTGTATAAGCACTTTTTATTGTGTTGTTTATTTTCCCATGTTTTTAATAACTGTTTTCAACTTGCACGCAGTAAACAATGGAAAGGATTTAAAAATAAAAATCACTGCATTAAGTCTTTCAGAGGAATTGCCTATCGATAAGTTGTCAGACCACGTGCCGCTGGCGATGGTGCTCAGAGATTACTACAGTAGAGGAAGAGAGTTATTAACTGATGGAGCAGAATGTCTCTTTCATGAATGATTTCTAGCATGTCACAGACAAGCTTGATGATACAGAATTTCTGTGGTTTTTCAGTGCTAAAAGAAAATTTTCTTTTTTCTCTGGAGTGTTTTGGATTTTTCCGTATGCGTGGATAGGCATATCTTAATATGGACTGTAAAATGATTCAATTATGTTATCAACACTATTTAAACTACATTTAAACTAAATTTAAATGAAAATTGAAATTGCTCATATGTGTATCAGATTGTGGCTGGCACAGTCTGAAGAATCTCTCTCATGTTTTGTGTTCTAGAAGGAGGGTAGGATGATCTGAAGTTTAAATCATTTCATATTTAAATCATTATGTAGAAAGACAGAATTGGTGATGCTACTTGTTTTCATGGCCAGCTCCACGGGGTGCCTGTGCAAAGGGAGAGTGTCTACTTGCTCTCTGAGGTCATATGGCTGATGTCATTCTTCCTTTGCTTTGAGGAGCTTGAAGCCACTGTCTTGGGAGATGCCCCTGCGGCAGCTGTGGATTCAGACGTTTTACAGGTGGCATAAGGCTGGTGTTTGCTTTAGGTTGTTGCAATGCACTGTGTTAATTGGGCAAAATAAAATCCTGTAGGATCAGTAATTCCAGAAAGAAAGATGTTCTGATAATACACATCTGTCCTAGACAAACAGACTTATGCCTGTTAGTCTTGGAGTCTGGATAACAAAAACATTTAAAATAAAATCATGTCAAAAGCAGTCATATGCTCTTACGCTCAGGTGTGGCTATTCAGTTTTCTTCCTTTGAAGTTTCTGTTTATTTTTGTTGTCAGATGGGAGGAAAAATCTTGAATAGAGATTATTTATTATTATACTTAATAATTTGGAGTCTCTCCCTTTCTCTTTCTAGTTTCAGAAACAAATTGAAGCCTTAAATCAAAAATGATGTTCAGATTTTTTAAGATGGTTTCTCTGTGTGGGAAAGATGAATGTGTCATCTAGTATTTTAACAAAATGTTGAATTCCTGTATTTTTTAGCATGGAAAATAGCACTTCAATTTTTCATTTATACTTCCTAAATTAATTTTTAATAACTAATTTTAGCTTATTTACCAGATGAAAGAATGTTCTTTCATCTTATTATGTCTGAAATAAATTTATTTGTAAACCTAGGGTATCTCATGGCTTTTTCTACTTATCTTCCACATACTGTGGAAATAACGCTGAGAATTAGTTATTTCTACTTACCATTTGTTTGGGTTCTTGTCAAGTAAGTGTTTGATCTCTTGCATTGTGGTTGGCTGTGTTCACAACAGGAGGTGCAGTTCTGGCTGTGAAGGAGTAGGTAGCAGTTGCTGTGGCTGGGTTAAGTAGGGAAAGCAATCACACACGATGTTAAGATCAGCCCTGAAGAGGAGGAAGCAGCTAGCCATCAAAGCTGTGGATTGTCTGCTTTGGAGCAAGGGGTAGGGAGGGGATGACCTGGAGAGGAAAGCATCACAGATGTTTCCTGTTGCATTCTGGCATTCATGAGAGGATCATTGCATGGCAGGTTTCTTTGAGTGTTGTTATTCAGGAGAATTGTGTTGGCTTTGCATGGCAAGGCTTTGGCATGAGAAGGGCCACAGACATGGCTTCTGTGAGAAGCTGCCAGAAGCTTCCCCATGTCCCACAGAGCCAAGGCCAGCTGGCTCCAAGATGGAGCCGCAGTTGGCCAAGCCCATCAGCCACAGTGGCAGAGCCTCTGGGATAACAGATTTAAGAAAGGGGAAAAAACTGCTGCTCAACAGCAGCCAGAGAAGAGAGGAGTGAGAAGATGTGAGAGAAACAACTGCAGACACCAAGGCTAGTGATGAAGGAGGTGCTCCAGGTACTGGAGTAGGGATTTCCCTGGAGCCTGTGGTGCAGCCCATGGTGAAGCAGCATCTCCTTCTACAGCCCATGGAGGTTCATGGTGACCAGAGATCCACCTGCAGCCTGTGGAGGACCCCACCAGAGCAGATGGATGCCTGAAAGAGGCTGTGACCCTGTGGGAAGCTCAGGCTGAAGCATTTGCTGACAGGACTTGTGATCCTGCAAAAGACATGCGCTGGAGCAATTAATGCAGGACTGTTTCCCATGAAGAGAGAAGGATGGAGTGGCAGAGACAATGTGTCATGGAGCAGGCTATAACTCCCCCTAACTGTCCCCCTGTGCTGCTCTGGGGAAGGAGGTAGTGAAATTGGGAATGAAGTTAAGCCTGGGAAGAAGGGAGGGGTGGGGGAAAAGTAAGATTTGGTTTTATTTTCTCATTACCTTACTCTGATTGGTACTAATTACACTGATTTCCCTGAGTCGAGTCTGCTTTACCTGTGATGGTAATTGGGTGACCTCCCCATCCTTATCACAACCCCCCAAATTTTTTGTTGTTCAGCCAAGGAGGGGAGGTGGTGGGCACTGGGTAACCAGCCATAGTCAATCCACTACAAGAACACAGGCAATACCTGAGAGTTTCTGACAAGCTAAAAGGTCTGAATCTCCTTCACACTTCAGGATCAGCTGTTAATTGGGAACACATGTCATCTACTTGTTCTCCTGCATCAGGCAGAAGATGGCGAAAGAAGCAAACCATGCTTTTGAGCTGGTGTCTTCCTAGGATGAGGCTTCCTCTGACTGAACATTTTGCAATTAAGTAAATGCAGGCCTAATAATGCTAGATATTTGCACACATATAATTCCTTTTAATACATGAAGTTGTGATGGTTCTTTCAGTTTTTTTATTGTACATTTATCAAAGTTGTATTTTTGAAGTTTCAGTGTATTTCTGAGAATGTGCAGTTGTTTTGTCATATTATGAGAAGAACATACAGGTGAAGAGGAGGTGTCAAATCCAAAACAAGAGTGGAAAGAGAAATGGGTTAATATTTGGTGAGCAATAGGGGCAAGTAGCCTTTGTTGTCACAAGTAGAGAACTACTACTTTGAACTGTGTCTGTATTTGCAAATGGGAAGGATGGAGAATTGTAAGGTGCTAAAATAACCCCTTGTAAGAGCAAAGTCATTCAAAATTAGGCAAGTTATTTCACTTTGGAAAAGGAAAGTTAAAAGCTTCCCTTTCTCAAAGTCAAAGTTTTTCATTCTGGTTTTGAAGCAAGCATAGAGTGCTAGTAAGTCAAGCATTTTGCCTCTCCTCTCCTGGGAGAAAGCAAAAAACAGACCCACTAGTAAGACAGAGGATGGTGCTATTAGCTGCATGATTCAGTGGCTGTCCTGTTAAGGGTTAATGTGTTTAATGAATTTCATCTTGTATAGTTTGGTGTTTTTCTGTTAGCTCTTCCTTGATTTAGTCTCTGTAGAACACTACACTTCAGCTCTTATGAAATCTTTTGTCAAGGTCTTGAAAAAAAATTGGCAAACATGTAAAAAAAGTTTAGTTATTTCAATAATATATGTAATTTCCTTATCCTTTTTGCCATAGAGTTGATCTGTCACTTCAGGGGAGGTTCTTCATCTGTGTTCTGGGCATTCAGCACCTTAAGCAGTGTGGTTTTGATCAGTGTTTGAGCAGTAAATGTTCAGCAAGTTCCAATACTTTGAATCCTATGCAGAAATAGTTGCAGTTCCAGGTGTCTTCTGCTGTGTCAGGTCCATAGACCAGCTGCTGCTATCACAACTATAAAATGAAACAAGGTAGCAAGCAAAAGATGAATCAAAAGGCTGCTTTAAAGCTATCTTAGGTCAGCTAGAAAACAGTAAGACTTGGACCAACACCTTGTTTTGGATAAAGGTGGAATAAATCATTGATTTTATTGAATTTTTTTCTAATCTAGGAAAAATACAGCTGACAAAAGCCTGTAAACTTTTGGGCTGGGTGGTAGCTGCAAACATTCAGTTAATTTTCCAAATGTTTTCTAAACTCCCTGATCAGTTTATCTTATGCTCCTGTCTCATCTGCAAAAAGTATAGTCCTTTATTAAGGGGGAGGAGAAAATTAAAATGTTTGAAGTTTTTGAAGTTCTGCTTTTGGTTTTATTTTTTAATTTATTTTTTGTGNGAACATTTCTGTCACTGTGAACTATGAGAAAGTCAGGTTTTCAATTTCACACTCTTATTCAGGATGGGAAAAGGAGAGAAGCAGTTTTCCATACAATTCTATTGTTTATTCTTCCAGGGAGATGGTCATCTTTTTTCTCCTAGCTGTTCCTTCTGTTTGCCTCCTTGTGCTCTTTCCATGAAGGAGGAATACTTGCATAAGAATGTGTCTGTGGTATTTTTGTTTTTGTTTTGTCCGTGCTGTAGAGCTCAAGTTCATGCTGTGTGACTTCTGAAAGCAGAGCATTGCCTGGGATTCATTCTGTGGTTCCCTGAAGCTGCATATTGGAGGGGTCTGTGTCACCTACTGACAGGTCTTGTTTTCTGCCAAAGGGAATTAAAATTGTCTATGGCTTTTACTGAAGTTTTGGCCTCTGTTTTAAATGTTGATTATTAAAATGTCATGTTAACCTTCAGCAAGGCATTTGGCTAAATTTATGAACTGCAAGAACATCTTCTTGTGTAATTCTAGTCTTTTTTTGCAAGAGTGGTTATTTGCATCTCTGAGTTCAGTTTCCTTTCTAGTTTTTCAGTGCACTCAAAATATATTTTTTAATCAGTCAATTTACAGTAGCATAGGAAGGCTGCAGGAAGCACACAAAACTTGAAAATATAATAATGATAATACAAAAGTCATGAAGTTCATAATACATTTTTACAGTACAATAGTGTGGACAAATGGAGCTTGAATATTTGTTTATTATGATGTCTTCAGATATATTTTTCTGGAAACTTTGGATACCTCAAGTGTAGACCTGTAAGTTTTTGCAGTAAGTTTTTTGCAAGGTAAGTGTACTAGGCTTGTCATGTGCATATATGATTTCCTACAGGCTGTAAAAATGGAGAGAGAAATTTTGAACATTTCCTTTTTCTTTTGGCTTTAAGATTTTGAAAGCCTGCCAATTTGCTTAAAGAGCAGCCTGCTCAAATACTGTTTTTACCTGCTATACAAGCACCCCTTTCACCTTCATCTGGATGGTCCAAACCTAGGACGAGGTTAACTTTGTGCCTGACAGCTGGTATTTATATCAGATATGAAATATGTACTCCAAGTTGCTTCCTATGCTAATGTCTGTAAACTTAAAAACTACTGCATTTTGTAAAAACAGGTCTTTAGTGATGTTTGAGAAATGGATTATGCCTGTTCTTAAACTGTGATGAGACACTGTATGTAGGAAAAGAGAAGGGACAGTATAACTTCCTTGGGCATCTCAGATCACATACAAAGGCAAGAAAATCTAAGCCTAAATTAATAATGCAGAAGGAAGTAGAATTTTCATACTTTTCCTTACAAAGACTTTCAGAAAGTATGAGTCACTATTAAACCTACTGTGAACCTACTATTTTAAGAGACTAATTTCTCTAACATAGTCTTGACATTTTTACAGGCCTTTGGTAGTCTCAAGCCCTTCGTTTTTGTAGGTGAGTATATGGTATGTTTGGATCAGAACATTAACATCCATTTGTGGTAGTTCTTCACATTTAGTCACTATTTCAATCCATAAGAATTTAACAGCTACATAGTGATACTTCCTATGACAGCAGATGATTTTGGACCTTTACAGATCATGAGCCAAGCTGAAGGACAACAGAAGAATCTTGTACAAGCCATTGAAGCTCTCCCAAATTCTGGACCTCTTACTGCCTTGGATCAGGACTTGCTACTTTTAAAAGCTACCTCTGCTGCCACCCTGAGCTGCCTTGGAGAATGCCTGAGTCTACTGCAGCAAAGCATGCATCAAGTGGGCCAACAGCATAACAGAACACTGTCATCAGGTGAGCACAAGCTCCCCTGGGTACTGTTTCATGTGCCTTGGGGTGTTCTACTATGATATGAAGCAGGCAAAATTAACCATTCTCAGAGAGGCAAGTTGGGATGAGCTGCTTGTGAGCTTCTGCAGCCTCAATCTCTGTAATTATTTGCCTAAAAAAACAAGATGCAAAATATACTGCAGTCAGAAGAGAGGAGGAAAAGAGGTGCTCCTGAGTCTTCTCAGAGAAGTTAGCTGTCCTGAAGACAGCTACACAAAAAAATGAGGCATGTGGAAGAGGTATATATAAACCTGCGTTCTTAATGGCAGTGTGCAACCAGCTTGGTTGGTTTGGTTTGGTCCCCCTCCTTTTTTTTTTTTTTTTAAATGTATTTCAAGCTCAATATAGATTTGTTTGATAAAAATAATACTATGCAGTGCTACAGTTAAAATAATTTTTCTAGTTTTCTGCATGGAAGGATGCTGCTGAGGTGGATTTATTTCGGTCTTTGGTTTTCTTCGGGTCTGGAAAGAGTTCTCCATGCTTTAAAAAAAAATGTGGCAAGTTTTATGAGCCTAAAATGTCAGTGTGATACAACACTGAGCTCTGCAGGCATGAGCCTCTCAGTCCCCCAGTTTCCAGTTCACCTAATTCTGGATCTGTCCAAAATATTGGAAGTTGGACCTTGAGCTTTCTGGAAGAGTGGTTAGCATTTCCCCATGCATAAACTGCACTGCCAAGTCTTAAGAACAAGAGCAAGTGTGATGTAAGAGAAACAGCAGCAGCAGAACTCTGGATGTGGGGTGGCTTTTTGTGTTTTCTTTGGGTGCTTCCAAAACAGTCCCCCTCAACCTGCCCTTAATTGCAGTAGGTTCACTACAGGGCAGGATATGCCCTCAAGGCTGCTGAGATGGCACGGTGGGACAGCCTCTGAAGCATTCCCATTGTGAGGAGAAGAGAAATGTGAGAGGGTTACTTGGGAAGCAGGAAAATGATGTGAAAGTGGTTCTTGGAAAAAACAATATTAAACCTTTTGACACCTGTCCTGTGGTAGGTGCTGACTTTCCCGGATCCAGATTCTGATCGGTTTCATAAAGGAACATGATTTTTAAAAAACTGCTGTTTTCTTGTAGAAAATGCAAACCCCCCTTGCACTTATCTAAGTAGGAATGATCAAGTGCATTGAATTAAATTATTTGATATAACTTTATTTCAGAAAAGAATGGTTTAAAACAGAGATGAACAGTGTCCTTCAAAGAAAAGTTATTTTCTAGTTTCAAGGTCCCTGAAGGTTGTTTTTCATCTTGATGTGATCTAAGTGAACTGTCAAGAGATAGATGACTTGAGGTGTACATGTCCTTGAATCTATGTCCACAAAATATTTTGTCAAATCAGTCTCTATTTTGACTTGATAATGGTTTTTGAGGATCTATGGACAAGAAGAGAGAAAAGCAAGCAAAACATTAGTAGTTGCTTAAAGGGAATCCCGATTTGTTTTTAAAATTAAAGTAATGACTATGAAATACTGAATTATAAAATCTAAGAAGTGTTTTTGTTTGTTCTTCCTAAGACTGTAAATTTGCATGGGAATTCTTTCAGGAATCAAAATTCTGTAGCACTGGTTCACACCAGCATCTTTGGTGTAACTGGGTGAACTTGAATGCAAGCAGTAAATTCTTCAGAGTGTGTGTGTGGGCTTATTCTTCGGTATGGAAGTAAAAAAANCTAAAAGCTGCTGAAATATTTAGTCTCTTCTCCCTGACTGAAACGATTTTTTTTTTCCCCTAGGCCTTATTATACAACACAGTTGCCTGAAAGAACCTGGCCTACAAGTCTTGATTACTGATTTTCCTACACACTTAATCTTTTCCAGGCGTACTTTGATAGACTTAATGTTTCTGCTGAGTCGGTAGAGTTTCAGTCATCAAAGCTGCATAAGCTTATACCTATTCAGACTAAAGCCTTTAAGTAATCCCCTAGCAGACTAATTCTGAGAGGTGATCTAGTTCATTTTGATTGTGTCCTCCAGGTGAATTCTTTTAATTTTATACCCAGCAGGTACAACAGAAGATGACCTTTACTGTCGCTGTTGGGTGAAAATGACTCTTGTTAGTTTAAAAACCATGTGCTCTTGTGATAGGAATTCTCAAACATCTTTCTTGTGAGATGGCCCTGTGCAATTTATTGCTGAATGCTTCCATCCCAGTGCTGTCTCATTACCTACAGTGTGGTGTAAAGATGCTAGTGGGCATTGTGGGGCAGAATGCATAGATAGAGACATGATAGGAATTTGATAATTTATTTTCTTGCTTCTCGCCTACAGTTCATGAAAGCAATCCAGTCCAGGCAGGCAGCAGTCTTCCTTGTGTGGAGTGTGAGAAATACTCAATTGCTTAGCTTGGGTGACTTGAACCTACCCCTGAGTTTGCTTTCCTTCAGCATCCAAAGCTCTCACTATTATGTCATAAAGAGAGAGAACTGCCTTAAAAGTAGATATATATCTACTTAATCTGCTTTCTCTGTACCTTTCCTTGTGTCCTTGGGGTCTTTATACCCCATTGTGCAAGTTTTGCTGACTTCCTGGAGACCTTGCAGTCTTACTGCCTCTAAAGCAAAGACTTAAAAGTGGCTGAGAGTTTCTGATCTAGTACTTTTGGAATGCTCTCACGAAGATTATAATTAAATAGTCACTATTTTAAACAGCCTTACTGACATCTATTGTTTTAGACAAGAATAATAAATCTTCTTTCTTTTGATGTAAATATTTTTGTTTTCCAGTAATTAGAGTAGAAAGAAATCAAATTGGCATTCACTTTAGTGGAATCTTGTCCAGAATCTACAATTATGCAGGTCATGACTTAAAATATTTTTATGGCATCCTTTCTAATGGAGTAGTTTAAGGATGACATGATTTTTCCATTTCATTTTTCTCACAGATTGTCAGTCTTAGACCTCAAGCCTACAAGCAGACATGAAGATTTAACTTCAATCTTGTCTTGAAGGCTAGTCAATTTTTTAAAATTTCCACTCTGAAGCTTCGTGGAAGGTTTTTTGTGATTGTCTATTTTAGAAGTACATCAACAAGAACAGTCAGTGAAGCAAAACCCTGTCTGTGTTTCTACTTTATAGTAAAAATAATGTCAAAAATAATTTCTAGCTGTCATTATTAAAGATATGTGCATTGATCACTGGCTAAATTTTTGTAATTTTTTTTCTTTCATTGAAAAATATGCCAGAGAAAGGTATTATTAGCTGAAAGTGTTGGTTATATACAGTGTGATTGAGGATGAGAGAGTGCATCTCTACAAGCTTCTTTGTAGAATTCTTTGGGAATTACATTTTTTTTGTAGAATGGCAGAAAATTTCAAGGCCTTTCTTTTTGGCCGGGAATCTCATCACTTAGGTACATCAAAAGTGCCTTATGACAAGCTTGAGTTTATTTGGCATGCAGACAAGGAGCAGGTGCCTTTGAAAATAAAAATGTGGAGAACAAACTTTTGTCTTGGTGTCTAACATTAGAAGTTCTAGTGTTATTTTTTCCCAGCTCTGTATACAGCCTTTGGCAGAAGAGTATCTCCAGAGCCTGTTGACTGCAATTGTTAACATTCTTCCCTCCCAGACTGGAACAGAGCGAACTTGAATGTTTGTTTTAATGTAGCTCTACCAGCGTATGTTGTGTTTTAGGTCTGGTGGGTTTTTTTTGTTCTGGTGTTTTGGCAGACAGAATCCTCTCTTGTTGTAGCAGCCTGCACAGATCAATCCGTTCTTTTAATCTGCATTTCATATTGGCCATTCATTTACTGAATAAAGCATCCTCCCTATAGGAATTCACTCCTATATTTTTCTATCTCTCCTTTGCCCACTTTTCCAAACTGTAGAATGTTTCATTTTTTAAAGATTTTTTAAAAAACAAAAACCAAATTCATCTTTACTATGGATTTTCTGAAGTTCACTTTAGTGTGCAAACGTTGCTGATTTTGGCTCCCATGGAAACAAATGGATCGGAGATGATTCTGGAGTTGGAGACAGGATATACTTGGGCTTTTTATTCTCTATTGCCTCCTTTTTGGAAAATAACTAGATAGGAAGGACAAAATCTAGATGCTTTCAATTTGTTGACAAATGACAGCTAGGAATTCTCTTGCAGCTGAGATGACAAGAGAGAAAAATGAGCAGATAAGTAAGTCCTTGTTTGTGCTTAAATGCCTGTGGAGAGGGAAGAGTGAGGAAGGAAAATGGGAGTACATATTCTTTGTTACTGGTTTACTTTACTAAAGCTGGCTTGGTCAGTCAGTTCCCCCTTAATTGCACCATCCCCAGCCTTGCTTCTGTCAAGAATAACCAGAACAATTTGCTGTTCTATCTAAAGGCTGATACATTATTCCTTACATGTTCTTCTTTCACTGGAAGAAACCATTATTTTCTAGCCCCCACACAACATTAGCAGACACAATCTCATGTGAAAAGCAGAGATGCAGCTGCCATTTGCTGTTGCTGGTTCAGTGTGCTGTAGGGATTCAGCAGAGACACCAAACTGTCACATCCATCCCTGGCAGAGAAAGGAATCCAGATTTAATATTGGTTTCTCCTCAAGGCCTACCACTGCACTGCTAGGGGATATTTGTTAGAGTATATTTAAAGTATGTAATGGAAGTGTTATCAATAGATTAGTTTATGATTGTGCCAGGGAAAAAATGTAAAAAAATGTAGGGTTTTTTTTTGGTTTTTTTTTTTAGTCTCCCAGGCAAGACCAGGGGACTTAAAATTAGAACGATTTTTGTTATGGAATTAAGATAGGTATTAAGCATACTTCATGCATCAATTATCATGCAAAAGTGAGTTTGAAGGTACATCAGGTACCCAGAAAATCAAAACCAACAAAAGAAAATTATCAACATTGCTTGACTGAAAAATCTCCTGTAAACCTTCTCTTTGGAGAGAACTCCCCCCACTCCTGCAGTGTGCACCTGTAGAAGGGAAAGATGTTTCTCCTGAGGGCATTTGTGGGATACAACCTATTGTGCCCTGTGAAATAGATGTTTGTGAACTGTAGCATTGCTATAGGGAAAGGATAAATAGGTTGTGTCTGGATGCTGTACTTTGCATAGGTACGAGTGTTCTCATGTGCCTTATGTACTTGTTTGCTGCCTGTTCATCACAGTGGAAGCTGGTGTTGAGGGGAAGAGGGAAGGAAGCTAATTTTTGGGTATGTTCTATAAGAACTCTTGTTTTGTATGTACATGTGCTCTGAACTTTCAGAGGAATCAGACTTGGGTTTTCACTCCTGGAACTGCAGAACCAACACCGTGCAGGTAGAAGAGATCTGGCTGATTTTACTAGTTGTGTATTTGGTACGTCCTTTCTAATTTTTGCATCGTTTACTGCAGAAACAGATGTTTTGTTTTAATTAGTGTAGTGCTTTGCATAGTCTTAAAGTGAGTAGTAAAGTAGATATGTAGCTGTCAATACTTTTGTAAAATCTGTGACTGCTTTTCTGGAGAATTCCTTTAGAGTCTGAAATGTATCAAAAGAGATTAGAATTTACCTTTCTGTCAGCTGTCTTTGGCTAAGACGGAGAACAGAGAAAAAAATCTGGCTTAAAAAAACACAAACCAATGACAGCAGTTGCTTCCTATTCTTATCCAACTCAGAAGATAAACTTTCTCATATTATGTTTAACTTTTATGTATGTATTTTTAAAGTCTTTACAAGAACAGGGATTGAGCTAGTGGTAGAAGTTTTTGAGTCCCATAAAGTGGCAAAGATGTCATCTCCATTGGAGTGGGTCAAATGATTTACAGATGGCAGCTCAATCTGTGGAGACTAAATTCCAGTAAAACAACTGGATTAGATATGGCACAGACAACAGCTATACTTGTACTATTTTGTAATAAGAGTAATTTGTACTAATGCAGATGAGAACATTTTGGGTGTACTGAAAAAAAACGCCGGAAAACTGTCCTGAAAAGTTTTGGAAAACTGATAATATGACTAAAGTAGGAGCCATGTGGTTGTGGCCTTTCAGTTTCTACACAGAGATTGTATTCTAGTCTTAGTTGATTTTAAGATAATTTCTGATGAGTTCGCTCATCCTAGATTGCTTTTGCCTGAAATGTGAGCTGCTGTATTAGATATATGGCAAGTCCCTTGGGATGATCTGACAATGCTGACATCTCAGAGTAAGACTTGTAGATTAAAGATCATCACAGGTTCCCTGATGGCACTTTGAAACTAGGCGGGGATTTTTTCCAGTTTGTTCAGAGAGGTACTGTATTTGTTTAGATTTCTATGCTGTGTGACTTAACATCTTTCCCTGCATATTTGTCTTCCACAAAGTAGTCAAATTCCAGATGCACATTTTAACGAAACCATTTTTCTAATGTGCAGAAGTATTGAGGAAATTAATGTGTTTTAATATTATTTGGACTGTAACTCTTGGCATCCTGTTGGTGTTGGCTAGGTCGTAATGTATTTTTAAGATCTGTTTAAAATTTGATTAGGCTGACAAGATTTGTTGTTTTGTCAGGGTAGCATTGCCCTTGGTACAGGAGAGAAAACGTACTTGCCTAGTTCTAACAGTTTCTATTTGTCCTAGAGACTCTAAAATGTGCAGAGAAATACAAAGGTCTTTTTACAATGTGTTTGCACTGAAGAAGAAGACTAGTATAGTGCTCTTAAAAGTATATTTGTGATGATGGAGTAAATGTTCACACTTAAAAATTTCCCCTGAAGTGAGGTGCTTCTTCATGTGGGAGCTTTGTATTGTGCTTATTTACATAAATGAGATGTAGAAAAAAAAAATCAAAAATAACTGTTTACAGTGAAGTCCAAATAGATTGCTTGTGCAGAGAGAAAATGGATAGCCCAAGGAAATGATGGGATGACATATTTTTGAAGATTGGCATAAAGAGAAGTCAGTTCAATTTTTTTTAGCGTCTCTGTAATAGGAAAATAGCAGCAGTAATCCATTATTCAGCTTCTTTGACAGAGAGAAACAGAAAACTAGATCGAGATCTGTTATTGCAAAATAATGAAGAGTGAGAAACATAGTTTGACAGCAGAGCCACAGAAATGTTCCTCCTCTGGCAAGGGGAATTTTGTGTAATTGTATGAAATGCACATTTTAAAAAAGAAAAAAAGCTGGATTTTTTTTCCCGTGTTGGTTACTCAGATCTTTGAAAATCATTTTATTCTTTATTATTTGCTTATGCTTTCCTCATGCTTTCTTCAGCAAAAGATGGCGCCACAAAAGCACCCCAAGCAAAGTAGATCTGAACTTCTGCCATGTCTTCCTAACTTAGTGCCACTTAGATGAGAGGAATGTTCTGTAGCTGTTTTGTCTCTAGCATTTGGTAAGAGTTCAGTCAGCTGTGGGATTTTTAGGAGGCAATCTGGTAACCCTGGTGATATGGAGAGGAGAAACTACATGTTCTTTAATGTACTTTATGTTGCTCTGCATCATCTTAAAAATTTGTCAGTGATGAGAGGAGATCCTCCCTGTGCCACTAATTGTATATTCATATATAAATTATGGTAATGAGTGAGGAGCTGTGATTTTCTTATCCATATCTCTACATTTTATAGCAGCATGTAATTAATAGCTGAAATTTTAAGTCCTGTGCTGAGGGCTACTGATTTGGCTGTTGAGACTGTGTTTTAGAGCAGTTAGGGAGGAATAACTGTGCACTTGCCTTAGCTGATCATACTTTCTGTCATGGCATTCTTAAATACAGACCCCATCCAGGAAATCAATTGCCCCCAGAAATAAGTTTTGTTCTTGTTGCCAAGTTCCGTTTGATTCATATTTAATGTGTATCTTTCTAATGAGACCTCTTTTAAACTGTGGTCTTGGTACCAGTAAAGCATTTTAGTACTTAATCTAGAAAAAACTTGTAGTAGTACAGACAGAAATAAAATACAGCTGCTAGGCTTAAAACTGTGATTTCAGGCAGAAGAAATGGAGGGTTTACTTGGATAACTTCATAACTATGAAAATAGTGGGTAGGGAATTCTTGCTTAATTTCCAAGGTATGCCAGATAGAATTATACATAAGAATTACACAGTCTGGTGGTAGGACTAACATTTATTGGCTTAAAAAAAATCACAGATAAGTTGGCCTATAAGGTGCTTACTTTGGTTATTTAGGGTATTTCTTGCTTCCAAAGGCAGGGATGTCATTTGAGATACTGCATAAGCTAGTTCAGAAAGTACAAGATATTTTTACTAAAGTCAAGCTGTACATGGAAGCAAAGAAGAGATACAACTAATTTAGATCAGTGGAATGGTGAGGTGAATGGAGGAAATGTGTAATCTTTCTCTCGAAAGCTGATACATATTTTCTGCTTCAGAAGGTATCCTGGGATGGCCTGGTCCCAAGTCACACTCCACAGAGGAACTGAAAAACGGTGCCCTCAGCTCCTTATCATCTGCTAGTGCCAACATTACATGGGCAATAGTACCATCTGCAGCCCAGGATGCACAGGCACTGCAGCCAAACCCTGAGGTAAGCCTGCTTGGTCTCTGTAGGGTGTTGGTTAGACACAGACCATGTGTGATGGTGGATACTTTCATTGATAAATTATTTTATTTCGTCTTTATAGTGTACTCTTTGTTTGAAGTTACTTGTGGAAATTATAAGTTTCATGCAAAAGTGCACTGCAAAGGCTTGAAAAATGTTGATGATATGCTCTGTGCTTTTACGTCTTTGAGGTACTTAGGCCTGCAAACTTTGGCAAGTGTACAATTCTTTCCCAATCTTAAAAGCAATCAACAGATTGTCAGTACACATTTCTATCCTCTGATGCAAATAAAAGCTATTTATTTATTTTTCATTCTGGTTTGAGATAGACAGGAGACACTACTTGCTTGCTGCTTATTCTTCCATGTTGCTGTTTGCTCTTGGGCATTTCTTTAGTATAGCTGACTGTTCCTTGAGTTGAAAAATTATGTTATTTCCTGATCCTTTTTCCTGTTAAGTGATTATGAGCAGAACTTGTCCACATCATCCTGCATCAAACAGCTGATTTGTGCTTTTGTGGCATTTGCTTGGTAAAGGGCAGTTCTGAAGCATCCGCTCTTTGAGGAGACTCACAGCTGCATATCAGACATCTCATGCCCTGAAAATCTCTCATCATGACAAACTTCTCCAGCTTCTGATGTCTGCTTCAGTAACTTGTCCTGCCCACAAGGAAAGCACTTCACTCTGAGACCCTAGAGATTATAGGGCAGCTGGAGCACGTGAGACCTGGAGAACTGGAACAAAGTTTTCGAAAGAGCTGAAGAAACTAGTGAATGCTCTGGGCAATGGGAATGGCTTAAATTAAATTACATGACCTTTAACAAAATATGTAGTGACTGGAGACATCAATAAAGCTGCTTTCCCAGTTCTTTTGTAGTATGTTGAATTGAATGTAGTTCAAAAAATTTCACAGATAAACCAGGTTTTCTTTAACATGTTCCTTTGGTCCTCTATCCTTAGAAAAGAATTTTGAATTCTGTTACTCCTACTGTCCATTTGCCAAAATGTTTAAATTACCTATAATTACTTTTTATTAGGAAGTTGTGTAACTTCTGTTTTCAGATAAGCTGTGTACTTTTTACGGTGTGTTTTTAAGACAAGAAGCTATTTAATAGTATTGTTTTGGGAGTTACTACTTACTGAACCACTGAAATCTGTTTTGTTAGGATTTTTTTTAGTTTTTGTTAGATTCTTTTTTTATTCTTGATCATCCACTAAAGCGAAATGGGATGTGGAAGCATGAACTTTGCAGCAAGAACATAAAGAGCAGCAGCTGATTTTACTCACATTAAGGTATCATTTTGCAGTTGAGTTGAGCCATTTATGACATGTTTTAAATGACAGTATTTTTTTATGAGTCCAATCCCTTCCTGTTCATTTGCTGATGAGAGACACTGAGTAGTGTGCATGGCTTGAGATACTGCTTTGCTTGTGGAACTCATGATTTATAGAGAAGGGAGTACCCTTGAAGGG
Source organism: Leptocoma aspasia (assembly GCA_013399835.1). Classification (NCBI taxonomy): domain Eukaryota; kingdom Metazoa; phylum Chordata; class Aves; order Passeriformes; family Nectariniidae; genus Leptocoma; species Leptocoma aspasia. Next base: position 949,841 of record VXAX01001839.1, read on the forward strand.
GTGAATAGAAACAAGGAAATGTAGCACTGTTTCTAGTACAGAATCCTCAGTGCTTTGTGGGCAGTCTGCCTGAAGCCAGCAGCCTGTGTTTGGAGGCCCTGAGGCGTTTGCCACTAAAAATGAAGAAAAATAGGTGGGGCAGAAAGAGAGTAAGATTTTTAAGTTACAAAAAGGTCAGCTCAAGATGGTGTTTTTGGTAGAAACAGTTAAGTAGAAGTTTGTGGATTGCTGGAGCAGCAAGAAGCAGCTGGAATCAGGCATGCAATTTTTATTATGTAGTAGTACAGTTTAATGAGCAGAAATTTGGTTTTGCCCTGAGGAAGCTTAAACCAGGATTCATTCCTGGAAGTTCTTTAGAAACCTGCATCTTCCCTTACACAGGCTGTGGGTGTGGTGCTGGGATTGATACTGTTGGCTCTGAATTTGAAGGTTTTTTTGAATGTAGCTGATACACTTTTCAGTTTTGATCATTTTGATGTTTGTTTTTTTTTTTTTTTCTGAGAAACTTAACAGTTACCATGGTAAGAATGGTAAATGAAGCTATCTGGCTATCTGAGCCAGGTGGTCACCCAGGAGATGAAGTCTGACATGCCCAAAGTTATCAAAGGTGTTTGATTTGACACAATTTAACAGTTCCGTGTGCAGGATGTAATCATATTTTTAAATACATTGTGGCCTTGTGTGTCCAAGGCAAGAGCCTATATCTGGCACTGAGTAGGCACTTTATTTGCAAAGGTATAAAAGCACTGATTGTGCTAATTACTTAGCATGGATAATAATATATAAAAGCAAATACAAATCATCACTTGTTTGTAGTCCAGATACTTTGTTGTTAGTAACAGTGGTGACATTAGCAGAGAATGAGAAACTGCTTCTAGATGTCATTTGTTGACATTTTGTTGACACTGAATGCCCTGATTTTTTTTTTTTATTTATCTGATAGCTTCTTTTAGAAGGAAATAGGAATCTACAAGTGTCATTCAAATGAAGCTTATTTCTCTTAATGACTTTCTTTTTAAGAAAACTCAACTAGGCACTAGATAATCTTGGCTTCTTGAAGAAGCTGCTGGGATATTAATGGGGCTCTACTTTCCAAATATACCTGCCAGGAGAAATAGGCCTTGCTTTTGCAGAAGTTATGAGATGAGAGTGCTAGTTCCTGTATCAGTGCTATCAAAATTAATTCCACTCTCTTCTTTGACTGGTCTAGATTTTTATTTTCAAAAAAATCTGTAATTTTATGGTATAACCTCTATCTTAGTCAGAAGCTATACCCCAGAGGAATGGGGAAGAGCTTTTTGGCTCTTTTTGGTAATATAGTAGATGGACCAGCCAAACAAATTGTGACTTGACCTCTAGTCTGAAATAGAAAATGCCATTAAATGGCTAACCTTGAGGAGCAGCAGACTCAGCTGCTTATATTATGGAGTGTTGTTTATAAGGAAAAGGTAATTTTAGGAATGTGGATCAGCCCTGATTTTAAGAAGAAAACAGACGTTATGTTGGGGCAGAGGGGGTTGTGGGTGACTGCTGAGGAATCTTTCCCATACAGCTGCCTGCCAGTGGCAGCACTTTCCTGGCAGCATGAGCGAGTGGCTGGGTGTGTTTAGTGACAGCTCTGCTAATTCTCAGCACAGCATTCAGACACTTGGCAGCTGTGCATCAAGCGGCATCATTAACAGACCAGCGACAGGTTTCTATATGTTTATGAAGAAGTGTGGGGATCTTTACAATTCTCTGGAATAACAAGGTTCATCTAATGCAATTTTCTTTGAATACTTAAGCATTCTTGAGGGATGTAGAAAGTTCTGGAGCTGAGTTTTGATGCCATGGGTAACTAAAGTAAAACTTTTCTTTTTGGTCTGTCGTACTGTCAGGGTTTCAGGAATCCAGAGTTTCTTCTCTGGTGAAATAAGATAGAAGCTAAAGATTATCCTGTTTAGATAATATGTTGGTGTTTACTTGCTTTGGTTTATTTAAGGTGTTTCCTGCTTCCAAATGCAAGGGGTATTGTTTGAGATACTGCTTAAACTAGCTCAGAAAACACGAGGTTTTGTGACAGAGATAATTTTCTTGTGTTTCTTGCCTATTATTCTTCTAGAGTTGTGACATAGGACAGCATGAAGTTAAAGCCTATTATCTTTACTAAAAGAAATAACCTCTGTGAGTGAATTCCCAGATCAAGCAATTTTGTGTCTTATTTTCCATATTTTTTAAAATGTTTTATAGGTCTCTAAATTTTAGTTAGCTTTATTTTTTTCTGTCCACCTGAAACATCAGATGGAAGGAATAAGGGCTGAGCTGCACAGAACTATTCTCAATTAATGATAGTTGATGTAAAATGCTCCCCTAGTAAACCACTTTGGACTTCTTGGCATAAGTTGTGTTACAATTTCAAGGTAATTTTTAGGGTTTTTCCTTAAGGCAGAACAGAAAAAAGCTGGTGTGAAATATGCCAGAGATACACTCTTCAGACCTGTGATGTGAACTTGGTCTCTGTCCAGTCTGCCATAAATGAAACCCTGCTTTCTTCATTTAAGGTTTAATAATTTTGAAATTCTTTTCAAGAAATAATGAAATTAATTAGTTTGAATCTCATAGTAAATTCAGTTGTAATAAACTCAGTGCCAAAGTAGAATAAAGGTGTGAATCACTTCCACGGTGAGCTACTATTCCAGTTCAACTAATTGTCATTTTGGATGTCAGAATTCCCCCTCTGAGCTGACAAAGAGTGACTGCAGGCCAAATGCTTCCCCTGACAGCCAAATACAAATAGGTAACAGGCTGTTTTTATGTGGGGTCTGAAAGGGAAGGAATAATTTTCTTTGGATCTAATAATTTAGTTAGTAATTATTTTTAAAATTGTTCTGTAGCTAGATCTGCAATCTAGCCCTCTTCATGTGATTTTTCTGCCTTAAAATGCTGTGCCAGCTGATTCTTCCCATCCTGTGGATCTGGTGTCAGTGCTCTCTGCTTTCCTGTCCCTAACTTTCCCTTGCCTGTGAGCACGAGCAGCTGTATGCATGCTCCAAATTGAAGTGTCTTTTTAATAGGATTGAAGTTTGAGCTCTGTAGGATTGAGCTTTAGCTCTGATTATCTAACTGCTAAACCAGGTTTTAATTGTGATAGTGATTGCGAGGGCAGTCACGTCCAGGTTATTAAAGATATTTTAGTCCCCTGGATGATCTGAACCTCGATGTTTTCAACTATAACAGGAAACTGTTCTATTTAGAGAGGTACTGAACTGTTTAATTTTGTAAATTGGTATATTTTTTTTCCGTTTCTTCAGATTATAGTTTCTTTCAAGCTGTAATTTGTTTTTTATCTGAATGTAAGTATATATCCTAATATGACTTTAGACTTTAGAGCTATTACAGAATGTATTAGAGATGCTAAGAAGTAATTTAAAAAATGCTCATGCAATTTTAGACACTCAGCTGGATAAAAGATACGATTTCTAATTCAATATTACCTTTATTTATCTTTGTCTCAGCAGATGTGCCCAGGTCTTTGGATTGTTTCCTAGTATAATTTGTTTCTAGTGTTTCCTAATTCCTTTTTGTACTTGACAGAAATGTGTATAATTGATGTTGGGAGATGAGCTTAGCCATGAACATACAGTGCTAGCCACAAGTGCAGTAATGGAAGAACAACAGATCAAGATGACAAAGTAATGTTTGCACTATTACAGACTATCCCTTTTCACTTTTTAGTACAGATATTACAGGGTTTCTCAATGTGCTCTGCTTTTTGTCCTCTGCATCATTAAGTACTTTTCAGGCCGAAGAGAACAGTGAATGGCCTGTAATGATTTAGCTAAATTAATCTCTGGGCAAAGATGATACCAGTTAATCCATCCACTATGCAGACCATCTAAAAAATGAAATCTGAGGTAATCAATTGAAGGTATATTTAAGGATAATCAAGGGAATGTATATTTAAGGATTAAACGTACAATTAGACTAAAAGTAGAATTAAATGACCCTAAGCCTGCTACAGCAGCACTGACAATGACTAAGATAATCTAGCTAATTTTGATTTGATTTTTTTGCTGGCTTTCTGGAATAGTTAGTGTCAGCAAACAGTCTTCTAGTAAAACTGTTTATGCAAATAATTAATAAAAATTTTATCACCAGCCAAACCCACTGCATATTACTGAATCGCTTCCACCTCCAAAATGCATGTGTTCCAGCTGCTGTCTATATAATTGAGAGTAATACTCTGTGTAAAAAAAAAAAAAACAAAACCCCTTAATTCCAAATCTGATTCTAATTTGAATAAACATGAGGTTCTGATTCATGTGGCATTCCATAATTACTAGTGAAAAGTCAGTGAAATCTAATCATTGGAGTATAAAGAACTTGGGTTCCCTTGCAGTAAGGCGTAAAAATTATCTTTAAGTGGATCAATTGCATACTCTATTCAGTATAAAACTTGTGCCCCTTGCTTAAGGAACTCTGAAGTCAATGTTAATTTTATTTCAGGATTGTGTGCTGATTTGTTATGTGCCAGTTAATTTGCTTTGTGCTATCAGTTTTATTTCTTAGTGTGTGTATATATGTGGGCTTGGTGATACTGCCCATTAGAAATCTTACCCATCTCATAAAGGCTGTCAATTACTTAACTAGACCTTACTAAGTTGGGCTCAGCTCTTACAGGGCTTTGTCTCCAGTTGGCATTGCTTTATCTTGCTTAGTGAATCATCCAGACTGCCTTCAGCTGTTCTGTCTGGTCTTGCTAGAAAAAAACCTGGGGTTTTCAGCTCGTGTGATGAACTGTAGTGGTTCTTCATTTGAAAAGCCCAGAATGTGGAAATAAGTCCCAGCTGTGATAACAGAATTTAATTCCAAAATTTGTCCCAGAGGAGGAGTTGGAAGGAGCAGGTGAAAAAGGCAGAACTCTTCTACATTAATAGAGAGTTTTCAGTTTGAGGTGGACCAAGTGATTGATTCATCAGACTGAGAACAATTCTTAGAAGCTTTTCAAGCACAGAGTTCTGCTGGCCTCAAGAAGTTAGACATATAAAAGAAGACAATCTTCTAGGCCTAATTTGTTTCACATACACATTGAATGTTCTCCTGCTATGATTTGTAATGATTCAGTTTTCTTTTGAAAGACTTAAGGATTTTTGTTTGGGTTTTTTGAGTTGTGTGTGTTTATCAACAATGCGAATGTATATAGTGGATGAGCAATGAAATTGCAGGAAGAGTCAGGGTGGTTTTAAAAATGTGTTGTTTTAGGGCAAGACTCTTAATACTGCTTGGATTAATATGTCTTTACCATTTCTGTCCTCTTACAAATATGCTGACATGTGATACTGCATACAAGAAATAGCACTGTGAGAACTGGATTTACATATAGATTGGTATTGCAAGACCAGATGATTGTAAAGGTTAAATTTGTAGTTGTCCATCTTTTTGTGCCCTCTTTGCATATGTGAGTAGTGTATTATTGACTAATGTGGCAGTATTTTTCTGCCATAAATTTGCTTAGATAGCATACAAAGCTACATAAAAGAGAATTACAGCTGGCTGGATGACTTCAGCTCTGTTACTTCCTAACTTTTTAGTTGCTGGGCATTGCAGGCAGAATCATAACGGAATCACAGAGTACTCTGACTTGAAAGGGACCTCCAGAGGTCCTGCAGCTCAACACTGTGAGAGCAGCACTAATCAGGTCAGCTTGTCCAATCCTGAACACCTCCCACAGTGGAGCTCCCACAGCCTCTCTGCACAAAATCGTCCCATTTCTCTAGGGTTTTTGTCAATGGGAGTAAAGGGTTGTTTGAGAAGGAAAGGCATCATACTCAATGTGCTCTACTGTGTGGTGAGCAGCTAAAAGGGACCTACCTTCTGGGACCCTTACAGGAAGGCATTTGTCCTCCCCTTCTTCACAGGAATATGGGGCTGAAGAACCTACTACTTCAGGTTTCTTCCCAAGGATCTCATTCTAGGGAGGATGCCCTGTAATACAGGGGAGTGTCTAAAGTGTAGCTTTGTGCCAGCCTTTCTCCCCATGCTGCTCTCCTGCACTGACCTTAGCTCAGTGCAGTCTTTAAAATGATTCTAACTTTTAGCTCCCCAAAAGTTAGAACCATGTGACCTTCAGACCCCTTGTAGTGTCTGAAGTGCTGCCTGGCAGGGACTGGAATCTGTCCTGCTGCACTCTGTGGTCTGTAAGCTTGTACACTTACTTTGGATAGTGTCAGATACGCTATTTGTTGCCATCTGTTTCTAAATAAATTAATTCACAAAATAAAGCTGAATATATTTGAGGAAATTGTTCTTCACTAGTATCTGTATTGCATTAGGTATAGGTTTTGGTAAAATTATTTATGATGTGATACTCTCTATCTTATGGTTGTGATTTATGCCAGCCTTCAAGGTTTTTTTGCTTTAATTTAGGACAAGTCCGTGGGGCTTTTGTCTTCGCGCATTTTGTTTTATAGTCTCATGTTACTATTTCTTTCTGATGATAGCAGTGATGAAATATATTTATTCCCAGTTCTTACTGAATTTATGCAATGCTGCAAAGTCCTCTTGTATTTTAGGGTTCAGATTAAACAGTTCTGTACTTCAGTAGCCCTCATTTCATGAAAGGTGCTCACAAGCATGTGTGGACTGGTAGTGATACTTAATCTTTCCCTGTGCAGTCTGTGCTTGGGAATTAGCTGCTTTTCAACCTATTTTCAGAACTGACTACCTTAGGTTTATGAAAATCAATTTTTGCAAGAGGAATTATCTTATGAAGAAAATATGAACATGTGGGGAGAAAGTTGTCCAGCAAACATTATTTGGTGCATAACAGGATTACAGTGCTGTAGATAACTCAAATGAGGAACTCTATTTAACAGGATGCTTAGTCACCGATAGATTCTTTATTTTTAAACATAATCACTTTCAGAGTTAGCTTTAGGTATTTTTTCGGAATGCTTGCACAGGCAGTACTGCAACATAAGCATAGATGTTCTTCGTTTCATGTTACATGCATTTGTTCCTATTCTTTAAACAAGAAACCAGTCCTTTTTCTTCTGAAATCTCTTATTATCTGGTCCTCATCACTGCTACATTGTTGTGTTCAGCCCTAAATATAGTCAGAGGTCATAGTAAAACACATCTGCAGTGTAGGAAAAGGAAGCTTTCTGAGCTTGTTCTTTAATGATGAAAAGACTTCTGTTCCCAGAGATACTCCTACAAAACATTAACAAAAAGACATTAATACAGTTCTCTAAATGGGTAGTATCTGGATAATGTGCTTGTCTCCAGATGCCTGGCAGATTGTTTTTGTTGAGAAGGAAAAAGATTGCAGACCTATTTGTCACCTAAGGTAGAGGTTTTGTGATCATTTTCTTTGCTTGCATTGTCTGTGTGTCAGCCTGCCTATGCAGTGTTTGTGTCAAGATTGATTTCTGCTTTGCTTGCTTGCTTTGCAGTGATGGGATATCTCCTGAAGAAGGATAGTTATTTCTTGGTTCAGTAGATGTCTCTGCTATTACATGTTGTATCCAATTAATCTTGTGTGATAGACAGATTGCCACACTTTGATCCTTGCACTTGTCCCTAGCTGAGAGATTTTCTGAACATCAAGTGTGTTTAGCATATTCAATGAAAAACAACCCCAAGCAACAAACCACAAAATATATACAAATTATCCATAGACACAAGAAAGAGATGTTTTAATCATTGATGGTCCTAGTTTGAAGAATTTTATTTTCTCTGGAGACGTGAGTTATCAAACACAAATAACAGATTTGGCAAGAAATTGATTTCTGGGCACTCTGCAGATGTTCTTTCCTGATGTAAGCTTTTTCTACCAAATAATACCTGGTTTGACCTCTTAGTGCTGAAGGATGTATCCACAGTTACATAAATGCTTTAACCCCACACTGTCAGAACATGAACTCAGATACAGCAGTTACCTCTTCAGGTTGACATGCCTGGATTATTTTTCTTGGCATACATATCTTAAGGTAAGTAGAAAATCTGCCTATTATACCATTTTTCCTTTGTTATATGAAGGAGAAAGTAACTGTCTTGCTGGTTGGTTCTGTATGTAGATGACAAAAAGAAAGTGGTATTTTTGCTTGCCATGGTGGTGTTGCAAGTCATAGTGTATTCACTTTTTCAGTGTAAAATCCTTCTCATTTGATTCTCATCCTCTATTACTTGCTTCAATATTTTAAAACTTAACTTTAATTTTGGTTCATCATTGTTAGAGCTAAGCTCTAACGACAGAATGCTAGGAGAAGTGTGACTGTGGGTGTGTGATTTGGGGTTTGAAGGGGATGGGTTCCCCCTTGAGGTGGTAGACTTTCTGCAGTAGAGGAAACAGCTTCTATGAAATACTCAGAGTAAATTTTAAGAAGTGCAGCTGAATTGAGTCTGCCTATTTTGCTACCTTTAAGAAACCTTTTTCAGCATGAAATGAAGGTGTACACAAGTAATAAGTTCTACTCTCTAAATTCTCCATTTAAGATCTGATTTGCCTCTTGGCTCATTACGTGGCTTTGAAAACATCAGACCTTGAACACTGGACAGCCTGAAGTCTCTTTGAAAGTCTTTGTAACTTTGGTATCCAGGTGCCAATGTTACAGTGGGCATATGGGATGTTGGTGTGTTTGAGGTTTTACCTTTGATCTACTCATTCTTTGCAGTGATCAGTCACAGATGCCACCAGAAGCAAAGCATAAATAAGACTACAGTAAGATGGAGGGATGCCAGGGCTCAAACAATGACCTGACTTGACCACCAGTTTTCCAGCTCCATTTTTCACTTTCCTCTGCTTACATTGTGTGGTGATAAACGTTGAGAATAGTATTTTAAATTTTTTTTTATTTGAACTGTTCTTGAAGAGTAGAAAATTTCATATAAAGAGATAAGGAGTTTGTTGGATTAAAAAGTTTTACTGCCTTATAGTTAAGATTAGACTTGATAATCTGTAAATGAAAATGCATTTGGAAATTAGAGAAAAAGTGAGTGGATGAGAATGATTTCAGGAATCAGTCTTCACAGTGGGTAGTATATGTGTTTCAGACTTTGTTTTGTTTCAAAATTTAGGCTGAAGTAAACAGAGTTTCTATTCCATTTCTATTAATTCAAGTTTTCTATATGGGAATGATTCCTCCTTTCAAAGCCTATAGTGGGTTTGTGTGGCAAGATTTTGGTAGTGGGGGGGCCTACAGGGGTGGTTTCTGTGAGAAGCTGCTGGAAGCTTCCTCTGTGTTTGACAGAGCCAGTGCCAGCTGGCTCCAGGATGGATCTGCTCCTGGCTGAGGCTGAGCCCATCAGTGATGGTCGTAGTGCCTCTGGGATCACTGACTTAAGAAGGGAGAAGAAAGGGAACCCTGCAGAATAGCAGCAGAGAGAGGAGTGAGAATGTGAGAGAAGCAGCTGCAGACACCACGATCAGTGAAGAAGGAGGGGAAGGACATGAAATGGTCCAGCTGCCAGAGCAGACGTTCTTCTGCAGCCCGTGGTGCGGACCACGGTGAGTCAGGCTCTCCCTCTGCAGCCCATGGAGGACCACAGTGAAGCAGATACCTACCCACAGCCCCTGGAGGACCCTGTGCTGGAGCAGGGACCCTGTGGAAGCTTATGCTGGAATAGATTCCTTGTAGCTTCTGGGTCTATGGATCTGTGCAGAGAGAAGCCCATGCTGGCACAGGTTTTCTGGTAGGATTTGTGGCCCTGTGGGGGGCCCATGCTGGAGCAGGCTGTGCCTGAAGGACTGTACCCTGTGGAAGGGACCCGTGGAAGTGCAGTTTGTGAAGAACTGCAGCCCATGGGAAGGACTCAAGTTGGTGAAATTTGTGGATGACTGTCCCTGTTGGGAGGGAGTCTGTGCTGGAGCAGGGAAAGAGTCTGGATCATAGTTCCTCTCGGGCAAGGTGTGAAGTACTGACTGCAGCTCCCATTCCCTGTCTCCCTGCACCACTCTGGGGCAGCTGGTAGGAAGTAGTAAAGTTAAACCTAGGAAGAAGTGGTGGGAGGATGGTGTTCAAGATTTGTTTTTATTTTCTCATTGCCCTACTCTTATTTGATTGGTAATGAATTGAACTAATTTCCCCAAGTCAAGTCTGTGTTAGCCATGAGGTAATGGGTGAGTGATTTCTTCCTGTCCTTAACTCAACCCATGAGCCTTCCATTATATTTTCTCTCTCCTGCACAGCTGAGAAAGGAAGTGAAAGAGTGCTTTTGGTGAGCACCTGGCTCCTAGCCAAGGACAGCCCACCACAATCAATATGCTACTCTATATATAAAATACTTTAATAAGTACAACTTACTGCACAAGCTATATTTGATCACTGCTAATGAGGGATGGGTACAGTAAGCTTGCATGCTTTTCTGCCAGGTGCATGCTGCAGTAAGTGCAATTAAGTGTTTGGTGCCCAGTGGAAGAGAAGTGGCACATGCAAGTTAGTGCAGTTATGTCATTTCTGATCCAGTGACAAGCCCTGCAAGAAGCTAACAGCTCATTATATGCTACTACTTTGGGGTGTTCTTACTGTATGTGCTTTACAAAAGGAATTCTAACTTTAGTATTGAAGCTGGTGAAAATCTTACAGGGCCAATTTCTCACATCAGTGTAAATGTGCTAAAGCTCCCTGACCTTACAGAGTTATATTTAATCTACACCTACGGAAAACCTGCTTGCAAGCTCTCGAGTTACACAAATGCAAGTGTAAATGATGCTTGCAAACCTATCTGTTACTGAAGGCAATCTGAAAATCGAAACGAGGCCTTTGACTTTTATGTGCTCTAGTAGGGACCAAAGATAATTAGAGGACTCTGCAGAAAATATGACAATCTTTGTCTAGTTTGAAAATGCTAATTCTGTTTAATATTGCTTCTAACTTACTCTGTCTTTCTCTTGATGCAGACATGTTTCGTAAATAGAGACTTTTTTTTACAATCTTTTTACATTTTTTTGAATATAGAAAGACTTAAAGAATACTTCCTTGGGATATTACAAAATGGGATATTTTTATCTGGATGTTTTAAGTTCCTAAGATTCATCCTCTTGCTCCTGACTACAGTCCTTTTAATAGTATGTAAAAATGTTTTCATGCCTAAATGAAGATTCTTAGAGTATATTTTTGTAATTATATGAAGAATATGAGGTCCTCAGTGTGTCCCTGATATCCCAGGATATACATGGCCTCTGCTTACTACCGTGGTGGAGAAAAGGCTGAGTTACTCCATGCCTTCTTTACCTTGGGCCTTCACTAGTAACAGACTTTGAGATCAGAGGGAAAGTCTGGAGGTAGACTGACCCATGGTGGAGGGGGAACAGGTTAGGCATCACTTCAGCTGCACCTATACAGTTCCAGTGTCTCTAACAGGTTATGGAATTTGGGAGAGGTTTGTGTAGACTAGAGGAAAGTGAAGGTCATTCATTCTTTAAAAAAAGGGCAAGAAGGAACTCTCTGGGTATTCTGGTAGCATTTGGGGAGCTGCAGGTTTGTCCGCCTCTCACCAGTCCCAAGGAAGGTGGTGGAGCAACTAACCCTGGAAGGTATCACCAAACACATAAAGGACAAGAAGGCAATTAGTAGCCGTAATGGACTTAAAAAGGGAAAATCATGCTTAACCAACATGATACCTCTCTACAATGGAAGTGACTAGCTTGGTGCTTATAGGGAGAGAAGTGGATGTTGTTTGCTTTAATGTTGGTAAGGTTTTTGACCCTGTCTTCCCTAACATCCTCACAGACAAGCTGACAGGGTATGGATTAGATAAACGGGCAATGAGATGGATTTAAAACTGAACAACCCAGCCCAGAGGGTTGTAACCAGTGCTACAAGGTCCAGTTGGAGGCCAGTCACTAGTGATGTACCCCAGGGGTCCTGCTGGGACTGGCACTGTTCCACATCTTCATTAATGACCTGAATGATGATGCAGAGTGGACTCCTGGGAAGTTTGTAGGTGATGAAAAACCTGGGAGGAGTGGTTGATGAGCCAGGGGGTTGTGTGCTGCCATAGAGAGAGAGATCTTGGCAGTCTGGACAGAGAGGAGTCTCTTAAAGATAAGCTCATGGAAGTACCAAGTCCTGTATCTGGAGATATTTGAGGGTAAACTCTTGCACCAATACAGGCCATGTGGTTGGAAAGCAGTTCTCCAGAGAACTTGGGGGACAACAAGCTGACAATGATCCAACAAAATGTTTTTGTGGCCAGCAGCTTCCTGGGCTGCTTTAGGAAGGGTGTTGCCAGCAGGTCGAGATCTTTCCCCTCTACTTGGCAGAGGCGAGGCCACATCTGCAGTGTTGTGTGCAGTTCTGGGCTCCCCAGTGCAAGAGGGGCATGGACTTGCTGGGATAAGTCCTGCACAGGCCCACAAAGATGATGAAGGTTCTGGAGCATCCTTCCCATGAGGAAGGTCTGAGAGAGCCGGGACTGTGCAGCCTGGCAAAGAGAAGGCTCAAGGGTATCTTATCAATGTATATAAATATCTCATGGGAGTGAAGAACAGGGAGACAGATTTTTCTCAGAAGTGCTCTTGTCTCACAAGACAAAAGGCAGTGGGCACTTGGAAGTGAATCTGAAGACCAGAAAATACACTTCTGTGGAGAGCATTGAATACTGGCCTAGGTTGTGCAGAGAAGTTGTGGAGCCTCCGTCCTTGGAGATAATCAAAACTGCCCAGGATACAGTCCTGGGCAACTGGTTCTACATGCACCTGCTTGAGCAGGGTATGGGGCAAGAAGATACCAAGAAGTCTGTTCCAACATAAATGAGACTCTGATTCTGTGTGTTCCTTTCTTCCCCTCAAAAAACTAACCAAGATGAAACCCAGGTCATTCTTGACAGTATTGTTGCATTGTATGGTTTGTGAAATATGCTGGAAAATGAAGCTCTGAGCTGCATATCTGTATTAATTACCTAACAGTTAATTTCCAACACAGCAGTTAATTTGAAAAATTAACTTGCATAAGAAGCTGTAGAAGGACAGAGGCACATTTGCCCTTTCACAGAAGTATAGCTTTTGACTCTGTGATTCTGTCCCAGGCTCGTCAGTGTGTTTTTCCTGAAAGCATTTTTTTAAAATGCAGAATGTTTACTTCAGAAACAATTTCTTACCCTTACAGGTTTCATCTGTTAAAAAAGAATCAGCATGTTTTCTGATGGAGACTGCTGACTAGAACATCCGTTTTTTATCCCAGCAGATGACCTCTCTAAATTAATCGATCCCAGTTCTAATGAGGTGACCTGTTTAAAATAGCTCTCTGTCGGTGTGTATTTTCATGTCTTTGGCATTTAAACTTTGATGTGTATCTCTTGCTGGGATTTTTAGAAATTATCTTTTATTTTATCTTCAGACTTTTCTGAAAAATGCTGGTGCTTCAGCCCAGCATTGGAACTGATTTTGATTAAAATTATTTTAAATATAAGCCCCTTTTCTGTGGTTGTTTGTAACTGGTTCAATATTGGATTTCTCAGGGTCAGCACCTAAGCCAGGCTGTGTGCTGTTTGTTCCCAGGCTGGGCAGTGCACAGCTCAATAGCTTTTACATTATGCTCTGACCACACAGGGGTGGAGCAGATTGCTGCTTTCCTAGGTCAGTTTTGCAGTTATGTTTTACAGGACAAGGTAAAAAAAAAAAGTCTGTGTCTGATAAGTCAGAAAAGCTGCCGTTAAAGGATAATCAGTTCACATAATCCTTTGCATTCTGCTGAATGCTTACGCATTGGATACTACTAAACTGCATGCTATTTTCATGGGTAGAAAAAGAATTAAAGAATTGTTGAACTTTTATGACACTTTAAAGATACTCCAGCTTTGTATTTTGTGACTGCGTGTGTCCACTCACTCGGTGTGGTGCTTACATGTTGGTTTAAGAAAATGTGTTAGTTAAAGAAATATGTGTTAGTTAAAGTTAGTTTGTGTGCTCCTAAAAACCTATTTAACAGTTATGTAAAATAGCTAATGAGGGGAGAGGGAAATATAGAAAGGATATTTTTTTCTGAAGATGGCTGCTCTTCAGTTCCTGTAACATAAATTGTAAACTGCTTCCTTAAATTCTTTTCCTTGGATACTGAGAAAAGAGCAGTTGTCTGCATGTCATTCACTGAAGGTCACTAGTGTGTTGATGACTGTAATAGCAGAGTTGTGGTTTTTTTTGGTGACCTTGCACAAGTCCTTAGAATAGGGATAGTTAAGGTAATTAAATTTTAGTCTTTACAGTGTGCTCATTAAACACGATTGATCCTAATGTTACATTGTACTCATCCTCCCTGATGAGCAGAAAGGCTTTCATTTGCAACAATGCAAATGCTACTTTTCTTGAGCACCCCAAGTGTCCATAGGGTGGCTTGCTCTGACCATGGATGTTTTGTAGGGTAGCAGAGACAGGTAATTTCACAGCATATTCTGAGCTGGTTACTGTTTTGTTAGTAACAGTTAAGAGGCAAGGAAAACCTAACACCTATTTCATCAAGAAAGAAAAAAGGATTTTCTGGCCCTGGGTGAATGTGCACTCTTTGAGAGAAAAAGAAAATTCTTAGTATGTAATTTAATCTCCAGACTGGTAATGGGTAATTTGTTTGTTTTCTGATGCTGTTAGCAACTTAAGGCTATGCAGCTGTTATATGTTCATGTAAAAGGACATTACCTGCTAGCATGTTCCCTTTCTGTCCTCTTTCTGTCTCACACTTGTGCACACTCACACAAATTTGTGCCCCTTCCCCTCCCTCCTGGAGAACCGCCGATCAGGATATCCTCTGGGAACAGCAGCACCGTTTCCCAGTTGGAGCTGCGTGCATTTAAGCTCACTGATCTCAATACCATGTGACTGGAAATGCAAGGAGCAGATTGCCATCCGGTGCACACTCTCCAACCCCTCAGATAGCAAAAAAAAAAAAAAAAAAAAAAAAAAAAAAAAAAAAAGGGGGGGGGGGGGGGAGGGGGGGAGGTTCCCTTGCTTTTTTTGTAGCGCTGTTAATTCCTGCTGGAGCTTGTTTGCCGCAAGCTCGGTTCATGGCAGTAACAGAAGCAGCAGATCCTATTCAGTAGCTCAGTGCTCTCAATGAGGTCAAGCTGGATCAAAGGGAAGCCTCCTGTGGAAGCATCTACTGTAAGTTCTGATACTGCTTTTTCCATGCTACCTCCAAATGAATCAGAGCTTGTACGACTGAGCCAGGCTTTGGTGCTTTATCTCTCCCCGACTGATAATTTTGTGTGTGGTTGTCAGGTTTTATGTTAATTGAACTTGTCAGTGAGGCGAACTTGTCAGTTGGGTAATAATGCTGTGCATTTTGGGAGAAAAGGGCTTAGCGTTCTCTCCTTTTATTTTCCGAGGGAGTGGGAAGAAGAAAGTGTGGTTTTGTCCTTTTGAAAAGCTCCAAGCTGTTGAGGTTACAGCTCACCAGATTCTGTTTTATGTAATCTACATATTCTACTTTCTAAATAAAGCAACTGTAAAGTGTCTTGCAGATGTCATTGGGTTTCACCAAATAGCTATTCTTTTAGGAATAGCTATCTAAACATTCAAGTAATTAAAAAAAAAAAAAAAGAGAAAGTACTTTATTCAACTATTGGAAACCTCCATAGTAGCTAAATTTCAAAGAAACTCCCCTTACACAAGCTGCAGTTCACCTGAGGGGTCTCTAATGTGATCATTCAGAAATATTCCTTTGAAACCTAATTCTGGGTATTAGCTGGTTTTATGAAACTTTTCGGTTGCGTAGGCTTCCACAGTGAGATGAAAAAATTCTTGTTTTATGTAATGACCTAGCTGTTCCTGCAGAAATGCAATTTAGCATGAAAGAATGCTAACTTTTGTAGGGAGTGTTGTCTCATTTACAGCACAGAATCTTTGGGCAATAGTGTCATGCTGGGCTGTAATTTTTCATCTACATAACCCAATTTTATTTTTTTCCCTTGAAGTACAAAAAGCTTACTTGAGTATATATCCGGAAGGCTTGCAGAGTGGTTTCAATGGATTGAACAAAGTAACTACCACCTGTTTGGATTATTGTTAGTTATGCATTGTAAACCCTGGGGAAAAATAAAATATCACAAGTCATTATCCCTTTTGCTGTAAAGTTCCTCTTGAAGAGACTGGCATGGTGCCTGTCTATTGATATTCAGCTTGTATTTTTGGAAACTCAGCAGCACTGGCATTGTGCTGTGAGGTGATGAAGTGTTGCAATAGTTATGAAGAGTTATGGCACTGGTCTACTTTCCAAAATCTAATGTCTTTGGTTTTTTCAGAGGTGTGTTCTTTAATTATAGTTGTCTCTCTATCTTCTTTAGTTAGTATCTTGACTTTCTTAAATATCTAACTTGGAAATTGGATAGAGAAAGGAAAAAAAAATTGTACAGTCAGGTCATGCAGTATCTATGTATGACATGAATATTTGCTGGGGAGATTTATGAAACAAACTTGAAGACTCATTTTCAACTGCGTGCTTCTATTTAATGAAAAGATGACTTGTTACTTAAATATGCTATGAGTTTTATCTGACATGACTGCAGTATAAATATGAGAAGAGAATGTGTAAGTTAGCATCTCGTACTTAGTACTCTCGTTCTGAGGAAAGGATCAAAATGCTTTATGTACCCATCACTGGATTTTTAATTTATTTTGACTTCGTATCTTTTCTTGGTTTTAACAGAGACTGTCTTCAGTTCCATCGAGACAGCTCCATTTTTAAACATACATAGTGGAGGGAAGATACCCACTTTTTGTCCAAAGGGTGACATTTCTTTTCATTTCAGCATTCAGCTTCTGAGTTGATCCTAGTTGAAGATGAAATGACAGATACTGAAGATAATGAAGAGGAGGATTTAGGAGTCATGGATGATCAACGCAGTGTAATTCTCCATCTCATCTCTCAGCTCAAACTTGGCATGGACCTTACCAGGGTATGAACACTGTATTTATTTTATATTTGTTCACTATTGTTTTTTCTTCTCATCCTTCTGTGTGTGTGTGTGCACAGCCTGTTCTTGTGAGTGTGTTTTGCCCCTGTGGAAAGTGAAGTTTTCCTCTTTATAGAAGTGTGGTCCTAGAGGGCTACTGAGTGCTGTCTCTTGCTAGACAGGCTTTCACATGAGTGATCACATCAGATATTTTAGAGATGGAGGGGGAGAGAAAGAAAAAAAGAAGAAGAAAAAATCCTCCAAAACTCTTGCTTATTTTTTGCAAGTCTTTCAGAGTATGGAACCCACAAGTATGTCAGGGTACACTGGGGGTTTGAGGAACAATAATGGCAATTGTATGGATGAAGGATATACATGTTCACATAACTGCTTTGTGGATTGGATTCCATTTAATTGCAAGTCAGCTTCAGAAAAACCCATGATGGTAAAGAAATTACAGTCTTCAGTGTTATCAGTTCTTGTCTGTGTTGAGCAGCTCACCAGTTTAACCTTGTGTGCATTCTTTGGTCCTAGAACCAGTATTGTCACAAGCTTATCCATACTGATACGAGCAAAGAAATTACAGTGTCTGAGAAATTTTCCCTTAAGTCCTTAGAGTTTTGGAAATTAGGTAGATGTTAAGGAAGCAAGGAGTGCTTCTTTTTGAATAGTCTTGTATTCCAGTGAAACCTTCTCATGGGGCTTAATAAATAATCAAGCAGATTTTTGTTAATATATGGAATCTCCTTCCCTTGCACAAGGGTTTTCTACTTAAAAATCCCCCAAATAAAACTCCTACAGTCCACTTTTCACAAATAAGAGCTCATTCTGACACTCTCCACAAGTAATACAAAGTTTGGACGGACCAGAGAATTTCTCTGGCACATGAAGTAGTTTTGCAGGAAGTTGTCCTCATGGGCATTTTGATATTCTGAAGAGCTCATCTGCTTTTCTTTTTTTTTACATATTAATCAAACACTGTAACTTTCTTACAAAATAAAGTTTCCTCAATATAGGTTTTTCTGCTTCCTCTGGAACAATTGTCAGTGTTTTAAAATAATTACATTTTGAAGCCTGAGCAATCCTGTGTTCTGTTGCTGAGTAGCTGCACAGAAATGAATGCTTTATTCTAAATAAAACAAAAGTTTCATCATTTCATTTTGAATAATTTATACCTATCACCTTTTAGTATATCTGGGGTTATATATAGTTCATTTTTGGTTTTGTTTTTCTTACCTTCTCCCTTTTTCTTAACTCTTCCTCTTTTCTGTGTTGGTTTTCTAAGGCTGTCTGAGTGTATAATGTGTAAACTAGGCTAAGATTTCTTGTCCATGGTTCTTGTGTCTTCAAAACATTTTCTCTTTGGCAACAAACAAGATTTTTCTTTCCTGATTCTCACTGTCATCTTTTTGTCATGGCAGAGTAGGCAAAACCCAAAGACACACAGTTAATGTAAGTAAGAGAAATTCTTGTAAATAAGAGAAGAGTAGACACTTACAAGAAAAATATGAAGGTAAATACATATATGATAACCTGTTTCTTACATAGTGTTCTTAGAGCACAGTTTATAAAGGTCATGATAAATGTTGAAATGAGAAGAGAAATAGACATATGGCAGAGTTAGATCTGTTTGTTGTCTGTGTGATGCATGAATACACATATGATAAGTATTAATGAGACATGCCACATGTGCACATCACTTTTCTGCCCATTTTGAGGATTAAAAAAAAAATAGAGGACAGCTGGCTGCTTTTTTTATCAACTTTGCTTACTGACATGAGGCCCTTAGGGCCACTGACGTGTGATGGTAAAGCTGGGTTTATTGGCTGCACTTCTTCCCGCTTTTCATTATTCCTCTGAAAGTCAGATTTCAGAGCACCTTGATGCTCATCACCTTCTGCTGGAAGTGGTTGTGGCACAGTAGTTGCTAATATCAGAGAATGTTTTTACATGTTTCCGTTTTCCTGTACCTTCTTCCCTAGGGCTGTGTCTTTGGTTCATTCTGAGAGCTGTGGATTGCTGCATGATACTCACATGAACAAACAGCTTTATCTGAGCCCTTGGTGGTTTTGGGTTCTGGATGCATGAGCATTACCTTCACATTCCATATCACAGGAAACAGCATCTTATCCTTATGTTAGCCATGGCCTTGCCTGTGCTGAAAGCAGTTTCCCACAGTGAAGACAGCTACATTTAATGTTGTGGAGGTGCTTCACTTCTGGAATGTGTCATACTCCTGTGCCTTTTAGTGAGAAGTTAAGGAGTAAAAACTACTGTGATGGAGAACACCTGCAGTGAAGTATCAAATCTGTGTGGGGATTTGCTAGAACGGGCTAGACTCCATGGTGGCCAAATAGACTTCAACAGCTGCTAGAGAGAGTTGGGTGGGGAGCAGTTCACAGCAGCAGAATGTGGTACACAACTGATGCTTCGGACTGGGATAGGACTTTCAACCTCATTTAAAACCAGAATTGCTGGGGAAAAAACCAAATTGCTAAATAGTTGTTCTTCAGACTTTTAGAAAATGAAAAATAGTGCCAAAACCCACTGACAGCTTTTGTTGGAAAATGGCATCTAATGGATTGTGGTTAATGCTAACAGTTTGTACAGATGGGTGATGACTCCCCTGCATTCCCTTACCTTCCTTTACACAGTTACTATGTGCTAAAAATAAAGGGTTGCCATTCTTTGTAAAAGGGCTGCCAGTAATTCTGCAGAATGTCAACCTGTTGTAAATTCACATTGTGGTGTCTTCACGATGTCATAAGTTTTTGCTTTGCTTGCCAGTACTCTTTTACCTTGCAATTTTAAAATGTAAGTGCATGAAAATAGCTTGTTTTATTCTCACAATGACACAGATGACAATGAAAAGAAAGCTTTTATACCCCTAAGAGAAGGATATCTCAACATGAGGTACCTTGGCTGGATTTCTGAAAAAATTAGGGAATGATGCTGACACCCATGTTTTTCCTCACAGTAAATAATAGTGGGGATAAATATCTCTGTTCTTAAGACGTTGTACTCATTATTTTTTGTTGCATTCAGATCTAATTAAGTGAATTGAAACTTAGGAGATTACAATCAAGTTTTGAACCAGTATTGTCTTTTTAACCTCAGTGAAAATGGAAGAATGCCTCTTAAACTGCTTTCTTTTCATCTGAAGCCTGAGAAAGAATAAGAGTAGATTATTCTAACATTTTAGAATGCTGATTTTTTTGCTTCAGACTTCAGCAGTTTGGTACTTATTCTAGAGAGTTTCCTTTGTCCAATTGGTTGTCATGCTGGCATTTTCTCAGAGGAAAAAATTAGTCAGTTTTAACTTCTTATGCAATTAAAAAAAAAAAATCATGGTCCTGTCCAAAGCCAGTATAAAGAACATAAGTCTTAAGTGTATTTTTCTGGACACTTCATTCTGTCTGGCTGCAGAAGAGTTGAAAACCTCATTCCTTTAAAAGCTGGAGTGCTAGCACAAGTACACAACAGCCCAGTGCTGGCAAGAAGAATGCTGTACACTTGCAAATTTGTTTATTTCTATTCAAATATATTTATTTCTATTTGTTTATTTCTATTCTATATTTGTTTATTTCTATTTGTTTATTTTCTTATTTCTGCAGAAATCAAGATAGGACCAATTAAAAAAAATTGATTGGTATGATTTTTTTTTTTGCTTATTAGTGTGGGGTGGTGTTGCATATTGAAACTTCGAGGCTATGAGATTATTTAATAAAAGGCAATGTTCTGTAGGCATATTGGGTAATACTGCAATTGTGTAAGCTTTAAAACTCAAGTATTTTTATTTCATAGTTCTGCCTCATTGTGTGGAAACAATTCAGTTATTCAGTGGATCCTTTCCTGCCACAGTTAAGGAGGTAATTTCCAGCTTAGTTGGGCTTTTGAAGCAAGATCATTTGAGCTGGAGTTCAGGCCTTATTCAGATTTTAAATTGATTCTTGAAACTCAGTAATAAGAGTCCAGTGATTCATCACATCTCATTTAGTGGCAGTGCTGGTGTAGCTGTGTTAAGCCAAGCACACATCTTGGACTTAAGGGAGGAGATACCAGGGCTCTGTGACCACATGAGTGGGATGAAACCACGGCGGTCTTAGTGTTATACCATAAAATCTGTATCATCTGAAGTATGGTCTGCAGTTTTCTTCTCCTCTATTTGTGCTAATAAAGGTCACTGTCTTTAGAGAGAGGCTCTTGGACATAGTGAGGTGCAGAGGGCTGTTTATTCAAATGAGTTTGCCCTTTCAAGTCTCTGCAGTGAACTCACAAAGGCACTACTGGTATTTCTAGACAGAAGTTATGGGAGATTTTTTGTATGTTTTGCTGTCACTTTCCCCTCTGGTAACCTGATCTTTTAGAGTACAATTTATATTAAAATGAGATCCTGAACTGAAGATCTCAATTGCTGAATTGCATTTTTTTAAAGATTATATAGGATAATGAATATTTGGTCAGAATGAGAATGCTGCAAGTAAGATGGAATTGTTTAAAGAGTTAAAAATAAGAAAACTTTACTGGCTTTCCACTTTGCCTTTAAAGTTTTTGATTTTACTTTTGAAAACCAAGCTCCTCAGCTTGCCACTGTCACACCACCAGGAATGTAGGCTGTCTTTAGCACTCAGTCTGCCATGCATAGTGTAAAATTGAGGTCCTCTATCATTCAGGGCCTCAATAGCAGAAAGGGCCTCAGGTAGCAGAAATCATGTGGAGTCCTCAAGGCCTAGAGAGTAGAGTCAGAGGAATATTACAGATGGAACTTTGCTTGATTTATATCTAAACTTGTAAAAGTTATTAGCCTATAAAGGACTGTATGTGTGTGAATATAAAGTACAGAAGGAGAGAGCCAACAAGCAGATATGTTACCAGACACAGCGGTTCTCTTTTTGCTGTGACTTGCTGTGTAGCTGTAAAGACTCTGTTCAAGCTTCTGTGACTGGAATTCTTGTTCCTGTTTACAAGTTCTCTTTGAGAAGGGCTAAATGATTAATAAAAGTTTGAAAGCTTCTATTTCATTATCCATTGAATCCAAAAGGTCTGATCTGTGCATTGGTCCCACTTAGAATAGCAAGCTGGACCAGCAGGGGGAAAGCAAATGTGTTTGTGACAAGCAGTGGCTCCCTGCCTGCTGTAAATAACCCTTGCTTTTGCGAAAGGGAAAAAGTAAATGCAGAGAAAAATTAAAGAGGAAAGCAGAAGAATTGCTGTAAGAGAGGACAGGTGTTGGTTTGCATCTGGCATCATTAAGCCATTTGGATTCACATAAGATAAATTTGTGTGTGCCAGAAGTTCCTTTTGGTCATGCGAGGGCAACCCTTGAGCTCCCCTGCGACAGACCTGCACAATGTGGGGAGCGTGGGGGAGAAAGAAGGGAGAGAAATAAATTGTGGCCTGTAGCCCTTGTTTGCCTTGCAGTGCCCTCCAGGATGTTTCACTGGAAACTTGTAACAAAGTGTTATTGTGAAGTGAGTGACTTTGGCAACATCTGCGTTGAGACTGTGTCCAAATCACATGGGGCTGTCTCCCCCCAGGGCAGACTGCCTAGTGCTCAGCCCCAGGATTTTTTCTGGGCCCATGGGAGCCTCTCTATTCCCACAATATGAATGTAATGGTTTGTGCAGTTTTTGTTTCAACTTGTCTGAAATAAAGTGAAGCCATTCAGGGGCCCACCACAGTGACATGGTACCGTCTGAAATGGAGAGGGTTGTGCCATGGGCTTGGGGGAGACAGAAGATCTTTGGGATGGCAAGCGATTTTTACTTGGGAGTTGTGTGGGGACATGACATATGATGACACTCTAGGGCAAATGGGGAGTGCTTTCTTGCATATAGCCTCTTGGGAAGGCTCCTTGGAATGGTTTTATACTTGGAAATAGACTTCAGATTTGGTTGTAATTTGGATGTGGTTGGATCTCCTTGGGTTGGTTTGTCAGATGCTGGAAGGGACCTAATCCATGAGGAGTGGGTAGTCAGTGGCCCAGGAGTGAAATAAGGAGCACAGATGTTTGACAGAAGGGATAGATGTACCTCTTGCATTCTCCACCGCTTAGAGGCTGGTGATGGGTACGTTCATATGAAATAGTCATCTTCTGGTGCTTTGGGAGGGTGGGCCCCTCCCATTTCGGAGAGTTATGATTAGTTTGGTTTGTTGATGTTTGGTGTAAATTTGTTTATATCAAAGTATGTTTTTGTGTCCTGTAAACAAAGAAAACAATGGCTGGTTTGTTAACTGAGAGGAGAGGAAAAGGTGGATTTCCATGTGCGTGAAGCAGCCCATCCCTGTTGTGTGAGCTGCTCTTGAAAGTCATAATGAAATAGGAAACAGCCTGCATGGGGTATCAAGGCCACTGCTTTTTCCTTCACTCATTATTTACACATAAAGAAAACTAAATTCTTGTGGCGTGGGAGGGAAATGTGCTATCCCAAAATTTGGCAGGGTCAGAATTACAGCTGTCCTAACTGTTCTCTCTCCCCCTTTCCCCTCAGTAGTGTGATCACAGGGAAATCATATATGCCTTTGTCTGCTTTGCATACAGGTAGTGCTTCCAACATTTATTTTGGAGAAAAGATCCCTGCTGGAGATGTATGCAAATTTCATGGCCCATCCAGACCTGTTTTTGTCAATTGCAGCTGGAGCCACTCCCGAGGAAAGAATTATCTGCTTTGTGGAGTATTATCTAACAGCTTTTCACGAAGGCCGAAAGGGAGCAGTTGCCAAGAAGCCCTATAACCCCATAATTGGTGAAACGTTTCATTGCTCGTGGGATGTGCCTAAAGATAAAGTGAAAGCATTCAGAACTAACGGTGCCTCCAAGGTTTCTAAGGACTCAGCCAAGGAGCTTGGCCAGGACCAGTCCATGTGCTACAAGCTGAGGTTTGTAGCTGAACAAGTGTCTCATCATCCACCAGTATCTTGCTTTTACTGTGAATGCAAAGAGAAGAAAATGTGTGTGAATGCTCACGTATGGACCAAAAGCAAGTTCATGGGCATGTCAATAGGTGTTTCTATGGTAGGTGAAGGTAAGAAATGTGCTTTTATTCTGCTTTTTTCCAGCTAATATTTCTGGGTGGCAGCAGAAATCCAAATGTTTTCCTGCTTGCTCTCACTCTGACCTTTTATTTGAACCTTATGACTGTTTGCTTTTGTGAAGTTTAGAATTAAAACTGTAGGGTTCGTATAACCTTTTGCTTTCTAGACGGAATGTGAAATGCACATTACATATATAAATGTGCAATGCACATTACACAAATAATGTGTACTTATATTGATGAGATTCTGTTAATATATATGGCCAGACTTCAAAAATAATTGTTACAATAGCAAATGACAAATTATAGCATATTCTGTGAGAACGTTTTTGTCACCTTTAAAGTAATGTGGGATTTGGTGTTCACAATTGGAACAAAGCAATGAGAAAACCCACGTTTTTGCATAAGCCTAACATTTGTTTTTCATAGTTTCTGCAAAGAATCACGATTTCTGTGGTGTTTGCAAAGTTAGCGTATTTTCAGAAGCTTTCTAGAAAGTCGCATAGAAGAGGTGTGAATCTGATTTTCTGTATCATACATATGCAGTCTGCATTGTGATAAGTCATTGCCCAACTTGAGTTCAGAAATACAGGGAGTCATAACAAATCCTTAATGGATGATCTGAACTGATACACACACTTGTACCAGTGTTGTCACTGACTGTTAATGCATTGAGATAAGTGTGTTTCTAAAAAATTTAGTCCCTTTGGCCATTTGAGGGTAAGATGCTATGTATGGATTTTAGTGTTCTGCTTTAACTAGTTTTTGGACTGTAGTCTCAGAAGTATGAGGTGAACTTGCTTCTTTTTGTCACCATTATGTTAAATACTATGGTATTAAAGGCAGTAAAAAAATAGAGTGGGAAATGCAGTGGTTTGGTTTTGCTTATTAATAGCAACAAAATAATTACGGTGAAAAAATACAGGTATATTGTGCTATTTCCACTATCTAAAACTAAAGACCAGTGGAAAGGACTACAGTAGCTCCTTCCCTGATGGCAATATTTTCCCTTTTTTAATAGAAGAGTCCTGAAACCTCCTTACTACTGGTTTTGATACCTTGTGATAAAGTCTGTGTTAGCACGTGTGTTTCCTTCTCCCTATGACTTAGGTATTTTGCTTTGAATATGGAGTTAAGGAAGTTGGGAAGGGAGTGTTAGAATGGAAATGGGTCTGTCTGTCTGTCTCTTGCCTGTACTGCTGCCAGCCTGAGTCACTGGCTTAACATTTCTGCATTTTTCTGGTGCATGTTCATTTCTAGTACTCTTTTGCTCCATGAAGGGAACTATTTAATGGAAATAAAATGAAACACAAAGTCACTTATGATTATGTAGGAGTAGGGAAATTTCTTTCTCTTGCTCCTAGCACACACAGTTCCCTGGGATTGGGGGTGTCTACTGTGGGGATTATTTAAGACTTCAAAGTCCTGATGTGTCCCAGTTTTGAGAGAGAAAGGGTCTAAGAATTAACCGCTTCCTAACCCCAAGGATTGTTTAATGTGTGCTTGTGAGAGTAAGTTCTTCCCTATATTCTTTCTTTTTTTCATGACCCTGCAGATATCCCAGGAGTGGAGGTGGGCTTTGGGGAACATCTGCAGTAGCAAACTCTTTTATTCCAAGGTTTGCTGCTGTCTTTGTGATGTGCATTCTGGGAGGAAGTCTGGGTTCACCAGTTTATAGTTACTGTTCATCTTTTTGTTCATGTAAGCGGTGCAAGAGCAGGGACCTCACAGTGACAGCAGTTCTGGGAAGTGATGGAGACACTTCAGTGCAGCCCAAGCATTTCTGTTGAATGTTGAGGAATGGCAATGGGCAGCAAGAATTTGTACCACTGAGGCTTTTCTATTGTCTGAAAACAGCAAGCCTAAGCCTGACAGCCTCAGTTTAAAATGCCAGTTTTGCAGTGCAGTTCCTTCACTTGAAACTGCACTCTCTTTAATTTGTTTATTTATTTTAGGTCCAGGGAAGTCTTCCTGATTAAGTGGGTGTGTGGATTTGTCAAGCTGTGTAAAAATTCGAATCTACTGCAGATGCTTCTTTCTTATGTGCTGCATAAGTATAAACTCTGTAGTAGATTGAGGTCAGTGTGAATACCAGGGAATAGATGGCTGAACTGACATAAAGGAGCTGTTGGACTAAAAGTGTGGAAAACCTAAGCCTGTATTTATGTGCCTAATAATGCAGGGCCTAATAATTCTTTTAATGTGAAATATAACGTGGAGATTTTTTTTTCCTTGTGTTTAGGGACATGTTAGAGTTGCAACATTTCATATGGGGTGAACTGGTCTAGTGAAGTTAGTGAACTGGGCTATGGAAAAGTGCTGTTAGTCAGAAGGCATATGAAGCTACTTAAGGTAGGTAGAAACTAAAGTCAGCTCCTTGGAGAAACTTTCACACACCAAGGTTGGCTAGTAAGGTTGTAGAATCTTATTTTAAACTTCTAAAAGCAGATTAAGTGAGTTCTGAGGGATGAAGTATCACTGATCCTGCTTTTGATGAGGCACAAAGTAACATCTCATGGATCATCAAAATCTCTGGGTTTTCATTGTTGTGGGGTTTTTTTGCTGCTGTGCATTGACCAAACTAATCACCAAACTAATTATGTGCTATTGCTGAGATTTTGTCTTGCCTTTTTCTCCTTTTTTTAAAATTTCCCCTCATTATGAGCATTCAGCTCTTGTTTTGCCTGTTGCTGGAGTTAAATTACATACACGTGGTGGCCTTTCACTTTTTGTAAGACCAGAAAGGATTTTAGATGTGGCATCATGTTACTTGAAAGACAGTTTCCTTGATACCTCTAATATGCCTGTGTCCATCTTGAGACTTGGGTTAAATAATTCTGCTGTTGGTTCAATATTGGGTTAATTATACTACAGATTAAATCAGTACTAATTGATATGTGATAGGGGAAAAAAATCATTCCAAACAGAGTATTAGAGAACTCTAATAAATGTTTTGGATAATTTAGTGGTAGTGAGTGACCATCTTGTTCTAGTCAGATATGTATCAGAACAGTTCTGTTTGACCAGGTTGCCCAGAGAAGCTGTGGATGCCCCATCCTTGGAGGTTTCCAAGGCCAGGTTGGATGGGGCTGTGAGCTACCTGGTCCAGTGAGAGATGTTCCTGCCCACATCAGAGGGTTTGGAACAAGATGATTTTTAAGGTCCCTTCCAACACAGGCCATTCTATGATGACGATGACCAGAAACTTCATTGTAGCCTAAAGCTGAATACAAGCAACTGTGGTGTGTTTTGAAACTTTGCTCTCTACTGAGCAATACAATGTGTGTCCCTCCAGCAGCTCAATGAAGCTTTTTCTACTGCAGTTGGCTATTTGGAGAAATAAAGTACTACCGAATTTTTGGACCTATAGTGTGTAAGGAATATGGTAATGGTAATGGTGTCTGTGGAGGCTTTGAATCATATTTTTATAGAAAGTCCTTAGATGCATAGAGCACATTGCTTTTTATGCTTTTTATTAGAAGTTGACATAGAATGTCATGGAAGTACAAAGGTTTATAAAGGAATTTAAAGAATTAGGGGATTTAAGGATGGTATGGTCTTGGCACACAAAGGGTACAGCTCAGTGTCTCAGTGGTGTGATTTTTTGTGTATGTTGCACCTCAGAGTGGCTAAGATTTTTTTTTTTCCTGTCTGTGGTTTTTGTTTGTTGATTCAAAGTAAGTATCAGAGATGCAGAATAAGTGGGAGAGCACAACTGGAAAATCCATGTGGGGAGCTGTTTTATATGCTAGCCTTTCTTCATCTCTGGTTATGAGTGGTCTGAATCTGGCTTGCTAATGAAATCTTTCAGCTTTTCTTTGCTGTATGACAAAACCCCCAATCTCCAGAGTAGTCAGCACTGAGTTTCCTCATGAGAAAGCCACTCAGAATAGAAAAGAGGGTATTTTGCATAAAAGAACTTAGGCTGCATGTGCAGTCCCTAATTCTGGTTAATGTTAATTATGTACTAATGAAAGAGCGAGGGAGGAGATGAGGCTGCAATGAACAGGGTCACATTAAGATTTAAATTAGCAAAGGGTGAGAAAGTCAATATAAATATGTAATGGTTTTTATGTGGTCCATAGAATCTTTAAATGGATACTGGTTGTAGGGTAAGGATGCTGTGGTTGGTGAGCACACCTCAGTGTCAGCTGTGCCTGTTCCTTTTCTGCTCTTGGATTTTGGTTCAGAGCAGCAAAATCCAACAAAAAGTGTCACCTTTGATTTATGGGTTAATTTTGCAGAGAGCATAAAGTACATTTAAATGGATTGCTCTGTATTGTCAAGTGCCTAGTTACATCTGGTGTTTTCACTTCTGCTATTTTAAATGTTTTAAAAAGTAGTGAGGTATAGGCTTCCAAAAATTATTTTATCTAAATTGAAAATCAACTCGAAGAGGTCTGATAAGTGGGTAAAAGGTTCTGTGCTCTTTCCAGGGTAAATTTAAAAGAAAGCAGTGAATGTTTTTCCTCTCTTTTTTTTTCTTCTGTTCAAATACGTGTATGTGTATGTATTAATAGATGTACAGGTTTATAATTTCTAGTACTGAGAAATGAGTGACTTTTTAATTTACCAGTCCCGAAGCTTGATTGCTCCATGTAATTAGAGCTACCTAAGTATTTCCCTAAGTACTCATTTTTGCATTAATATTTTTAGCCCAGCGGTTTTAGAACCATTTTCATATAGCATGGCACTCATTACTTAATTTAGCAAATGGTTCCAGTCTTTGAAAAATGAGCAGTGCTCAGCACAGCTGCCTGGCAGGTTTGAGACAATAAGAGCCCAGTTCTGGCATCTCCTGTTTTCCTGTGGGAATCTGGGCAGTTGCTGATGCACGACACCCGCGTGGGGCTCATCCCACATGTAACTTGCTCCTCTCTGTGTGTTATGAGAAACACAGACAGGGGGAAGAGCTGCTTAAATGAGGAAACTGCCCCAGGCCCCTCGTGTCCCATGTGCCATTTGTTGTTCAGATTGATCTCCATGCAGGCAGTGGGAAGCATTAAATCCCACATGTCTCTTCTGAAGCTTATTGATCCAGAGCTTCCTCTGGGGTTTTTTGTCAATATGTGTTACTGGGAAATCAATTCACAAAGCTGCAGCATCAGTGAGGGACATGCAAGAGTCAAACTGGGAAAGTGATATGCCAGGACCATCTCTTCCTTTAATGCAGGCTGAGGAGTCATGGATAGGGGTGTGACTCTGAATACATTGCTGTAGTCAAAAGAAAGAGTAAATGGTGTTGAGGACATTTCAAGGAGGAATTTAAATATTCTGGAATGGTTTATAACAAATTCACCCTTCTCTGTAGCAATTTTTTTCTAACAAACTAGATTATTAAATCCATTGTTCCTCCCAGAGTACTGGTCTAGTGCATTCTTCTGTGTGTAATTGTTGCCTATAAATACTTTAGATTTTTTTTAAGGGATTTGGAAGTTTTTTGAAAGAACTCTTTGATGTGAGAGGAAAAAAGTAAAAGTGGGAGAATATTCTACAACTTCTCATGTGTATTTACTTATAGCCATTTTCAAACGAAACATGAATCATCCCTTACAGCAGGGAAGCAAAGGAAGGAAAAATAGCCTGTGTGTTTTCCAGCAGTTGTTTTTAAATATCAGTTGCAATGTAATGATTGTAAGCAGATGTTAAAATTACATGTTATAAAGTAACTGTTAGCTTTCAGTTAATTGGCTCTTAATTTCTCGAGATTGACACTTGGCAGGGTAGGGAGTTAATTCAAATTGTATTACCTGTTACAAATGTTGAATCTCAGTGTAATTTTTGGCTTCCTCTCCCCTAAGGGAGCACAGGTCTCTGTTCAGATGTGGTGGTGCAGCCACAGTGTTTGTGGTGCTTCACTTAAATGAGGTTTTGCATGTGGGCTCTGTGAACAATGGAACGCAAAACAGTCAGGTTAATACTAAAAGTATTATCAAGTCATGGGTATTTCAGATCTGCCCTTTAATCTCCTTTAGACTGTGATTATGGAGCTGGAGTTGTATTTCAAGTGAGATAGCACTTCATTAAAAAGTGTATTTATTCAGGTGTTTAAGGAATTCAGAAAATATGCTACCAGCTGCTAAAAATACTGCCAAGAGAGCTGGGTTCAGTTTTTAATATCTAACCTGCTGTGGTGGTTAAATATTTACATTGAAGGTCACTGCTGCTGTTTGCTCTCCACTTTAAATGTGCTTGGCAGCACTGCAGCTCCGAGTCCCTGCCACCTGACTAGGGAGAAAAAGCTCTCGATCCCATCAGGGGGACAGAAGCAAACCTATACTCACCCATAAGGAAATTGTGTTTATCATACCAGTTTCCCTCTCATGTGAGGAAACATCACATACAATGATGGTCAGAGGAGGATGGGAGATGGAGGGAGACTTTTTACAAGGGCATGTAGCGACAGGAAAAGGGGGAATGGCTTGAAAAGGAAAGAGAGTAATTTTAGGTTAGATATTAGGAAAAAATTCTTTACTGTGGGGGTATTGAGGTGCTGGAACGGACTGCCTAAAGAAATTGTGGATTCCCCATCCCTGGAAATCTTCAAGGCCAGGTTGGATGGGGCTCTGAGCAGCCTGGTCTGGTGGAAGGTGTTGCTGCCCATGGCAAGGGGATTGAAACTTGATGATCTTTAAGGTCCCTTCCAACCCAGGCCATTCTGTGATTCTACAATTGTTCTTTATTAACTTAGTGCTATTATAGCATCCATTTGATGCGTTTGATAACCAGAGTACTTTTTTGAGTATAAGTTCTTCCCAGCTGTATGTCCAGTTGGGTAGTTCAGCCTCCTACAGTGTGTTCAGCTTGGATGTCTCTGCAGTGTGAAGCCGAAGAAGCTTGAGGCGTGTGTGTGTTCTGGCTGTGTCCTCCTGGCCTTTCCCTGCTGGTGAGGTTTCAGCACATGACACGAGGAACTTGTAACTTGCCAAGATGAAATTATTCAAGGTCCTTTTAAGACATGGCTTTTCTGTGTGCTTTTGCACTCCCAGCTCCTTGTGTCAGACCTGGAGTGGACGTGCCGGCTGTGTCGCTGCTGGGAGGCTGAGGTTGCAGAGGTTCTGAGAACCTCAAATAGCATGAAGCTATTCTGGTTTGCAAATGTTTTCCTGTGAAATAGTTTCAGAAGGCAGAAGTGACAAATTGCAGAGTTTCCTGTGCCTGTATTTAGTTTTGTTAGCTGGAGCCAATATTTAAGATCAGGGCTCTCTTAGAGCTCCGTGCTTTTAATTTTGAGTGTGTTTTTAAGTTTGTGTTTCCATGCAGCATTAAAGGCATATTTTCAGTGTTCCTGTTTAATGCTTTTTCATCATTTTACGTGAGATCACTTTGAAAAAGTAGTGTCAGTATTCCCTTAAACAGATAGATTAATCAATACCACTAACAGTGTGTTCTTCCCTTGCCTGCCCCAGGGTGAAGGCAAATGGGCTCAAACTTATCTTGTTACTAAACAGATACTATTACCGTGTCAAAATAACTTTCCGTTCTTTTTTTTCAAATATTTCTGGGTTTTGTGTTCTTCCTGTGATAGGTTATTTTCAGTCCCTGTTGTGAAAAAATATTTTCAAAGCTGTCATTTTTGCCTTTAGGCAGTTAGTAAATGGGACACAAAAGACTGTAAAACTCTAATAAAAAATAACACTGCAGACATTTGGCATGATCTAATTCTGCGTGCAAGGTTTATGGTGCTCTTTTCCTGGTCTTGTGTCCTGTTATCATGAAGACCAAACTACAGATTTTATGGGGATAGAGTTGTATCCTTAGCCCCAGGGGAAGCTGCAAAGGTCTGATCAGAAAAGCAACTTTTTTTTGTGCAACTTCCTAGTAATGTTGAAAAACTGCTGCTGTTGTGTGTTGTTTTGAGTTACAGCCTCATGGTGCTGAGGGTGGAGGAACCTTTACAGAATGAGATGGAATTACCAGTAATTTTCTCTGCCTGGTAGAGACATTGGAGTTAGTGCTAGTAGAGCAGTGGGCCTGCTGGGCACCTCTTTGATTATGCAAGAGTTTTTCAAAGCCTGTGTGAGAAACCAGGCATTTGGAAATTAAGGAGCAAAGTTAATGGGAAATTCATAGATGCCATATTTCCTTGTTGCACCCATGGAGACTTAAAGCCTTTCACAGCATCAAGAGGAAATTACTGGAGGAGGTGGCTGTTTCTAACTGAATGGAGAAGTGAACAGTCCTTTGGCCATGCCCATATTTTTTCTGGAGGAAGATTTTGATATGACACTGAGAGAGCATCTGAATTTTCAGTATGGCTTTTTAGATGGACATTCCATGTTTATCCAACTTTTAGCAGTAATACAAAGTAAGGAATCCAGTCAGATTTTCCAGTCAGAAAAGTCGTGTGGTACCATGCAGGACCACAGGGTACACAGTCAAATTGTGAAAATGCTTGTTGGAAGAAACTTGTTCCAGAGAGCAGAGTTTCTCAGCAGACAGTGCCACCCTTCAAGGGGAGCTGCACGTTGTGCTCTCCCTGGATGTGCATTTTGCTGGTGGTAATTGGTCAGTGACCATCAGGTCTTATCAGTGAACCTTTCATCACCTCACTTTCTCCTCTTCCTGCACAGGTGTTCTTCACTTGCTGGAACACGAGGAAGAGTATGTCTTCACCCTGCCCAGTGCCTACGCTCGCTCAATCCTCACCATCCCGTGGGTGGAGCTTGGAGGGAAAGTCAACATCAGTTGTGCCAGAACGGGCTATTCTGCCACAGTGACGTTCCACACCAAGCCCTTCTATGGAGGGAAGGTCCACAGGTACAGGAATTACTGTCTTGCTCTTGTTTACCTGCTGCTGGATTTCAGGGGAAAGGCTCTCGGGTATCTGTTCGGTTCTTCTGTTGCAGTATTTTATAGACAGATAGCTGAAGTTCTTTTCTTATTAGTGCTGGAGATGACTTAAAGCTGTAGGGCAGTTTGTTGTAGCAATACATATTATTTTGTTTAACTGAATTGGATGTATTTCTCTCATTAAAATAAAGTGAATGTATCTCTCCAGGCTTTTTTGCTTGTAAAAGTTGCTGTAAGTGCAGGATCAGAAAAATGTGCGTGGAAAAGGCAATATTTCTGCTATCCCGCTGCTGCTTCTGTGTGAGTCTTGTAGATGAGCTGGTGTTCCAGGTGGAGCTCTTGAAAGGAGGAGAGAAGCTAAAGTGTCACTGCCCACAGTCCCTACTGGGGACTCCCACCTCTGCACTGAAATTCCAGATGGTGAAAATGTTATTTGCCTTCTTTGGTTCCCCTTCACTTAGGGTGCGAAGAGGCGCTGTGCAAGGCAGCCTCCTGTCTTGCTTCCATGCTCAGGCTGATGTCCCAGTCATTAACACCAGATCCCTTTCTTGTTCTGCTGTGGACTCTTGCAGTGTCCAGAGGAGACTGTGCTTTGCATGGTTACCTCTGTTTTATTTCAGATGGTGTAACTATTTCAATGTTGTGTTCAGGTAAATGTCCACGTGGGGCTGTTTTGACAGGGTTTTTCTTTAAAAATTGTAGATTAATAGTTGGTGCCATCAGGGTGAGTAAAAATTTGGGGAAGTTGCGCTGTATTACTTTAGTAATTTAAAAATTGAGTTTACAGATACTTTACGTGGCTTTCTAAAGCATATGTGTGCATACTCATGGACACATACACAAAACTTCTCCCTGAATTTCGGTTTTCCAGTCCTGCCTGTCTGTTTTGCTCATTCTCAGACCAGTTCTTTGACTGGTGAGGTAGCTTTAATCATTGATTCTCAGCAGCTGAGAAGTGAACTTGCAGAGCCAAAGAAGAAAACAAAGATACCCAAAGTTTTTGACATGGGTCTCTGACAGCATTATGTTCAGGTGTGAAAGTATCATGTATTGAAAATGTCACATGAATGTCAGGGTTTGTTTTTCTGGCTGCTGAGGCATTTGGCTCTGGGCTTGAGCTGAGTATCAGAATTTTAAGTTGGGTTACTACTGTACTTAGCTAGACTGTCATCCCAAAGCTATTGCTGTGTTAGAAGAGCTTTCCTGGGATGAATCTTTCTTTTTTGGAGGCAGCATCACTGCTTTGCTTGAATAATTGGTTTCTGGAAGTAGAAAGCTGCTTGCAGCCTTAGCAAGGTAGTGCTTTCATGTGCTGATAATAAATGGTACCAGTTATTTCTGTGGTCTGGTTTTCCTTCCCCCTTGGATCAGGGTTACAGCTGAAGTGAAGCACAATCCAACAAACACCATTGTGTGCAAGGCACAGGGAGAATGGAATGGCACCCTGGAATTCACTTACAGCAACGGAGACACCAAAGTGATTGACACCACCAAACTGCCTGTTATCAGGAAAAAGATCAGGCCCATAGAGAACCAAGGGCCGCTGGAATCGAGGTAAGGGCAGAGGCTTTGCAGTGCTGTCCTGAACTTTGGGTGGGAACAGAGCAGGGAAGTCAACTGCAGGTCTGAGTGCTGTGGTTCAAAAATTCCTTGCTTTCTACAGCACAGAAATCTGGGCACAGAGAGCTGAGGGTGTGTGTATTGGTTCCTTGGAGCATAAATTACACTGTGGTGACGAGTACATCAATTTTGTAGTTGGGGAAAAAGGCCTGTATTTGTTTTAATGAGCATCTGGAAAATGGTAATGCAGTGCTTTCACCTGCTTCTTGGAGTGATTGCAACATGGTAGGCAAATCAGTCAGTTTGTTGCAAGCAATTCAGACTGGTGTATATATTATATGTTGCATATCATTGAAACTGGTAGTTCATGTTTTATATATTTTAGAATATATATTTGTATCAACATATGTAAAATGTGAGGCTGTATGAGATACAAAGACACACAGATGGTTTTGGGGCTCTTGGCACCTACATCATGTGCCTAACTCTGACTAGGTACATTTAAAAAAAACCTGTTCGGTATTCACTGTCAATAACTTGATGTTTATCTTCAGAAAAATCAATACTTTAATTGAATTTAGGAACATTTCATTGAAGGATTTAAAAATATGAGTTAAACTACATTTTATTATCTGTAAATGTCTTTTTATTTTACAAAGGTGTCTTGAGTCATTGTGCAGGGTCAGATACAATTTGTCTACTTTCTATACCACTTGCTTATCCACAAACTCATTTTTCCCCTGCAGTGTGGAACATAAAGATTGTAGTAAATAAGGAAACCAGTAGCTTTTCAGTGTATTTATTGTGTTTCTGAGATACTAGTCAGCAAATTGCATCCATCCAGTGGCTCTGCAGGATCTGCAGTTTATCACGTTGTAAACACAATCTCATTTAAACAGCCCTGGACATACGTGAAAGCTGTGGCTGGTTTCAGACAGAGAGCAGTTTGGATTAGATATTAGGAAGAAATTCTTCACTGTGAGGATGGCGAGGCACTGGAACAGGTTGCCCAGAAGGTGTGGATGCCTCATCCCTGGCAGTGTTCAAGGCCAGGTTGGATGGGGCCCTGAGCAGCCTGATCTAGTGGAAGTGTCCCTGCCTATGGCAGGGAGGGTGGAACTACAGGATCTTTAAGGTCTCTTCCAACCCAGACCATTCTATGAGGGTTTTTCCCAGTGCTTTTCTGGGCAAAGTTTCTGCTAGGCTGATACAAGGCACTGTATCTGAGTGTGCTCAGCTGTGTGAGGAATGTGTAGCTCCTTGCTGGTAATATTGTAACTGGGAATACTGGGCACAGACCTAGAGGGGCTCCCTAGAATCAGTTCCTCTGTTAGAGACCTCGTTGAACCAGTCAGTGTCCCAGTTCAATGCACTCTTGGGTTTTGGCTGACACTCCCTTATAATTCAAAAATTTAACTGCAAAAAAATGCAGAATTAAACGCCTGTCATTTGGGGGGTGGAGGAACATCAGTAAGGAATGTGACCTGGAAATGGTAAAAATAAATCCACCTGCTTTGAGAAAAAAGCTCAGGAGGTGAAGAGAGTCTGCTGAGAAAACTGCATGGCAAAATACTGGGAGTTGAGTGCATCTGAAAATCTGGTCCACAAATGCGATGAATATCCTAGGAGAGTGATGGTTCCCAAGCTGTGGGACTTGGAAAACTGGCATGGATAGCATGGCCTCAGCCTGCTGCTCACCAGCCTGGTGTCCAGCAGCACTGGGCTGTGGCAGAGCTGTTCTCACCCTCCCTTGTGCTCCTTCTCCTGGCCAGGCGCCTGTGGCAGCACGTCACCAACTCTCTGAAGGAGGGGAACATTGATGCCGCCACGGAGCACAAGCACCACCTGGAAGAGAGGCAGCGAGTGGAGGAGAGGCAGCGCGCAGCGCTCACTGCTCCCTGGAAACCCAAATACTTTGCCAAAGAGGTACTTGGAGTCTCTTGGTTTAGAGACCCTTTAGCAAGTTCCTGCACAGGGGACAAGAGAATGTCCGTGGATTTTGTCATGGGCTGGTGTTGTTGTGGACCACTGATTGCTTAAATTTTCTTTTTGACAGAGTCTGGCTCTTGAAGGAGAACAGCAGACTTCTCCATGTCTGTGTTGTGAACTTGTTCACTTTTCTTCAGATAGATTGATTTTGATCTGGGTTTTTGGTGCCTCATGTTAGGCACATAAAGTGATGTGTTTTTCTGTAAAATCCAGCCCTTCTCAAATTCTGCATACTCACTCCCCCTATAATCTTAGCATATTAAAATGAGTACAGTCTAGGGAGATTTATTCAATGTAAGTAAGCATTGACATCCTAAACACAGTCTTGGACTTCATCTGTGTGAAAGGAAACAGATTTTACCAAGTTTATCTTTCCCCTTTTTTGGAGGAAAGGTGGAGGGGAAATGAGACTAACTGAGGGAATTGTTACATTAGCTGCTATTTAAATCAGCATCTCTTGCATCTCTTCTCGTTGCATCTCTTCCCCCTTGTAATTTTTTCCCTCCAGCCCACATTACTTGTCAAT
Source organism: Leptocoma aspasia (assembly GCA_013399835.1). NCBI lineage: Eukaryota > Metazoa > Chordata > Aves > Passeriformes > Nectariniidae > Leptocoma > Leptocoma aspasia. The sequence continues at coordinate 986,606 of VXAX01001839.1, forward strand.
TCATTAAACACAGAATTTTCAGGTGACAGGGATGGCTTCTTTTTTGGTCTTATTTTAGCTTTTGTGTGGACATACATGGATCCAGTATTTATAAATCTTGTTTGCAAACTCTGCTTAATTTTCTTACAGGGCGACGGTTGGCTATACGTGAATCCTCTCTGGAAGACCCATTGACAGGAGAGAGCAGTTGCCTCGTAACTTTACCTGAAAGGCATTAAAATGATACAGTATGTAACTTCAGGATGTCCTTGGATAGGTCCTGTTCCCAGAAGATCCCCACAGGAAGCTATGTACTGTGAATGATGCATCTCAAAACAACCACGAGCTCGAGTTTATTCTGGAGCCATTTTGTGTGTGCAGATCCACAGACACACAGGCACACGTCCCCAAGTACCCACGGTGTGCATGTGTTGTGTGTGTTATTTACACTATATGTAAACAGTACCAACACCAATAGCGACTCAAAGACCTTTTCCTCCAAGTGTTAGGGCACAGAAACCTGGCTGGACTCGGCTGGGGTTTCCCGAGTTGTGTGCTTGCAGGATCAGGCCCTGTGCTAGTATTTAAGAAAATACTTTTTTATTAGTACTGGTTAAGGTTTTTCTATTTTTCACTTTTGCCAAAAATGTTTTGCACTTAAAACGTGATGTGTCTCGTAATGGCAGTCGATCTGTCCGAACAGTCAGCGAGTAACTCACTTTGACCTAATGGTCCACTGGCTGTGCTCGCTCTGGGTCCCTGAGTTCAGGGCGTGTTTCCAGTCACTGACGAGTGTGAATTTCCTGCCACCCTGTAAGAAGTAGCAATACCTTCTCCAGAACGTTGTTCTTCACACTAACCCGTTGTGTCCTCGCTGCTTTGTCTACTCATGCTCCAGCTGTTCAGCTGATCTCTGGTCACCACCCCTGAGCCGGCTGCTCTGGTAACTTTGATCTTGCTGTGTAATGTTCTCTGGCTGCTGTCATGCCAACTTCTGGCTTATATGTTCCACTAAATGGGATTGCTTCTGATAAAACATCTGGATGAGTAGAGATGATATAACTAGCCTTCCCAGATAAATGATTCCCTGATGTAAAAGTAACAATTTAATAAATTATTCCACTGAGACAATAACTTTCTGAATGAAACAAATTAAATGGGATACAATTTGTTTTGTAGTGTTAATAAGAAAAATTAAAAAATCCTGTTGCTTGATCTTGCTTTGTAAGGTACCCACTAAGACACTGGCAAAGTGGATTCTAGAAGTGTGTTAAGGCTTTTGTCGCTTTTTAGTTTGTATTTGTTGGAAGTGAAGATGTTTTTGAGAGAGGTGGCAGCAAAAGGCACATGTAAAATGTGCTCAGTGCTTCCTTCCACAGTGCCCTGTAACGAAACCACTGTAGTATGGATGCCCATCAGTAGAGCTGAGTAATTTTGTGCCTTTTGTCTGCTTTGTTCATACACTGACTTATGCTTGATAGATACTACAGAGATATCTAGGTCAAAGCACTGCTCACATCTCTCCTCGTGCATCCTGCATTTTGTTTTTTCGGTGGATGTTAAAATCTCTTGAGCAGCTCAGAAGGGTGAGTGGAGGAGGTGTGTGCACAAGGAAGCATTCCATTAGTTGTTCCTTTGGATTTGAACTTCAGATCTCTATTTAATGAAGGTGTGGCTACTTTTTCCTCCTAAATGCTATTTAGTCTTCTTGTCCTTTTTTTTTTTTTTTCACATTAGAAAGATTCATGTTCTATATGATTTAAATCCTGTTTTTTAAAAAAAGTGGATTGTATGAGCTTGGTTTTGTAACTGACGCCTTTTTTTTAAGAGAAAAAAATCTTATTTTTTAGGAATAGTTGATGTAACAGTTTTCTGTAACAAAACCAAAATGATGCTGTTGCAGTAATCACTGAACTGCTACTGAGTACATCAGGAACACTTGTACTTTATCACCTGCAAGAATTCACTTTATAATGGATCCACTCTTGTTCTAGAGATTAGTCTGATAAGTACCTAAAAGTACTCCTACAGTTTGTAGTATCATCACAAAGAACAATGGAAAAAGCAGAGTTAAACCCATGGAACATCCCCCCAGAACTCTCTCACACACCAAAGAACAAGACACATACTCACTAAATAGCCATTGCAAACCTCTGTGTGTCAGGCATGCAGGCCTGGGCCCCTGAAGGAGTAGACCTCTTTCAACTGGGATGGTGTGACTGTCAAGGCTACAGAGATGCTGTAGCTGTTCTTTTGAGGAGAAATTTGAGTAATTTTCTGCTTGTAATTTATTGAAGATTTTCTGTGTCTGCATGGTTGGTCGTTTCTGCATGCCGAGGACATTCCACTTGTGCTCTGGCCAATGTTCTGTTCTGATGCTATGAAGAATCCCTGATGCCATTACCACTGCTTCTTTCCCAGATTAGCTTGGGAGACACAAACGTAAAAAGTCCTTTCAGAAAAGATCCCATCAGTGAGAGATTCCAGAACAAGATTCACAAGTGTCATTTTATTTTTCTGATAGTATGTGTTCAGTATATTTTGCAGGACTGAAAAGTAAATATTCATAAGCCTTATTCTGTAGGTCGTTCCAATAGCTGTCTTGGAATTGCAAGTAAATACTTTCCTTTTCAAGTAGCCGATGTACACTGAATTGTAATGTAAAAACTTCCATGTACTTCAACTTTTTTTTTTTTTTTGTGCACACCTGTAGAAAGCCTATGCAACCTTTTTCTTTCTTAAATTAGAAATGTTCAGAAAGAAAATTTATACCTTTATCATTTAAAAGATGCTCTGGCAGTCTCTTCTGATTTGCCTTCCTTTCATAATTTGTGAATTTAAAATGAGAATGCTCATGAATAAAGGATTTGTTTCATTTAGTAGTGGGATGCCCTTTCTCTTTCCATGGAAGCCTTAGTTCAGTGGTGTCGGTCACTGACTGTCCTGGAGCTGTGTATGACACCGGAGCGTGGTTCCCATGAACGTGATTTCCCAGGTTAATCTGGGTTTGGTGTGGGGCCTTTCCACCCTGCTTGTTCTCCCAGACACTGAAGGTAAGTTTTTTTGTTTTAATTGGATAGCTCTGCCCAGGGGAAATGGGGCTGGGCAGCAACAACAGCTTTAGGAAAGGCTGGGGAACATTTGCTTCATTTCGGCAATAAAAAGGAAATAGGTAAAGGTGTACCCTTGCTTCTGAAAATCCCACTTCATTTACCCTTTATCACCAACAGAGATTCTTGATTAGAACCTCTTAAAACACAACATTATTGAAGCACTGGACACTTGGCATGAGGAGGAAAAATGCTCTTAGAGGAATCACACAGATCGTGGTCAGCATTTTTCAAGTGTTAGATAATGCCTTTCTGGTTTTCTTTAAACATTCATCCACAGTGCTGGAAATAATCTTGCTGGAACACTTTGTTTTTATGCAAAACGGAAAGCAACACTGTCTGTAAATAGGGCAAGAAACACTACCCAGTCCTGTTCCTTGCCTTCCATGGCATTGCTTCAAGGCCCCATCTTTCAGCAGTTTATCCACTTGGGTTAAAGATGTGAGGGCTGTGTTTTTAGTCACAGCCAAATATGATTTTTTTTCAGGTTTTACTCATAATGAGACTGGTATGTACCAAGGATTCAGCTGCTTTTTAAAGAGTAAATCTACCAAGGTATTTAATTAATGACTTTTCTCTTGTTATGAAATTACTTCTGCAAGTCAAAATATTTCTTCTGGGATTACCAACAGCACCGTCTGCCCCACTGCTCCCACCAGTAATGATTAAGAGATTCGGAACCTATGCAGTACTGAGTTCTAGACACTTGCAGCTTTAGTTCCTTAGCAACTGCTGACCTGAGCCTGGCTCATGTGTCTTTTGTTTGGTTTTATTGTTGTGGGATTTTTTTTGGTTTTTTTGGTTGTTTTTGTTTTTGTTTTGTTTTGTGGCAATTATGCTTTGAAATTTGACTTAGTAGAACAACGAAAGGAAAAAGGTTAGCTGGAGTTAAGGAGGTAAACTAGTCTGGGAGGTGTGTGTGATGAAGAGGGAAGATGCTGATAGTCTTTGCTGGTGGAAGCACTGTTCAGTTCTCCCAAAGAGGAGGCAGGAGTCAGTTTAGCTGTTTGATTCCAGGATCCAGCTGTAAACATGCACGGTGTGCAGATTCCTGAGGAACCAAAGGAAGGTGAGACACTGCCAGTTCTTCTTTGTAATTTCTAATTCTTCTTTGCTTTTTCTAAGTGGATGCTGCAATGATTCCCAACTTTTTATTTCATTTTAACTGCAGAACATTGGCAGAATCCTTGAAGTCATGTTAGATTTAAGAAAAAAACAAAGCTCAGGTAAGTAGGCAACTTTAGGCCCAGGCTGGCTGGGATCCCTACAGTTGGCTTATTTTTATTTCACATGCCTCAGATTCACTTGTTTCTGCTGTTAAACAGAACACTGTCACCTAAGGCTGAAGACAGTCTGTCCAACTATAAAGGTACCTGAAGAGGGGAGGGCAATCTTGTATTTCCTTTTTTAAAACAAAGCTGAGTTACTGCCAAGCCACAGACTGACTGGCAGCCAGCTGCCTTTCAGGTGTTCTTCCAAATGTTAGATCCCTTATTTCTTACCCAGGTCAGGATGCAGATTGGCTTGGAAGCAGCATGACACCAGAAATCGTGCATCACATCATCAATCAGCCCTTCTGCTGGTGGGTGAGCAGCTGTAGCAGCTTGAGGAGCTCCAGATGCTGGAAGGAGTTGCTGCAACGTGTGGTTGGGAAGGCAGGCTGCTCCTCCCTGGAAATACGACAGCCACCTTCATTTCATCACAGCAGAAGCCCTAGATTTGGCTTAGTTTAAGCTGGAGGGAGTTAAGAAGATGCTGTGGCTTCATTACAGCAGCCTGGTGAAGCCAGGAGATATGCAATATGGAATTCTGATGTTTTCATTTATGACTAGGACTACAAGCTACATGTTACCAAGTTAATCACAACAAAACTGACACAACAGCCTTAACACAAAACTTGAATTAACTTTATTTTCCCCTACAGTTGACAACTGGTCTGCATTGAGCTTTAAAGCAACAAAATAAAATGAAATCTCCAAACGACAGGGGCCAGAAATCCAGATTTAATAACCTTTGTGAAAATGTTGCAGCTGTAGTATTGGTCTGTATAAACCACTGGAGTCAAAAATGAGTTCATAAATCAAAAAAATATTCTACACCTTGGGGAAGAAGTCAGCAGTAACATTCTCACAGAACACTGTAAATTTACATTTTCTTCATGAAAGGTACATACTATTCTGCATTTTACATCAAGTTACTGATGCAAGATTTCTTTCTATAAAAAGTTACAACCTGTGGCAGGAAAACAAACTGCAAAAAAACCCTTTCATTTTAATTAAAGAAAAATTTCAAGTCTGTATAAAGTTTCCTTATATCTGGAAAGTGAACACGTTCAGTCTCCATTTATATTTTAGTGCATTTAATCTGACAGTTTCCACCACTTAAAAAAAAAACAAACCAAAACCAGTATAAAAGACAGACAAAGCAAATAGCACTAGAGCAGGAATTTCTTCAATTGATTTAAGCAGTCCAAATAAAATGCAGAGAAACAGATTTCCAGAAAAACTTCCACCCTCACCAGAAAGGCAGTGAGGGCTGAAGAGGTTTGCAAATCTTCTGCTTCTGCTAGCCACAGAAAAGGGGTTTTGTATACCTGTCAACCTTTTTTTCCCCCAATAACCAGGCTATTCTTGTTTTACCAATGTAAACATTCACCTGAAATAGTTTAATTTCTGTTGTGAAGCACCAGCAGCTTCGTGGTGCTCAGTTGTATGTTGTTACAGCATTCATTACTGTCATTTCAGAACTTTCAGGAGGTTACAAATTTAGCCCTTGTATCTACAGTGTGCAAGATTTGCCTTGTCTACCTTGTGAAATGACAGTGTAAGGCAGCAATACTGCAATCCTGTGTTGAACAAAAGCAGCTTGTCCAATTAATCTGTCCTGTCACCTCCTGTGAAAACTGCAGCTTTGCTTCTTACACTCCAGCTCAAAACCAGCCTGCAGCAAGAGTAAAAGGACATTGAAAGAAACCATTGAAAAATAATCATGGGAGTAACTCGTTTTGAAAGTTGAATTTGAGAGAGCTCTGCCACCTCTTTCTTGTTGAAAAAGAGTCATTTTCAGATGTCACCATTCCAGTTTTCATACTGCTGCTATTCAGCTGAACAGTGTTCTCCAGAAAAGATTGACAAGTAATGCATGTGCCAAGGACCAAATTACAGGGTTCTTTGGTAAAAGTCAGTCCAAATTTTCAACAGATTTGAAGGATAATATGTACCAATAAAAAAAATGCTGCTAGACTTGGATAGCAGCTCTGTCTTGCTTCACATTACAAATCTAAAACAGCTGTTCTCAATAAGCCAATATTTTTAATCAGACATTGCCTGAAAATTTTGTACAATAATCTGGACCAATGATGGTTCTGTACCCTCATGTTGCTGTGAAACATGATTTGAGCTAAAGGCAAAGACTGGTTATCTCAAGGACAACTGCTTCGTATTAGCAATCAGAACAGTGTGTTTAAACTGTCTTCCTGTTGGGTCTCTTGCCTTTCTTTAAAATTAGTTTATTCTTAATGTAGCCACGCTTCCTTTTGGAGGTCTAAAAAGAAAAACAGAACAACAGGTATTAGTTAATGATTTAGTTTTGACCACGGTTTAATGATGTGCATTCAATGCCTGAGCTTTAGATTGATTTTAAAGAGCTTAAATGCTAAACCCTCAACTAGGCATTATCCAGTCATTATTTTTAATGTTGGGATTGTTAATTCCTGCCTAACAGTTGCTTTTACACAAGATGTGCTTTTGTAACCCTGTCTACCAGATCTGTAGAATTCTTTTGAAAGCATGTGCTGAGGCAGAATTAATAACTAACCAACATGATAAAACTCCAATATGCCCAAAGAGCAAAACTGGTATAAGTCTTAGTTTTGTTTGGAGATACCTTCTTGCAGCTTTTGGACTATTTGATTCTCTTAAAAGTTAGGTAGAAGTATTTGCTCAAAGCAACATTTTTCAAAAGAAAAAACCCTGAATAATCCCATTTTAGTCTTCTAAACTCTGCTGTTGGTCTGTAGGTTGCTTAGTTAGCGCTTCCTGCACATTCCTTTATCAGCATGTTTTAGATTTTTTTTAAGGTAGTAATAGGGGGGAACATTAATATTGGTCATAGGTAAAATTAACTTCAAATTTGTGTACACAGTTTGTGGCAGGTAGAATTGTACATTCAGCACATCTGCCAGGAGGCAGCTCCCACCCTTGCTGCACTTTGCTGTGCTTACCAGCAGCATCCTATTACTATTTTAAACAATTGCCTTGAATCAACATGACACCAACAACATGATTATAATAAAGTGAGATAGATACAAATTAACATGTAATATTCAGACACATTGTATCTCTGAGCTTCAGCAATGTCATTCCTAACATGAAAGGAGATGGACTGAATTTCCAGCAAGGAAGCAACTGCTGAAGAACTGTGGCTACTAAGGAGCCCTCAGAATGTATTTAAGAAATCCTAGTTTGGACACCTGCCCCACGATCTCCACTGGTTCTCTGATTTCTTAACGGGAAGTAGAGCCTGTTTGTACTGCAGCTGTTGGTGATGGGTCAGATACTGTATCAACTTCTAGACAGAGAATTTACACATCCAAGGCTCAAGTGGGGTCAGTGCATCTATCATAGATAAATACAGCCTTGCTTGTCACTTAAGATCAAAAGTTACAATGTTAAGTGCAAGACAGGCACAATAAAGCTTATCATTTCAAGGTATGTCTAGCTTCAGTGGCAACTCCCAAATGCCTTATTTTATGTACTTCCCATCTAATCACAGAAATAATCATCTTTACATTTAACATTCTCTACTTGCAGAGAAAGTTCTTTACTTGTATTTCCATGACACAGTGTAAGTCTACTCCCTATACTAGTTTGTTAGACAGGGTTCTGGAGTTCCTGTTGCAACATCTGTTTGAATATATAGAAAACAGATGCTGTGAAGGAGAGGGCTGCTAACAGTCTCCCCAATTCCCCTGGGAACAGGCCTTTCTTAATAGGCTGAAGGAGGGCAGCACAACAAACTCTAAAACCATGAAGATGACTTCAAGCAGTAAGCAGACAGACACTAAAGTTCCATCAACAAAAGTTTCATATTTAATTTATTTCATACAAAATTGCCATTTGTAAACTTCTAGGCATCACTACTTTCAAACAAAGGCAGAAAGCAACTTCCACATTTACTTAGTGAGCCATAGTTACTGAAACATGAATTGATGTACTTTAGAGATTATACTTCCAGTTACATGAAGACTTAAGAGTTGTAACAGCCAGTGACACACTCTATGTCGAGTTAGCATTCTGCCTAAAAAAAAATCTAGCCTTGTGTCTTCACATGCTTTTACTTAAGCAGACAGTAAATTAACAATTATTACCAGCAGGCAGGTCTGATATTGGACACTAACATGAACAGTATCCATAACATTCTGGCTAGTGGAAATATATAATTCACCAGCTACGTGATTCACTGCTGAAAATAAACTCCTGACCCCTTTCAGTTACTTCACTGGGAACCCACCTTCTTTGACAAATACTTCTGTTTCGGTACAATGTTGGTTACTCTAGGTTTATGATCCAGTGTCTCTCTGTTGTCTAGTTGTTTGACCTTGTATATTCTAACAAGCCAGTGCTCTGAGGTAAAGGCTTCCTCCAGATGTTTAAATTTAATGTCTTTGTTGCCTATCTCCGCATTGCGTGTACGGTCGAATCCTGGGGGTGTCCGAAAATCCAGCTATAAAAATTGAAGCTGCACGTTAGTTTGAGACAAAACCCAGAACACCCAGTCACTGCAAACTGTGAAACGTCACACTATAAGGCAATGCCTTCAGCTGGCCCGAGTCAAAGGGCAACTCTTGCACTGGTTACTACTACACAGAAAAACCTTTGAGATCCTAAGGGACAAATTCATTCTTACTCCTACAGCTGTCACAGGAGGCAGTACTTAATGGCTCAGCAAAACTACCCTGTCTGCATTCAGAGATGAAACAACTCAAAGAACAGTCTGAGGTGCAGCAGCCTGCGGTGTTTTTTCAGCAGAGCTGCTGCCTTTGTGCTCTTGCCTATACTGCAATAATTTGCACTTCCACGGTTTTCCATATAATCTAGAAGTAGTTCACAATTATCAGTTAAATTTGGCCCTGCTGTGTTACAACTGAAAAAAGGATTCTTGTCCTAATACATCAGAAGGAAGGGCCCCTGGTGGGGGCAACAAGGGAAGAAAAGGGAAGGGAAAAAACCAAACATCCATGTGTTTGGTGCTCCCAAAGGGGAGTGACAACTCCTGCCCTTACTATACAGTGTAGTGTTGTTTTACACACTGACGTGACTTGGATGGAAATCATGTAGTTTCTGACAGACATTAAACAGTCAGTAGTTCCACTTGTGTGTTGCTATTACAACAAACCAATCTAAAGCTCTCCACAATGTCACAGTTGATGCTTTAGTGAGCACACAGCACAGTGCAATCAAGATACTCATCTGGGGCAAATGTGAAGGACACCAAAAAAATGAAGTACAAGTGTGAGTTAACAGCAGAAATGCTTTTTGCTAAAGGTTATAAACAGCAGACCATGACTGGATGTGTTTTAATTTGTGAAGCTCACTCTTACTGCAGATTCTGCTACTACAAGCAATGCTTAATTTAAAAGATAGAAAATACACCAAAATAATATTTGTTTTCTCACATTTCACTTAAGATTCAGAAGAAGTTATAGCACTAACCTGCATCTCTCCAAATCTGTAATACGACATTTTATACATGAGGCAGTTCAGCAAAGTTGGAGAGCCTGCCTTGTCTACCCGGAATTCTCCCTGAGGGGTAAAGTAATCACTTTCCTTTAAAAAGAAAAGAAGATACAAAGAGTCAATGCAAACTAAAATCTTAAGGGATTTCTCATTTCTTTCCCCACAGAAAGACCCCTGTGAATCTGAACTGGCTATTACAGTTTAAAAGCTGATTTAAGATAACATTAAAATGAAAGAGATGGTGCTCATTAAAGGTGAAATAGTTGCAAACTACCTGCTTGTAACCCAGACCCCAGTGGATCAGTTTTCCTCAACCTGTACTTTTGTGCTGTTAGAAGTTCTGTCATATCACTGTAAGTTGTTCTAAAAAGTTACCTCAAACAGTAAAATTTAGTTGGGCATCTCTTCTTCAGAAAGGTGACAAACACTGTATTGTTAATATATGAGATCTGAAGGGTCACTGTAAACTTCATGTATTCTCCGTGCTTAAACAAAAAATTTCTGCCATTTTCATCTCAAGTACAAGATAAAAGTACGCACATGGGCTACTCCCTTAAGCCTGTGCTCAATATCTAGGAGGTTATTTTAGGCTTAAGAAAATATTACTACAGACTTCTGCAATCTCAGAGGTGTTTGAACAGCTTAAACTCTACATAAGTCAATATTAACACTTTCACTTGTCTCCTACTATTACAGACTTTTGAAGAAATTTGTAATGTTGTTTAAACAGTCTGAATACTCCTACTTTTTTCAAGCATGTGATGATGCACAAAGAGACATACAGACAAGAATTACAGAAAAAATCCTACTTTTAGTATCATGCACAATTGTGAAAAGCTTTTGAGGCTACTGACCTTTCAGAATCAAAAACATTGAAATAAACTGGGCTACAGGTCACTGCACTCCTATTCTAGAAAAACAACCTCAGCACATGTTTCAAATAAAATGGCAATAAAGCAGTAGAGATTTCCCTCCACTGTAGTGACCATTCCCAGACAAGTGATAACATATATAAAAGGGCTTTTTAAAAGAAACCAAAAAGTAGAGGTTCCACTTACCCGTATATCTTTGGGATGTTCCCCCTCTGCTATTCTCACCATCCACAAGAACTTATTAATATCATCACCAGAGTAGCCAATCACACCACCAAAAATAATCAAAACATAATCCACATCCAGGCTTCTCATGATCTCATATGCTGCAGACTCATTTGATGACATTGCCTTTCCCACCTGTATCATTGCAAAAATATCTTAAATTTCTGCATAGCTGCCTATTGAACAGCTCCACAGATCAATACAGCCAGACCAAAGCCCAGAAATCCTGTGCCATGTGCTCTAGGATGGCCTTGCTTGAGCAGGGATGTTGGACCAGGTGACCCACTGTGTTCCCTTCCAGCCTGTGGTTCTGTGATTCTCTAGTACCTACTTGTCAACCAAAGCCAACATTTTCATTCAAGATAAAGAAAACCCATTGTAAGTATTTAGAAATGCAAAAGCCCAACCTAAACTGAAATATTTTCTCTGTAAGAGGAGTGCTGCCTGTTGAAAGGCGTGTTTTGAGTATGAAATGTAGCAACAAGGGTTTTCCTTTTGTGGCACCTACATATTTTTCAAGTCATAACTGTATTACCAAAAGCTTAAGTGTTGCAGAAAATACCTAACTACAAATTATTTTCAAAGCTTTAGACACAGCCCAAAGTGTACAAATTACTTGAATTGTGGTTTTTTTTTTTTCCTTGAGCTCTGTCCTTCATTAATGAAGCAGCCATTGTGCATTGCACTAAGTAGCACACAGGCACCCTCAGCACTGAATTAAAGGTATATCTACACAGAGAAAATGTCAGAATAAAACTTTTTAGAGCTGTATCCAGCACCTCTTGTATCCTGGTCACTTTCCACACTTAAAAGAATTTGGTCAGTACCTGGCATGTGGTTCGGCAGTTTTGTTTGCTCTTGAAGCTCTTGTACTTAAGGCATAGTAAAGTATCACTGTAGTCTAAGGGAGTAACTACAGTTTACATAATATTGCATCTGACTTGGTAACATTCAGCTAAGAATGTAATTAGAGAGCACTATGCTTAGGCAGCAAGCTGTCAAAAGACCAAGAACCTCTGCTTCTTGGCCATTATCCTAATCAATGTGAGGTTATTTGCCAGATTTCCATCTCTGTGCAGGAGAAAATCATCTGGACACATCTCCAGGGTGTGCCTCGTTTACAGCACAAGTGCAGGTATTGGCCACAACAGGTATTGGTCTCCCTTTGTGGAGTCTTCATTCCAAAATGGAACTAGACAATGCAGCAGTCATACTCGAGAGAATTCTTTATTGAAAGCCATTATTGCCAGTTGCTGCCATGTGTGTGGTTAGTGTTAGTGTGCTTAGGCAACACAGATTACTTCCACAGTTTCTATTCACATGATGCACCTTGTGCTGCAAGAAACTGGGAGTTTGGATGCAGTATCTGCATTTCTACCTCTTGTAGCAGAGGGAGGCACACAGAGATATCAGAACTGAGTCTCCATGAAAACACACCAATGCTGTCAGGTCAACAGCCAAATTAGAGGTGCCTCAGAGTACATGGCAATGCATGCTGACTGACATTAGCCTGATGTTAACACCAGATATTAACACCATCAGTACAATTTCCCACGCTTGCTTCTAGCTGAATGTAAGTTTCCTGCCCTGTAAAAAGTGTGGATGTGTTATCTCTCTTCCCCCAACACACTTTTTTTGGGACTCTGCTCAAAGCACAGCTTCGTTAACTTGTAGGCTTTGTACACTGCTTTTTGGCAGATCTGGTCCACAGCTGCACTCACTACTGACACAAGACAGGAAGAACACAAGAAACTGTCCTAATTATCCTAATTTCTTGAGCTCTTCCCCCATTCTGCCCTTGTAGCAAAACATTCTGGGAAGAAATATGATTGATGATGAGTCATTGCACAGCACAAGTTGCCCAAGGTGGTGCCCTGTAACCACAGGCAATGCTAACACCCTGCCTTAAGCACACGTACAAAGCTTAAACTGGCTCTTCAAAAGTGAAAGAAATTAAAGGTGCAGACATTTTGTCTATCTGCAAATTTGAGAAGACAGAATTGCATTAAGTCTGTTACACTTCCACAGCTAGTTCCCATATGTCTGAAAATTTGTCAAGTCATGTGGTCAGTTTTCACATGCTGTTCATAAATCCACTCAGTTATGAACATGCTGTTCATAAATCCACTCAGCAGTGACACTGCTAAAATGCAAGGACCCTTACTTTGATAGGCCAGTAATGCAGTGGTACCTGCTGTTACAGCATTAATCCCAAAGGGAATGCTTACCTTAGGTTTTGTCTATCCTCCCCCAAAGAAAAGAAGAGAAACTGAAGTAGAAGTGAAGTTTTGGAAGCTCCATGTAAACAAAATGGAACTTCCAAACTGAAAACTCTGAAGCAAAATTGATTCCTATACTTGAGTTTTAAGAAATGAAAAAAAGTATGTTCCTTCCACATTTGTGTTTCTCACTCTATGCAATTTCTCCTTAATATCAATCACCCTAAGAGACACCTGCAATTTCATACTGGACTGTAGTGTAAACATTTTGGTGTTTCTGCTCCATAGAAAACTGCCACCCTTACCAAGGCGATGTGGCTGTTGTTCCAAGTGTTGTTATCAACCAGGGTTGTCCGGTTGGCCATTCCCGCTATCTGATAGCCGTAATCCCACCATGACATCACTCTGGCATGCTCATCTGTGTTCTGTCTGAGCCAGTAATAGGCTTCTCTGAAGTCATCCAGGATATTCCGAGTGCTGGAAAACAGTTCATTTTATTTGCACCTGCACAAATCCTACCAACAATTAACTGCACCATGGTAAGTCTGGGTTCACAAATAAGGGTTTTCTTATGAGTTCAGCTCCCTTTGAGGGACTTTGTCACCAGCAGTCATAAGTTTGAACTCTCTGACAGCTGAATGTCCAGAAGCTGAACTGCTTTTGAAGACATGACTAAATGCATTTCCCATCAAATATATATTCTTAAACAAGTTTTCCCAGTTCACTCCAAGGCTTTTTTTTTAACCACCATTTTTGTTTGCTTTGGACACGATTATTTTTATATATTTTATTAAATATTTCAGAAAATGTTGTATCTTTTTGAAAATTGGAGTATGAATAATTCTTTTATTCAGGTCACAATTCCTTTATATAATAAGGAGTGATTTAAAGAAGGCAAAGCAAATTGCTAATGCAATGGCAGTAAAAAAGGCTTTTGCCCTTAATCACTTCAGACTGTAGACTTTACTTACCCATCATGGTTATAGGAGGCGAGAACCACGCTGGGGCTGGAGTATGCATTGCTGGTTACCCAGGTACAGTGAACAGCAAACATCATCAACAACATCAGCATCAGCATAGTCACAATGTTTTTGATATTGGGACCCAGCCCTTCTTCTGTTTTTTCCTGCTCAGACACATGTTTCCTCACTTTGCCTGCCTAAACAAACACAAATGTATCTGTTATGGCAACTTCTATCATCCTTGATCTTGGAACCCAAGTTTTCTAACTCTTGCTTCCTCCCCTCACCTTATCATACAAGTTGCCAGGGTTCCTTTTGTCATCCTCATCACTGCTGTCTTCTATTGGTGGATTTTCTCTCTTCATATCATCACCCAAATAACGCTCAAAGACATTGGAGAAAGCAATTGCTGACAGCATACAGACCACTGGAGTCAAAGTGAGCATCAGGCGAACCATCACTCCAGCAAAGTAAACAGCGCTGATGGCATACAGAGCAACTGCAAGGAAACATCTCATGGTGACACTTGGAAAATAATACTCACTCTGACTGCACACATACATGCTCGCCATAAAACTACTTCTGGAAGTGGGTTGAGCATCTGTGTGTATAAAGGCTTGAGTGTGCATCTTGCATTTCATTGCTTTTTAATTTACAGACATACGGCTGAATTAACATGTATCCCTTTGAAGCCTCAAACCCTTCCTGAGATTAATCTCAACAACTGTTAACCATAACACAACCCCATTTTCAATACTCATTAGTAACGTGTCAGAAGATACATTATTAGTGAAATTTAATAATATACACCAACAATACTACTGGAATAATAGGTAACATCATTTGATTAAAAAAGTCAAACAGCTCTAGACCAAACAAGTGATTAGGACTGAAAAAGCAAAAGGAAGTGTTACAATTTCATGTAAAATTAAAATTTTATTTAAGTTAGAAGTATCTGTGGACAGATTGGGGGCTTGTCTACATTATAATTCTATACAGATGAATAACATTATATTGTGAGCCCTATTCTGAAGTATTCCTAAGCAGTATTACCTCCAGTTTGTCTTCCACAAAACATAAACCAAGATTTTCAGAATGCTACGAAACATTAAGAACACATTTATTGAAAAGAAAAAAACCCCCAAACAATCCTGTATACACTGACTGGGAATATCCAATAGTGGTTTCCTTGTGGTAGACTCCTTGTCTGCTACAGTTTAACAATATCCTCTTGTGAAAGATTTGCCACAGAGATCAAGGGACACTGATTTATCAGATTACATGATGTAAACTTTTTCTGCATTGTGGTCAGGCAGTATGGCTCTCCATCCTCACTCACAGGTCTCTCTATGCTGTTAAATGGAAGGTGCAGCCTTCAGTAGGAGGCTGAAAGCAAGTTGCCCAGCACTGGTCTTGACAAAGATTCATTGTAAACATTCCTACTGCCCACACAGGTCTCACATAGCTTAAGAGGCAGCTATATTAGCTGCAGCCTCCTGTCCCTGTAGAAGTCCAAGACCTGAGTGATCTTCACTCCTCCATATGGGTTACAACTGCTTACAAGCTTTACTCAAAGTCAGAAGCTGGCTTTCACAATACAGCTTTGCACAAAAAAAAAAGTTGTCACTGACATAGGGAGACCCCACACTTCCATTTTGGCTCGTGCCTTATCTAGCACTTGTTCCAAAGCAAGAGATTCTGTTCACTAAAACAGCAGGAAACCTTGAAAGCAAAGGCATTTTGAATAATTTGTGATGGGATGAGTGCCAGACACCCAAAGTAGGGATCCTGCCTTTGCACAGAGCTGTTCTCCTGGCTGACCTGTACTGTGGAACTGCATCTCGCCAGAACGTGCAACTCCAGCTGCAGAACTGAACACCACAATGTAGTCCCACCTCCTGGGACTACACTCCATCACCACTTCAGCAACCTCTGCACTTTTATTAACTGTTTTAAAGACTGCTTGGCGCAGGCAACTCTTAATAATCATCTTTAGACACATCACTTCTAAACCATATTTTAGAACAAGCCACATACCAGCTTTGAGCAAACAAAACCAAAGTAAAATCAAGTTGAAGGCAAACTTTTTCAAAATAATTTAAAAATATTTTCTCTTACCAAAGACTCTTTCATCATTGATGTTTTTGATACAGAACCACAGCCCTGCTGGGAAAGTACACACGAGAATATGCAGATCAAAAAAGAAGGAAACCCATGTTGTAGGCTGATGCTCAGACACAGAGGCAATGATCGGGATGTGAATTTTCGCATACCTTTTTTAAAAAAAATTCAGTTCAAATTATTTTGAAAAGATAAAATTATTAATACCTGTAAACATTAGGAATTCTGAAATTCATCGCAAAGAAGCATTTAAATTTTAAATAGCAAGTGCCCTAATCAGCAGAAATCTGATGAAACTCTTATACCAAAGAAGTGCCCAGGCCTTACTATATCTAGGAAGCATTTGGTGTACAGTTATTTAAAACAATTATTTCCATGCTAATTAAGACAATAAAAATTATGGATGTTTCATATGTTTATGGCTAAATATGAAGCCAAATTCACCAAAATGAAAACACAGAGCTATGGAAGCACCTTTACTACATTTTTGAAGAGAATCGTCAATGCCAGTAAATCTCCTAAATTTTCAACATTGTATTTCAAAACCTCTACACAGAATATCTTCATTTTCTTAGTAAAGAAAGTTACAGTATTAAATACCAGATCAGTTACTGATGCACCCACATTCTT
Organism: Leptocoma aspasia; assembly: GCA_013399835.1. Classification (NCBI taxonomy): domain Eukaryota; kingdom Metazoa; phylum Chordata; class Aves; order Passeriformes; family Nectariniidae; genus Leptocoma; species Leptocoma aspasia. The sequence continues at coordinate 1,003,461 of VXAX01001839.1, forward strand.
TCAGATGCTGGAAAAAACAGGCCTTGTCTACACATGGAAACACATGTCATCTAAACAACGTGTCAAACACTCAGTGCAGACAAGGACAAAACTGTGCTCTATACTACAGACAACTATACATATGGACCTAATCTAGGGTGCTACCATGATTGAATGGTGAGGTATCAAACATATGTCCTTTTCTTCACTGAGATCTAGCTCTCATTCAAAACTGTATTGTGTGTTTTAACACAATATGTTTTTCTAATGTAGACAAGCCCTCAAAGGTTTAATGCTTTGTATATATGTATATATATACACACACACACACATATATACATATGTATTTATAGACAGGCAAAGAACAACATCTATATATTCCTCAAGTAAATCTGAGGCTTCTTTACTGACATCTGTTCTACTACATCTATTTATTATAGAGCTGGGACAGAATCCTGTATGAGCTGGATTTTGGAGGCTGAAAAAGAGTCAGAACTGCACAAATTCAAAGTTCTTCTATCCTTGCTTTAAATCCTAAAGAAACCAAAAATCTACCAGCTGAATTTCACTTTAAAATATTTATCTAAGAAAAATACTTTCCATTTCATTCCTTTTCTCTGGGCTGACTAAAGAATCCAACATAGTATTCTCAAAGGTTAACTAAAAAGATTAATAAGATTTTTACCTGTGAAAACACACATTAATAAAACAATTGTTCAGAGCAGACATCCATATATACAAAACAGATGTATGAACGTAATATAGAGGCAACGTGCAAGATCACATGTGCAACATTTTTGTGATTTCGTGCAATATTGCACAATGAAAATAGTCTAAGGCTCTTGGTAATTTTAAAATGTGTACTCAAGTGTTGGCACAGCTTTCAGTTATTTCATGCTGACATACACACTACAGTTTCATATAGAAAAAACATACTCAAAGACTTGCAAAAAAGCAAGAATTTTCATAGACAAATTAGTGAAATGGTTGTAAAGACCATGAAACAGTTACTACAAATACTCTCTTTAGATAACTGATTCTCCTTGACTGAAATACTAAATGGATTTGGGCATGAGGAGAGTAAATGCTTATTAGTTTTCAGTAAAATGCTATCAATATCGACATCTTATATCCTTACTTACCCAGTGTCCCACAATGAATAAAATCTGCCACTCCAAGGAGCAATATAACCTGAAAAAGAGAAGGAGGAAGAAAAACCTTTTTGCTGCCTAGGTTTTCAAATGCAATAATTTTTCTACTCCCTCAAGTTACAAAGCAAACCCAAAGAAATTTTCACTGAACTTGTAATATATGTGAACCATACCTACTGCATTAGGCAGGCTATAAAATCCACCAACCATGAAGCAAGCTGGTTTTAGAACACATTTACAGGATCACATTGTACTTGTTAAGCACAATCTGAGTATCAAGACACGCACACTTCCAAAAGTCAAAGCAATGCAATACTAAATATTTCTCAAATAATATGACAGATAGCAAACTATACTCTGTGAAGGAGTACAAGAAAAAGAAAACATAATTGATAAGAAAGTATTTAATTTTTCTGAAATGTCAGAGCAGGAAACTGGGAACACTCCATAGCCAAAACACAAACACTAAATGAAACACTGGTTTCCTTTTATTTCTCTCCTGGTGAATCTACTTGTGGCATGGAATATAAAAGCTGCTATTAGACATGCTGATAAGCTTTACATATTATTTGATAAAACAAGGCTTTTAGATAAGTTGAAAATGAGAAGATGAAAAGAAACAGTACAATTATTAGATAAAAGATAAAAATTATTATTAAAAGTTATTAGATTATTATTAAACTTTTATTTCCACTTTCTTTGCAATTGTTTCAGCTCCTCCTGAAGACAGATACAGACAAGGAGAAATAAGAGAAGGGTAAATCCTTTCATTATTACCTAAGTTTTTGTGCGTGACTCAGTAAGTCTTCCTTCTATCTTACATTCAAAATTAGTATAATCTCACTGAAGAGTTTAGTTTAGTATCTAATTTAGACATTTAAATATAGTGGTTAACGTTCTAATACATGACATATTTTCCCTTCAGTATTCAGATTAAAAGATTGCTCCCAATCCACTGAATGCACATGAAGGAGCAGCTGTCAGCACACAGGGAAATACTGGTTATGGTCTTTTCTGGATGTAGACAGCCTTCACCTGAGGGTGCTGGAAGAGTTGGCCAACATGAAAGCTACCCACCATCTTCACCTGGGTGGTGAGGGTCCCTGGTGCCTGGGAACTGGCTACTGCTGCACCTCTAGGCAAGGCAGGAAGTTAAATGCAGGAACCTACAGGGCAGTAACCTGAGCTGCTGAAAAGACCATGGAACACAGCCTCCTGAAATGCGTTGATAAACCTTTTCCTCATTGCTCACGTATAGCTGAAGAAGAATGGACAGGACAAATGGACAGTGTGACTGGTTGAAAACTGGCTGTCCTGACAAACTCAAGGTAGTACATAGTGGATCAGGGTCCAACTTGTGGCTCATAGAAAGTAAAAATATCCCAGAGGCCAAAAGGAACTGTGATAAATGGCAAAGAGTGGCTGACATGCCTTGTGGCAGGCAGGATTTCAGTCCAAAACCTGAAGCTCATTCTTCTAGATGCTGGGATAAAGGGTCCAGATGTGGGCACCCTCTTCTGAAAGAGGAGTATTAAGAAAATCTAGAGAGATCAGAGTGCTGTGAAGTGGTCAGGAGCCCAGATCACACAGCTCTCAGAAGCTGAGGGAACAAGGCCTGTTCCAGCTGATGAAGCAGGGATACTGATCAGTGAATTTCAGAAGATGAAATCAACACTTCCCAAGAACTGCAGCAGAATACATATTTGGCTGCATGCTGAGATTAGAAGCCAATTTCTGTTTTGATATGCCAGTCTGAAAATTTTGCTAACTTATGCATGGAAAAGCAAATCAAACCACCATGTTTTAGAAGATTTTGAAACAAACAGAGATGCTAAAAATTCTTTTGGAATAATGATATCGTAAGTAACAAAAATAAAGCTGCTATTAAATAGTCCAAAATGTTGAAACAACTACTTTAGGCTAAACCAAATGTTGGTCATCTGGCTTACAAGCTGTAAAGACAAATGAGTTTCACATTTATTTACCTGTGTATGTCAGATAGATGACACTCAGGAATACAGTACCAGCAGCTAGTGAGACACCCAAGAAGAACAATGTCTGAAATTCTTGCTTTGTTAATCTGTCTCTCAGATACTGCAAAAATGCATAAGCCTGCAGCAGTGCAAAAACACCTATGGAAAGAGGAAAGTTCTTATTTAAATGCTCAAAAGCAATACAGCTGTTAAAGCAACCAGCATATTTGCCTACATTTGAATTGGAAAAATAAACATAAGGTACACCCTAACATCTAGAAACTAGTATAATATCACTTTCTGACAAATAACCTTTAATACTTAACAGGAATGACGCTTGTAAAACCAGAAACTTTCAATGAGACAGAATATTCTAAAGGAGAGAATCACCTGAAAAGCAGATTGCATTGATTATGACAAGGATAGAACCTAGCTAGATGTGGTGAAAAAATAAGAGACAGACTTCAGGCAACACAATGCTAATACAGAAATATATGCAAACTAAGCTACTGAATAAAACAGGAGGAATTAATGAAAGAAAAAACCAAACCAATTAAGTAGTAAGTCAATTGAATGATGTAACACCAGAATTCACTGGTGAAGCACCCAGCACCCTCAAAAAGGCTGTTCAGTTTAACATTAAACCCAGAACTTGGAAATGGTATTTCAGTTGTTATTCATTTCACAGTATACAGTCAGATCAATCTAGTGATGAATCGTTTCAAAAGTGAAAATTCAGTGCTGGCTGGCAGAGGAATAAAACAAAACAAAAGTGTATCGTCTTTTTTCAAATTAACAAAGAATTTGAGGTACACAATTCACTAGTTCTGAACTCCAAGAGAAAGACAAAATTCTATTCACTAAATAAATGTAAAAAAATGACAGACTATCAACTCTAAAACCACATCACTCAGTAAAAACTGTGTTAGCAATGCTTCAATTGTACAATGAGTGAAGGCAACATTGTATTGCAAACCAGCAGAGATTATCAATGTGTAAAGTAAGTGCTTATCAGAATGCTAATTGATCCAGTCTTATGAAAGCATTTTACCTCCATTAGCTCATACAAAAAGAGAATAATGTGTCAATTGGAAAGAAAACTTCCCAACAGACTTCATTCTTTAACAATTTGCTTTGTTAGCCTATGTTTTTTTCTAATACAAGGAGACAAAGCTGCAAGTGTTTGAATTTTCCTGTGTTAAGCAGGCTGCTGGATGCAGAAGTTTCATTTTCTTACCTGCAGCTGCCATGTGTTCACTTGTTCTAATTGGCTGAAATCCCACAAAAGGTATCTGCATCGATAATATTAACCCCACAATGTAGAAAGTGCTGTATGCTAGGAGAGAAAAATGTGAGGAGAAGGGAAGAGAAAGATGGGAACAAAATTAATACATGTTTGAAAAAGCACAGGCTCCATATTCAAAGAGAAGTCCATCTTCTCCCCTAACTTCACTGACAGCAAAACAGAGCTGTACAGTGCTAAATATTTCAGCCATCGTAATTACTTTTTTCTTTGACTAGAATAAAGCTGTCTATTGCAACCAATTTTAGTGGATGTAGCAGTGTGTTGTTCTTTTTGATTTCACTGTTTTTTCTCCTCCTAGGAAAATAAGCCATTTACCTAAGATTCTCCAGCTTGAAAAAAAGTTTTCTCCTCCCATCTTGTTTTTGAGAGCCATGGATGTAGAAAGAGCTCTCAAATAACAAGTGACATAGGAAGCTTTCTATATGAGGAGAAACTGAAGGGACCAGACCCCAAAAAAGCAAAACATTTAAGAGTCCACTATTTCTTTAGAAAATGCAAACAGGCACCATTGTTCTTTATTTAACACAAGAGCAGAGGGAATACAAGAAACGGAACAACAATAGCATTAAAAATTAATATTAAGCATATATATTGATAGATTTGTATCAACCCTTGGGATTTATAACCCCCCAGAAAATAGAGGCCAAGAGCATTGTTAATTGCTATTGTTAATATGAATTCTTACTGCATATGCATTAACATTCATATACTTTATTTTGAAAGGGGTTTTGGTCCTCAATTTTACAGGGTGAAGAAGAGATGGAAGGGGAAGATAAAAATATCAAATCTGAAAAGCCATGAGGCTGATTACATTTGAAGTAACCAGCCAATCTAAAGTCCAAATGAAGCTCTATTCCTTCAGTGGTAAATAGCAGTAATCCACCTGTCAGATTTTCAAACTCCTACAAATCCTAAACCACTATCTGGCTATAGATAGCCTGGACCTTATGAAGAGATCCCTGTTCTCATAGAGTCCTTTACTAACCTCCATGAGATCAGCTCTGTGGAGTGCATCATTGAGCAGTGGTGTCATTTCCATAGCACCTATGTGGTCTTGCTAAGGGATTATGCTCCCAGGGCACTGTCTGAGCTCCAAACCAGTCAGAAGTGACAGGGATGATATTTCCAAGCACTCAGTTTATTCTTTCAAGCACCTGTATGGCACAGCTTGGCCCAGCTACTCATCTATGCCCTCTTAAGTCACTGAAATGCATTTTTCCTGTATGAAGCTCAATTTTTGAAGAATTCACTACAACATAAATCATTTACTGTACCAAGCAACTGTTACAACACTGCCATCCTGTGGAAGTTCAATGATTGGCATAAATCACTACATTTCACATTTGTTACACCACTGTAAATCATCATTTTTAAGCTCAGTCCTGCAACTGTTATACTTGCTCTGTGCACTGCCCACCCCCGCCCCAATCCCTTACTCCCACTTCTTTCAAAAAGCTACATACTGCCTGGTACTGAAAATATTTTTAAAAAAGGTAATTTACACAACATGACAATTTTCCTAGGAACTTAGAAACATCAGGATAATATAGCATCACAAAATTTTCATGTTCCTTTATATTCTACAGTTTTCACAGTGTTTGCAAAAAGAAGTTAATTTTGATTCCTGCATGCTGGAATTTGAGCAACTCCAGAATAAAACCATTCTGACCTACTGTCGATAAAGTCATTTTACAAAGAATTTAATTTGCAGGACACCACACAAACACAGGAAAGACCTACTGAAAAGCTTCTCCAGAGATTATAATCATATATTGGCCACATATTTTCAATTAATGAATTACAATCATGAGAAATAAACATTCAATCTGAAATTTTAGAATACTGAAGTTGATATAAATATATGCCTGTTTGCTGTTTGAATGATAAAATCCAAGACATATAACAAGGAATTTTTGAAATGAAGTTTTAAATTCTAGAAGATCCTCAAGTGTTTTATTAAATATTCTGATAATTATACAGAACCTAAAAAAATGGTATAAAAACTATACAACTGAAGTGTGAAAACATAACATAAATCTATACTCTCCCAAGTGTAAAACCATTTATTTTTTAAACATATTAGAAACTAAGGAAAGACTACAATAATAGAAAATATATCAATGGTTGCTGCATCTGAATAAAAAGGTTATTCACCTCTCTGCTAATACACTGGATTTGTAAGCACTTGTTCATAATGATTCAACTAGAGCATCTGAATGAAAGGCACCAGCCATTGTCAAGATGAAAAAATAAAAGCACAGCTTGAGCTTTCAAATGGAGGTAACATCATCACTATTGATGCCAAATGGGTCACAAGCTATCTGGCTAATAAAGTCATTTGCCTTCCAGCCCCAAAGTATTTTAAAATTGGCAAACCCTTCACATTCTGGAAATTTTTATTCATTACATAATTCTGAATTACACTCCCAGATATATCAATCATGTCCCATTAACCTCTTCCTCGGTGTATGAACACTCTTATGAGAAATATATATCAGGAAACCACCACTATTTTTAAACACGTGGTTCTGCCAAATACCGTTCTCTACATTTGTGTTATGTTGGATTAAACTTAATACAACCTTAATAAAATGGCTCATGCTAGGTTGAAATAAATTTAAACAACTGATCTAGAGATTAAAACCCCCAACATTCTTCATAATAGTAAAAAGAATGTAGATTTTACTAGCTATTGTCAGTTGACAATATTTTTCAAAAGTTTTAGCTGCACATGGTTAGTTTTTTAAGAATTATAAGACTGCTGCAGGCACAGTAGCAATTGCAACAGAAACTCCCCAAATATCTTTGTTCTCCCTGTTTCAAGGAGTTTTTGTAAACTCTTCTCCCTGTCTGAATAGTTTGGAGGTTTGAAGCATACTCGAATTTCCTCTCAGAAGTACTTGAACATTCTTACCTGTTTTACAAAAACATCCTGTTAAACAAACCTAGAAATAACATAGTAATGTGAGACGTACAGACTTCTCTAGGGCTTCCCATGAAAGCTTAAATTAAGACAGCAGTTGCAATGAAACAGCAGAGCACTGATCACATTTTCATTGTGACAACCCTATGGCAGCACATATCCCTCACTGCTGAAGGGCAATAACATCTCAAAACACTGCAGCTATTTGCAAAACAAACATCTGCCAAACCCTTTAATTCCTATGAACATGCAGTACTATTTTCCCCACGTGAGTTCAAAGATAAGTTCATTTAAAGCTGAAAAAGCAAGAGCACTTATTCTTTATTGTTTCTGGCTGCCATATTACTTCAGGATTTTATAATTAGCTGATTTAGTTTTCTCTTGCCTAATTCATAGAAATCAGAAAATGAAAATATTCAATAAAACAATTTTAAAAGGGAAACAAGATAAATTACTTTCCCCTAAGTTAGGAAGAAGCAGTTAACAAAGAAGTTAAGTAATATTAACATTAAAAATTAAAGATGGTTTAGAGCTTCTTCTTTCTCTCTTTTTAAAATTTTAATGAATTTCCAATTCTCAATTACATAGGGTAACAAAGAAGTATGGAAGCAATATTTATAGTTTTGATAACAAAAATTCAAAACTGAACTTGAGTAAATTGAGCAATTATTGTGGTATATAATGGTTCATATATATGTACATAAAGTAATTTCTCTAGCAGGGACTAAAAAAAGCATTAAAATAATTAAAAATACAAAGATAAAACAGTATTAAAATGAGGAATGAAAATATATTTATGAAAATGAAACACTTTGTGATTACGCTTCAGCACACATTATGTTCTCCACCTACCTACGGTAAAGGCTTCACATTGAAAATGTTCCAGCTAACTTCTAAATCTAAATCTAAATCTCTGAATACCTGAATTGCTTACTAATCATTCCATTCACACACCTACATCATGGCCAACTGATTTTATTGGTAAAGTGTCAGTAAAAACAGTTTACACAGTATTTAAATGTCAGGCAAATCAATAAAAAAGTTAGGCTCCCAGGATCCCTATTCACACATTCCTGAAACCAGAAGGAAGGCTGATCAATTAATCCAATAAAATATTAAGGATTCCCATGGAGTGGACAGACTCTTACTGTGCATGCCTTCTCTCAGTGATCTGAAACTTACACAGCTGCTTAAAATTTTCTCTGTCTTTATCTATATGTTTGCATAATCTCTGCTGTATAACTTTTAAAAATACCAATTGTTTTATATACTTGGAAAAGAATATAAAACATTATTAAAAGGCACACGTGTAATGCATATTTAAAAGATATTAACAGGGTTCTTTTACATCAAACTACCCATTTTTCTTTCCCATGCATTAGAAAGGAAAAAAACAATTAGCAGCTACATACACGAAATTTTGGAAGTGTAAGTATGTTTCAACTCCTTATTTCTACGTTGTAGAAAATAACTGACTATAATCAGTCATCAAAGTAAAACAACTCAATCTGATATGCAATTACTTAACATCCACTTCATACAAAACACATCAGTACAATAATTTTGTATCTCATGTTTAAGTATTTGACAATGACTTTACAATGAACAGAACTTACCAATGTAGACTCTCCTGCTGTATCTCTGCATCAGCAACAGAACAAACACATGCAGTGGAATAAGGTTGATGATGAAAACATAACCACCCCATGCAGAGACCTACGACAAATGGAACAGGAAATTAGATCTGAAAATATCTGCAAATCCTTAGGACAGCCCATGCTGGATTTACACATCTTGATGGTCTAACAAGAAAACACATGAGCATCAGAACTACTACTAATACCACCAGAATCCTTCTCAATATATATTATAAAAGAAAAACAACGACAACAAAGCCCACATATCAGAGGTGTTTGAAATGGGTTGACGGACTTCCTAGGCTACCCTTCCTGGATCTCCTCCTTCCAAGCTAATCTGGTCATACTGGCAAATGAGAATGTTATGCTGGAGGCTTTTCCCAATGGTGAAGGCTGCAACACAAGGCAGTGGTGGGATCTGTAGGGCCATGAGCTGGACTTTGATGATCTTTGTGGGTCCCTTCCAACTCAGGATATTCTATGATCTCGTGTAGGATCCAAAACTTTCTTTTGACATATTTAGCACCATGCACTTTTTGCTGAGGACAGGGAACATTATCTCCAGGTAGAGGGGGAAAAGGGAGCAAAGTACACCTCCAGGAGCAGAACTCCAGGACCAGAGCAGCCAATGCAGGTTGCAGTGTAAGGAAATAAACAAAAGGAAGAGTATGGATGCACATGAAAACAGGACTGAGCACTGTGGAATGATATACAACAATATTATAGACACTGCAAACCTGTGGCAACAAAAGCTGTTGAGAAGGACTGCTATGGTGTACTTAGAACTGAAACCCTACACTGTTATTAACAGATCACTGATTGCAGGTTTAGGTAAGGATTTAATGAGCTATCATTACAATGTGTTATCTAAATTTCTAACATATTTAGAAGGGCTCATATTGACTAGACAATCTGTATTTTAACATGTCCTCTTGTCAAATTACAGTCTAGACTTCTCCCATATGCACCATGCCTACCCCAGATCTTCATTTTTAGCATGCAGTAGCTAATGTGGTTTTCACTTTAATTGTACTTTAGGGCTTAGATTCATGTAGCTATTTTTAAAGCCCTAGAATCCAAAAAGAAAACCAAATTACTATGTTCTATAGAACAGATCCTAAAAAAACCCATGAGGCCAAGTATTACTGTCTTTTGACACTAATACTACAAACCCCAGTATTTCAAAATTTATGGTAAGCAATTCAGACAATGTGAAACGAGTAGAATAAGATCATCTAAGTTTTCTAGTAACTCATTTCAGATTATCAAAATCCTATTGCCTAATTACTTGTATGAAGTATCATGGTTTACACAGGTAAGTTTATTTAAAGGGAGAAAACAGTGTATAATGACAGGTAAGATAGAACAGAGTTCAAACATGCAAACAGTGAAAGTAAACCTTTCAGTGAAAGGTTTGAATGGAGGAGGTCGCAGTTTGCATGGATCAGAGACCTGCATCCTAGATTACCAAAACATGAACCCAAATCTAAGCACTGAAAATTATACTGAAGATGGACTTCAGAACTTTTCAAATAAAACTGAGTCATCCTCAATGAGATTGGCAAAAGGAGTGGAGACATGCTATTACTCCTACAAGACTGCTTCAATGTAAAGCTTTCTTTTATTTTACCTCCTTGTCATGAAAAGCCATATGAAGCAGAAGCTGATGAAGTAAAATAAAGGCTAAAAATATAAATCCAAGGAGAAAACACCCCTCTCTATACTGAATGCAGTGCAAGACTATGAGTCAAATTACCACAGTGAGTTAGGTGTATATTATAAGGCAGATTTAGTTATCAGGAAAAGATTTGTCAGTTCATGCAATATCCATTCGCCTTTCAAGCTGTTCTCCAAACTTCCCATTCGAGGACTGACTCCTACTACCTCAAAACTGCTAACTTCCAACTTACACTGAAAATTACTAATTCCATCAGAGAAAGAAAAATTATTACAATGTAACAAATAGTACAATTATGCTTTGTCTTAAAAATTTACTCAAGCAAAATATCTAGAAGGGCAACTCCACAAAATTCTTTCCAAAATGGAAACACAATGAAGGGAAGGCCATCACCTATGTGGGATGAAGTAGATACAAGCAATAAAATTCTGTCATCTAATCACTGAGATGTGAAGCTAAGCTACAGATGAATCTGAACCTTTCAAGAGCTGATAAAACTTGAAAGGAAAATAACAGCACCCCCCATTTACATTCAAGGATTGATTGTCATGATGACATTGATTCTTAAGTTCTGATACCACGTACACACATGACCACATACTCTCACATACAATCCCATACACCAAGATGGTAAGAACCTGTTACTGTGTGATTTTTTAGCAGTAAAATTGTGAAAGTATTGCATTTGTTATCTCTATGTTTATGAAGGCACCTTTAGAGAATCTTACCAATAAACTGGCACAATATGAAAAAATACTGTGCTATATGAATATAACAATTCAAAAACTTACTTGCAGCTTTTGTACTGCACTTAAACACATACCAAAGCTACAGGACTTTTTCACTATAATGCTACATAAACAGCAATGCTGTGTATAAAGAGGTCGCTCTCTACTAAGCAATGTGGCAAAAAGGAGGAGAAATGAAATGAAATAAATGTACTTTTAACAAGAAATAGATATCTTAGCCTCTTTGGTGACAAACACAAGGCTATTATTTCCTATATTAACTGCAAAAGTCTCCCAGAAAACCAAATACACATTAAAGCTAGAGGAAAACTAGACAGCATCCAGACAACCTTAGAATTAACCTTGACTTCAAGGCACATAAACCAATCCAGAAGTTCCTTATTTTAGCAAACCTAGTCACCTGATGGTAGAAAAGCAGTATTTGAGACCTCAATCTTAACTGTCACCAAGCGATTAGCCTGGCTGTCCCAACACTAGCTATTTTGAGGGTACTTTATTTTTCATACAGCCACAAAAAGTTTATCAGTAAAGGGGAAAAAAAAAGATGTTTGATTCAAACAGGAGAACTCTTAGTCTAATGTTTCAGAAGATGGAGGAGAGGGAAACCAATTCCCTCCATTTTTCTATTAGTTTTATCTCCTCATGTTTATTACTGTTTTCCCCTTCTGTTAGCCCTTAGGAAGATCTCTGCAATAGCCTTCATTTTCATAGATCAAGAATGAGAAGGGCATTTATGATCATTTATTATGACACTGAAGTCATTCATCAGTTCTGGTGGTAAGCTTTACTTTATGGCATAATTATACCCAAAGAAATAGCTTTCAAAATTATAAAAATGTAACTTTGTCCTCACATTTTAAATACTCTGATTATTATTGCATTATAGTAATGACCTACAGACACATAAATATTAAAATTATACCTTAATTTACCTGTACCCAAATAAAATTCCAACTGAATCAGAGCACCTATTCACAGCATGGGAAAAATTTATAAGTAAAGTTATTATAATTCAATTTTTCCCCCCAAAATTGCTTTAATCATGTTGATTTAAATACTTTATGTATTATGTTGTTTAGTCATATATTTAAGGTTTCAATAACAACACAAGGCAACAATTTTATATTATGGCTCCAACAAAGATGAAAATATGCTTTTTCTCTTCTTTGTCAACATATGGATTACGTAAGTTACTCAAATAGTTTAGCTAATATATATATATATATATAAAAGCCTTACCATGTAAAAGTAGGATAGACAGCAGCAGATTGTCCAAAAGACTGACCCAGTTTTCACAGACTTCACCTGGAAAAATAATCAAGTATTTATGAATGACAAATCGTGGACAATACGCTACAGTTTCATCCCAAAACCATTGTTGAGAGAACTTCTTTAGCTCACATCAAGTTACATTTTATGCTTCTGAACAGACGTCCATAAAATTGTAACACAAATGCAATTCTTTCACACACCAAAGGAGGTTAGGGGTATTTCTCTAGCAAAAGCATACAATCCAACTCTCTGCCTTATGATCCGATGTAGAAAGATAGCTGCAATGGCTCTGTGCTACTTTCTCTGAGATGTCAGAGCACTTTGTAATTCTAAGTGAAGACCATCCATGCCTTAATTTGTCTGGCATCCAACCCAACTCTGCCATTATAGACGAAAGAGCTATTCTGTAATTTCAAAAAACTCACTTAAGGTTAAACAAGAGCATGCAGATACTACTAAAGGTTTAGCAGGATCCAGAAACGGCCCCAGGAAAATGAATTTGTCTGAAAGTGATGGGGGTGACTGTAGTGAGGGAGAACAAGAATGAAAAAACGACATAAAAAAAAGCTAGATAGTTGTCTATAAAATGTATTTGATTCTACAACAGTTCATGCAAACGTTACTGCACTCTGAAGTTTAGTTAAATATGAATTCCATGAGAAAAGATAACTGCTATCATATCTCAGTTAGTCTAAAGTAACAACATAGGTTGATTCTATTATTGTTATCAAACACAGCACACCTTTCCAGCTGCAGCTTATTCTAAAACCAGATTTTAAAAAACTGCATTTAAGTAACACCAGTCACTCAGTCACGAAAAAATTCAATTCTCTTCAATTCTCAATTCTCCTATCAACTATATCCCAAATTTGAAATATTCTAAAGCTAAAACATTTGTGAATATGCATCTGCTTATGAAAACCAGAACTCTTGACAAAATTATGGAGAAAGTTGTAGTGACCATGTACTTACTTACATTGAGCCACTCTAAATGGAAAGTGCAGGCATTCCAGAATACACAAGAGACAGTACCCTACAGTGTCTGTGCTGAATTAACAATATAGTTATGCTATTTTTGTTATTTCCAACGTAGGTTCAACAGTCCAGAAAAACTCCAGCTTCCCTAAACTCCTTCCTGCAAAACTACCTTACAGATGAAATTCTACACAGATTAAGGAAGGACAGACATGCTGCTTCAGCAAGCAGGCGAATTAAAAGACATAAGACTGTTTTTTTTAATCACACAAGTAACACTAATATCTGACTCTAGACAGATTTGACCATTTAATTTGGATACTTAAGTCAAAGCCCAGACACTCCATACAGTCAGAAGTCTTTCCAGAAGACAATTCAAAGCACTTCATATTCAGAGTCTACTGCTTTTCACCAGCTATATAAGGAAGCTAACATTTGATGCACACAATACTAATACCTCCAAACCGAAAAACAAACAACCCCTCTATTTACTTTAAATGTATAGACTCATCATCATTTTTATTACTACTACAGGACACACATACTTCAGTGGAACCATGCTTTTACACAGCAAACTGAAGAGCATTATTATGGAGTGGTTCAGATCATGTGACTTCTCAGTACTTGCCTAATCAAGAGCCAAGGGGAAGAGGGATGAGAGGGAGGAAAATAAGAATTCAATGGATTCTAAGAAAAATCAGTCATTTGGTTGGAGGAGGAACCAAAAAACCTTTCCAAAGCTAAAGACTCAGCAATTACTTACCCATAAATAGTATGTGAACTGCAGTGCAAAAATAGCTATGCCTTCATTGTCAAACGATCCTGCTACTGATCGGGATATGTAACCTGGAACTATGGCGATGAAACAGGCAGCTAAAAGCCCTGCTCCCTGGTTCCACAGCTCTCTGGTGAGCAGGAAAGTAGAAATAGCTGTAAGGCCGCTAAAAACTGGTGCTAGAAACACACATACATCTCTTATATGGACTGTCACGTTAAGCATATTTAAAATCCAATGTATAAGGCCTGCTGTCACCATCAGTCCTGGGTATACCTACATGGAGATAAAAAACAAAACAAACCCAGAACACTAGGTTACTACAGAAAACTGTCATGGTATGCTTGCTTACTTAGAACTTGCAATGAAACAATAATTTTTAAGATGATATAAGCAGTGAGTATTAGCATAAGCTAACAGAATTATTTTAGTACTACTTTAATTATGTTTTGACAACACCAGTGAATACCCTAGGCTCTTTTAATTTTATCCAAATGCTAACAATAACATATTATCTACTTCATAAATGAATGAGCAGCATACAGATAATATCCTAGCTCGCTTGACATTTATCATATAATGAAAATAATTTATCATTAAGGTATGGAAGCAGAAACCAAAATCTGCAAGAGAATTTCAAGCCAGCTACCAGTTTTAA
This sequence comes from Leptocoma aspasia, assembly GCA_013399835.1. NCBI lineage: Eukaryota > Metazoa > Chordata > Aves > Passeriformes > Nectariniidae > Leptocoma > Leptocoma aspasia. The sequence continues at coordinate 1,018,537 of VXAX01001839.1, forward strand.
GGAAAAACAAAACAAAACAAAACAAACAAGCCCCAAAAGCCTAAGACATCAAGAATAAATCCAAAATTTCCCAATCATATCCATTTTCCTTTAAAGTATACCATGCTATTCTTTCACTTCTTGGTACCAACGGGGAAAGAAAATGGGCTTCAACAAGATTTAATTTTTTAAAGTTGAAAAGTTGATAGTCAGTCAATTGAGTACTATGTTTTTGCAAGATATCTGTAGACATCTTTGAATATGAAGGATTAAAACAGAGTCCTGTAAAATTGAATTAAGATGTGCTCCAGGAAAGGTAGCATAGACTTACAAAAATCTATTGAATCCACCATAAAATATTGGAGAACTTTAGAATATTCTTAATAGGAATTCTACCCTCCCACATTTATCAACATTAGAAAAATCAATACATCCTAGAAAAGTTAATATGTACTTCACCTGCCTTAGTTTCTTTCAAAAACTAAGAAGGGCATTGTACTAAATTAAATTAACAGAAGACTGAACGTCCCCCTGCATATATTTTAATTCTTTTTCTTAAGAGGTTTTATTTTGTATAAGACAAGTATGGAAAACGTGCACTTACATGTTGCATAAAGAGTGTCCAGTATCTCTAAGATACTAAAACAAATGGTGATCTAACTGCTACAAAAAACTTGTAAGTGCCTTTAAATGGTATATACTATCATTAAAAAGCTTTAATGAACTTTCACACACTAAGAAACACGCGGCTGCATTACTTAGTGTTACTAAAGCTGTTCCAATGAATCAGACTTGCATTCTGATTTGATAACATTGTTTTGTACATCTTTCCTGTCTTGTAATTTGCATTGATACCAATCTTAACTAGTCCTGATGCTTCATACAGGTGCCACACTGATCTAATTTCACAAGGTCTTCTCCCAGTGAAATCCTAACTTTTTTCCATACATACATGAAGTCTACTAGCATACATCATTGGATTAAAACTTGTACCTTAAGAGACTTAGGTAATGATTTAAAAATTTTTTTTTTTTAAAAAAGGTTTTCCTGTTTTCATTTTGTATACCAGAATTGCAGGAGTCATAATACCCTTATTTGTTACTATTAGAATTTTGTATGTAAGGAAGTTCTGTATTTGTTGGTCACAATGTGCTGCTGGATAAAGACTAAGCATTGTTGACTGACTTAGTTTCTGCAGCTAAAAATGAAAAACATCTCGATATTCCCCCTGCAGCAATTTGACAATTAAAAGCATATTTTATTGAGGTTCTCCTTTTATCAACGTCAAATTTGTATTGAAAGTTTAAAATATTTCTTGAAAAGTCACGTTTAATTATTTTTTACTTATTAAATTGATCTTATTTCAACACATTTATTACTGCAATACTTACAGTTCCACCTACTATTCTTCCTAGTGGATACCATGCTCTTTCGTCAAACCAATTTAAAAATTCATAAAACCCATGAGATGCAAGATGATGTGTTGATCTATAGTTAAACCTAGAAAGAAACAGAAGGATAAGATAAAAATCAAGAGCTTTAGTATCTCATTTACTATGTAAGTACAATGGTCGTCTCTAAACCTGCAGAGTTTTGAAGTAAATTACTAAGTTCTCAGCTACTAATCACTATATCTTCTTCACTTCTAGAGCAAGTGGATATGCCACAGATGACAGGTTACAGTTTTTGGTGAGTTCGTCTTTGTGCGTAAACATTAAAAGGTTTTCTTTCACTCTGATTAACACTCTGGTTATTTTTTTTATTCCTTTCTAAAACTACTCATTTTCAAATATAGTCTATCATGTGCAGGCAATGCAAGACTCCCATTCTGAGACAGGCTAGCTACACACTGCATTTGCTGCTGCCCTACTTCATGTAAAATTGACAGGTGACTCATTCAGTAACAGGCAACAGGAATCAGTCTGTTTGTTCACACTATCAAACTAATGGCCTTCTTTCAATCAGTAAGAATTTACACAATGTAGAACCTCTGTAGATAAAGTTTCATCTTCAAAGTTTGTACATTCTTTGCTGCAGAAAATTTCTTGTACAACAAAAGGTCCCTCACGCACACTTTCAGTTCAGCCTTCCACGCTTTATAAAAATTATTAAAAAACACCAACAGACTGCTATGAAGGCATTCATCTTCCACCTTCCTGGCACAAAATATCTCAAACATCTGATAACAAGACTTTTAAACTATTAAAATGTCTGTTAGTCCTTGAAATTAGGTAATAGGCTGCAAGAAGCACTACAGTGCATGTTATCCTAAAACAGCAACTCTTTCATGATCATTCATTCAAAGGCCAAACTAAAAAGGCTGCAGATATTGAGCATGTGAAGCTTTGTAGAGAAAGTTTAGGTAGAGAAAAGCCTGGGTGAACACAACTTCTAAAACAAGCCATATTCATAAAGCCAACCCTTCCAACAGATATTCTAATTGAATTTCAGTTAATCATGTGAAATTCATTAGTTAAAGAAGTATTAAAGATTTTATTCATTAGTTAAGTAGAAGTTCAGGTCACTAAATGGAATACCACAACAGACAAAAGGTTAAATGAGTAAACCACCACGAAGAGACTTCCAAAGACACTGCTAGAATTCAAGCCTAGAAAAGACTCTGTGTGATTTTCTTTTTATCTATTTTAAGGAAGAATGTCCTTGTATCAGAAATACACATCCTTTCTGACAAAAATTTTTTAACTAAATCAAATTCTCTTGCATATCTAGGATTCCCAAAATATCACAGTTTTACTTTGAACCAGTTCATTTCCACAGAATAAAGCTAAGGTCATTTAAGACTGCAAACCCCATCAAGTTCCTAATTGTTTAATCAGTACAAGTAGTATCTGAAATAAAGCCACATTGAGGTCATGAGCAGATTTCTTCATCTACACAGTGTAAGAACAAAAAGAACTGAAATTCAGGTTCACATGTCAGCAAATTTGCACGTTTCAAGTGTCTGAACTATCACAGCATCAGTCAAATGATATTAAAAATAAGTAAATAACAGAGTGAAGTACTTTCAGGAAAACTGTCTTACATCTGTTAAATAAGCATTTATATAGGATACATTAACTGATAAAACTGGACTTTCAGAAGTCATTAGTCATGTTTATATAAGAAAATTCACACAAACATCAGTCATTCTGACCTAGAAACCTTTGATTCAAACAGCAATGTGACACTGGTTTCTAATAAGCCTACAACTATTCCCGTTTGACTAGATTTCTAAATATTAATTAATTCTCCTGTTCTGAACTGTCAACTCTACTGTGATTTCTGAACTGCTGTACCTGTAAAATTAGCCTCTTATCTTAGGATAGCAAGGTCTGTTGTTAATTTGTTTAGTGCCAAGTGCCTGCAGTATGGTATGTAACAAATCAGGAGTTTCATATTGCACTGGACACACAGAATCCATCCAGCTACAGACAGGTCTGAAAACACTGAAAACCCAGCAAATATTGTTATCCTAGAACTTCACAAAGGAAACAAGAAAGATATTTACTAACACAGATTTTTAAATCATAACTCAAACTCATAGAGGCTACAAAAGTAGGACTAATGTTTACTTTTACAGCATCAAAAGGTTAGTTAAACAAATGAAATAGGCAAGAAGAATACATATTGACATTCTCCTCATGTTTCCAATTAGCAAAGCTTCGTAACTGACTTCAGAAGGATGCGAACAACTGTCTTGAGCTTTGGCAGCATCCCATTAAGTCTTTAATAAGAATGAATTACCACTCAAAATTGAAAAGCAACGTAACAGCATTTTACTTCTACCACTTCAGAGGTAAGAATTTAATCTTCCCTCCTAATATACTCTTTGACAGACACAAATCTATTAGCCCTTCTTTCAAAAAAGTGATTCTTTTGCCACAAATGAAAGCATGCACTGACAGCTGGGCATGTCTTTACAGCAGAAATTACTGGCAATACTGTAGTGTATTGTGAGAAGACCTGTGAGAACAAGAAACCACCTTCTAGACACAAAAACTAAAACTAAAAATATTTAGAAGCTTAAGTCAGCACCTCACTTTGACTTAAAAAAGTGCCCGTTTCACCTCCCACTAGGTTACCTGCAAACAAAATTAAGTTAAAATGTCAACATAAACATATGCACACATCAGGAAAAGGTTGCTGTGATGTTGCATATCAAAGCCAGCTTCAGGCATGGACAAACTGGCAGCAATGGGCAGAGCACCAGACAAAAGTATAGTTTAGCAATCATATGATGATGCCAGTATTATGCTCTGATGCCACTCAGCCATTCACAGCACATTTTTAGGGACAAGCCTGAACTTTGTGAAACTGTTTCCCTTTAAGCTAGAACGGAAAGCACTGCTAACAAACAGTGAGCATCACAAACCAGTCACACCTTCTTACTATCTTGGTACTTCTCAAACTGTGCTTAAAATGCAGCACAGTGGTATTGTATTTGTACTGCAATGCTATCACAGTACCTGCAACTATCTATGGGTTTCACAGGGGTGTAAAATAGCCCTGGAAAATACTAGAAAAACTGCCACCTTTGCCTACACCTGCACCTGGGAGATTCAGGGGCTGCAGCTGAGGAAGGAATCAGAACGGAGGCAAGAACAGCCAGTGCTGAGTAGGGGTTGCACTTCAGGTTTGGGGGTCACTGCCTGCCCCAGTTCTTCCACTTGCAGCAGCAGCAGCAAGAAGAGGTGGTATTTAGGGTTTTTATCCAGCCCTCCTTCTGACCTACTCCATCTTATATGTCTAAGGAGACACTGGAACTGAAGTACACTGCTGGTTGCACTGACTAAACAGTATGCAGCACGACGTGACAGAACCAGAGCAAAGAACAGGATCCCTTTTCTGCCACCAACCCTCACATCCATCTGATCTTGAGGTATGGAAACAGATTATCCATTTCCCAAGATTCCCTCATCCTCTCTCAACCCCTTGAGGCAAGTTGATTTGAAACAGACCTGAGAAGAATAAAGAACAAAATTATGTGAAGCACATGTTAATTAAACACTTAGCTAGAAAACCTGAGTTAAATACTCAAGTTCTCAGTCCACGCTGTGAAGAAGACACACACTTCCTAATATTCAGCTAAGGGCCTGACACCAGGAAGCACTGACTTATTTCAGTTGATGTTCTAGGACGAAAAGTGATGCTCTGCTGTTCTCCTTGCCTCTTTCCGTCTTGTCTGTAGTTTGAACTATTTCCTCCTCCAAGCTAAGCTTTAAAGGAATAAACAATCTTAAGTCTTTGTACATTTCAGAATTCAAAGTCCCAACCACCAAACTAGGCTGGTATTGCAGTTTGAACCTTTGGGGGGATGCTCTAATGATCACTTAGATCTAATGATCTAAGTGCTCTGTGTATGGTACCATTAATTTTGTGGCACTGTTGGAGATACCTACATTACAGCTGCTTCAGTAGACAACTGGAGGTAAGTTATAAAAATACAATTCTAATTTCATATATTTTAACACAGAACAGAGTATAAGCAGCAACAGCAAAATAACTGAAACAGAGGCATAATCTTTCTTTTAGTAGCAACATTAAATTAGAAAGCTTAACTAGGCAACTTGCAAAGCAAAGCCTGTGAAGTTTTCACTTATATATTATGCACTGTTAATACATATTTTTAACTATCTGTTCATGCTTAGCTTTGATTTTTATTCCTTGCTATGAACTGCCTTTTTGATGACACAAGGTAATACTGTAGGATAATTACTTAATGCTAGTCACAGCAATCATTCTCTATCCAGGAGCTACAGAATTCTCCAGCACTTCACAGCAACAATTATGGCATATTTATAAAGAGATGTCTTTGACATTCCTAGGTTTAGTATTTCCTTGACAAAGTACTATTTAAGGTGAGTATTAAAAAAAAATTCAGCCTACTGAAAAATAAGAACATATAGAAAAGAATAGCACATGTACGGCAGTGAAGTTACTTCATCCAGATCTTAACAACACTTAAGGCAAATTACACTGACAGCAATGGAATTCATTTGACCCCTCAATTCCAAGAGAGTGCAAGATCAGTGTGTTGCTTCTTGTGGGAATGGTGACTGTCTAAACCCCAAACAATTTCATGCTATTATTGCCCCATCATCTAGACTTTTTATCCAGCATTTTACAGCCATCTGAGAATATGTAATCTCCTTACAAGCAGAATCTGTTGAAAATTTTCTAAGCCTTCAATTATAAAGGCTTCTGTGCTCTAAAAGTCTTCAGCTGCAGATGCACAAAATTTTCACATCTGCAAGCTCAGAAAAATGACAAGATACAAACTGTGAACATTACAAGCTATCTGAGTAATTCTAGGAGTCAATTTTTAATGCAAATGTAGATTACAGAATCAATTCGGCCATACAGAATCTAATTAGAGATGACAAGTCTAGATTCTTGAAAAAGATAGTTGCAGATTGACTCCATATCCGACATATTCTTTGCATCCAAAGGAAGAATATATTCAGCAACACTTTATGTAAAATCTAATGAGAAACTTCAGTAACTTCCATTGAAACAAAGAAACATATATACAGTATTCCAAATTAAATTTTAAAACACCTGCTTGCCTACAGACTATAATACAAGCACAAGATCCTGCAAGTCTCATTCTGAGCTCTGTATCTGCAAATGAGCAATTAATACAATGAGTTCTGCATAATGTTTTTAAAATGGAAGTGTAGCACCTATCAATCACATAATGAATTCAAGGCACTAAGGAAGTCTTTCTCATCAGGAAAATTTTTACTTGTGTTGCGTTTATAACCTTGGTAAGTATCTATGGACATTTAAGCCATTTTCAAATAATCAAGGTTAGAATTTTGGAGCAGCAATACCTACATGGAAAAGTACTTATGACATGTAAAGAGCCTTTCCTAGTGCCCACAACCCAAACTTAAGGTGTTAGACCTCACAATAAGACTGGAGAAAACATACACCAAGCTCTACCTCTCTTGTGTAAGAACCCATGAGATAGAGGGTGGTCCTCTGTCTACCTGAGCCAAAACTGACAGAACTCTGCAAAATGCAAGAACAACCAGGCAATTTTATTTCAGAAAAATCTCAAATTCCTTTCTTTTGAACTTACATTCATGTCAGTGGAATGGTTTTATTAGGTCATAAGTCTAATACGTATACTATATGATTAATCCCTAATTAGCACATTTGTATATCTTTTAAGTCCTTATGTGACCACAGATCTTTTTTTTCTGGAATTTCTCTGGATACACACCTACCATGGTTTTATGTGGAAGCTATTATCACTCTGCACACTTAAGCTTCTGTACTTCACCAGACAACAACCACCCAGGGAGTCATGAGCACATGAACTCTACCCCATCTTTCACAAGGGACACAGAACAGGTTTGCACAGTTCTTGCTAAACTTGATTGAAAGATGATTATTAAGTTCACCAGAAAGGAAAAACAAAAGCTTTGACTGATGCCGAGTTCAATATCATCCTAATTCTGATGGTTTTAGGGCATTAAATATGTGACTTTTGATTGTTTAGTCTTTACATTTTTATATCAACGTATCTGGATATGTAATTACTCTTAGCATTCTGAGATAGTATCAAGTATTTGTGATGGCTCCCGAGACTGCCCTACGTTTAGAGAGGCTCAAATGATCTGTAGGGGTTTTGATGAAAGTAGGGCCATTTGAAAAGAGAAATACACGTCCTTCAAGCTGACTGTCAATCACAAACCTTTGACAAAAGAATTGGCAGCAGTACTGCCATTCTGAGTTTCCTCAGGTTCAAAGTTGGTCATGGACTTGCTTCTAATTTCAGATTTCATAACTCTGGACAAACACATCCACTCAGAAAAATGTGGCAAAGGCTCCCTTGTTATACTAAGATTAGTAAGAATGATGATGTAACAAAATGGATGGAAGTTTTACAGAGATGTGGCCGCCTAATTTCAAAAACGATGGATATTTTGAGTCAAAGGAGGAAGAAATTTCTGTCCCTGGAATCCAACTGAGAAACAGAACTCCTCCTTTTTGTAATATCTTTAGAATAATCCCTGAAGGTAAACCAGGAGAAAGCCAAGTCAGAAAAAAAGGTGGATGACACAATCAGCAGGGCACCCATTTTTTCAGGCCCAACATTCCACTAAGCTCAATGGAAATCCCAAAGAATACCAGAACGTTTATAGAATAACCATTAAGAATTACCATTAAGAATATCAGAATGTTCCCAGTGTGTTTAAGAAGGATTACAGCCTTCCTACTGCCACTACTTGGCATGGTATTTTCCCTGCCTGCAATAGGATGTTACGCTTAGCAAGTGCTAAAATCAGGAACTGCATGCTGCCAGTAGCTTAATGATATAAAATTCTACAAGGAGCATACCGTCACTCAGCTTCTTCAGAGAACCCAGGGCACCTCCAGTATTTTTGCTAAGAAACAGTGAGCTTTTGAGAGCACTCCATGATCACAATTTGTATTTTTCACACAATATACCACCATATGAAACCACGATATGCTTCCCATCACCACTGCAGTGGGCGTATATCTGTCTACAACTTCAGACACTTCCCCTGATGCCTATTAGGTTTTTTATTATTTTTTCTCTGTCTTGATTTTGAAATATTCCACATCTCAAGGCAAATCATTACAAAAAGCATTGGTTTTATCAATATTAAAAGGCATACTTTGCCAGTGAATTCTGCCACTCACAACATGTGTTATGAGTAAAACAAATATTTTAGACCTAAGAAGAAAGTGACGATGACATTTTTCTTGGGACAGTCAAAATTCCTAAGAGGTTTCCAAGACAAGATGGAAACAGAATAATCTGAAATGTTTACAGGCAAGAACTGAATGCTTTTTTTCTTTTTCATGGACATACACTTTACCCCAGATACCACACTACAACTGGCATCCAAATTGATGACAAGGTTGGTTCTGTACCTTTTGACAGCATCAGCTTCTTGAGACACATCAATTCTCTCCTCAATACAGTATTAACTACCACAAACTCAAAAAACCCTGTAGTGCTATGTTTCTTTCTTTCTGAGTGTTCTTGGGCTACTCTGTGGCACAATAAGCCTTGTATGCTGCAACTCTGAAGGCTTTGTACCAAATTCAAGAATATATTCAAGAGGGTGTTTTTCCAGATCAGATTTGTGCTGTACCTGTTTTAAACATGATGGAGACAGCTTAACTCCAAGGTCTCCTAAGTTAAAGGCTGATACATGAGGATCTGCTTGGCAGGAAGGAATTAAAAGGCTATTAGCTGAACAATATATTTTAAGAGCAAAATATCCTTTCTGTGAAAAATCTGGTACTAAACATCAGTGAGGTAACAGGGAACAGAGGACAGCTAGCTCCCAAGCCACTCTTTTCACCGTCTCCTAGTATAGAAAAGCAACCTGTAACACCTAAATAACTACAGTGGACTCCTATTAAACTGATGCCAAAAATACCTGCTATCTTGTAGCAAGATCTAGTACGTGTGCAGAAGCGAATACTAACTTCTGTAACAGCCTGAAATACAAAGTACAAAAAAGGAAATTTACTATTCATTGCAGGTACTTTAATTATATTTTAACTACTTGGAAGTATGTGGCACAGCCTTCACCTCTATTACATAATCAAGTCACCCACATGCTACAACGCCATGGGAACCAAGAAACTACCAGCTACACCCAAAATGCATTTGAACCAACTTCACTTCCCATTAAGTGACATTTAAGAAATCAGTCTGGATTCAAGATGGCCTGGCAGACTGCTTCTACCCTGTAAAATACAAGACATGGTAAAAAGTAAACAGGACCCTTAGACAGGCTCCAGATCCCTCACATCACAGATGATATTTATGCAGTGACAATCTTATTTCTGGCAGAACATTTAAACAGTTATAGGACCATAGAAGAGCTTTAGCAGAAATTATTTTGTACAACCCTCAATAGTCAAGAGTCTGTTACTTGAACTCCTTTGTAACATGACAAAGGGTAAATCCAGCCAGATTCAGACATCAAACCACTCTGTACAAATTACAGCAACATAAGATTCTTTAGCTCACAGGAACTAAAAGTATCTACAGTGTTGTGGCTGCACATCGAGTCAGTTTAGCAAGTTAAAATAAGGTAGCTTTTCATCCAAAAATCCTTACATATTTCTCTTTAGTATATTTCTTAATGCATCTGCTATTCTGCCTCCCGCATCTAGGTCGGTCTCCCTTGCCTGAATTCTCTGACTATACTTTCTTTCCTTTGGTCTCTCTGTAGGTAAATCATGTTTAGTCTAAGAATCTGGATCTCTCATAGTGCACCTGTTGAACTTCATCTGTTGCCATATCGACTTACTGACTTTTTAATACAGTAACTTCTGAGAAAATAAAAATTGTTTCTGAGTGGATAATACAAAGCATCATCAGAGCAGAACAGACACAGTCTAACTTGAAGAATTTCTGTCCTGTGATTAACACCAGGTTAAAGACCTAATTTTATCTAACTTAAATATGTCTGCTCAAATTCTGCTTAACCCTTCAGTAACCTAGCATAAATAGACACAAACATTGCATTCCCAAGGACTGTAGAACCAATCATACAATTTTTACCTGTGGGTATGTATGTATATAGACAGAACCACCTGCAGAACAAACCAAACAATACACACAGGGTTTACAGGAACCTAGAGACAGATATAATTATGCCCTAAACAAATAAAGCTGAAAAGAAAAACACATTAATAAAGCCCAAAGTGGAAAGGTGTAAGGGTAAAAAAAAAAAGTATTCCCAACTCTAGGATGCCCTGTACTAAACTACACATGCAAATTTAACTGTGGCAGTTATCCTTCAACTAACCTTTGCTAGCTAAAAGGAGTGCAGAAGCGCGCCTAATCCGCTTCTGTCCGCAAATCAGACAAATTAGCTTGAATCACAGCTAAAAAGCAAACCACCCTAAAGATGCTATAAAAGACAACAAAAAATGCTTCTATAAATACATCAGCAACAAAGGGAGGGCTAAGGAGGACCTCCATGCTTTGCTGGATGTGGAAGGAAACAGTGACAAAGGATGAAGTACCTAATGCTTCCTTGCCTCTGTCTTTTACAATAAGACCAGCTGCTGTTTGAGTACCCAGCTCTCTGAGCTGGAAGACTGGGATGAGTAACGTAATGAAGCCCCCATACGTCAAGGGGAAATAGTCAACAACCTACTGCACCACTCAAACCCACACAAAGCTGCAAGGGATCCACCCAGAGGATGTACTGAGGGAGTTGGTAGAAGTGGTCACTAAGCTATTTTCAGTCATTTCCCAGCAGTCCTGACTAACCAGAGAGATCCTGGTAGACCAAAGCCAGCAAATGTGATGTCCACCTACAAGAAGGGTGTGAAGGAGGATCCAGGAAACTCTGGGCCTGTGAACCTCACCTTGATGCCAGGGAAGATTTTGGAGCAGACCACCTTGAGCACAATCATGCAGCACATAGAGGACAACTAGGGAATCAAGCCCAGTCAGGATGGGTTTACAGGGGGCAGGTACCTCTTGACCAGCCTGATCTCCTCCTATGACATGGTGACACACTTAGCAGATGAAGGAAAGACTGTGGATGTCGTTTATCTAGACTTTACTGCAGCCTTTGACACCATTCCCACATTTTGGAGCATTTGGGGCATTTTGGAGAAATTGGCTGCTCATGGCTTGGACAGGTACACTCTTTGCTGGGAAAACAGCTGTCTGGATGGCCAGCCCCAGAGAAAGGTGGTGAATGGAATTGCATCCAGTTGGCAGCTGGTCACAAATGGTGCTCCCCAGGGATCAGTGGTGGGGCCAGGCCAGTTTAATTTTTTTATCAATTATCTGGATGAGGGATCGAGTGCACCCTCAGTCAGTCTGCAGATGTTGGGTGGGAGTGTTGATCTGCTGCACGGCAGGAAGGCTCTGCAGAGGGATCTGGATAGGCTGGAATGATGGGCCAGGGCCAGTTATATGAGGTTCAACAAGGTGAAGTGCTGGGTCCTGCACTTGGATCACAACTCCACTGAACACCGCAGGCTTGGAGAAGAGCAGCTGGAAAGCTGAATGGTGCAGAAGGACCTGGTTCAACGCAGCTGAACATGAGCCGGTCTGTGCCTGGGTGGCCAAGAAGGCCAATGGCATCCTGGCCTGCATTAGCAATAGTGTGGCCAGGGCAGTGATTGCCCCCTGTGCTCAGCACTGGTGAAGTTACACCTCAAATCCTGTGTTTAGTTTCGGGACAAAAAAGAACACTGTGGTGCTGAAGCGGGTCCAGAGAAGGGCAGTGAAGCTGGTGAAGGGCCTGGAGCACAAGTCCTGTGAGGAGCAGCTGAAAGAGCTGGGTTTGTTCAGCCTGGAGAAAGAGAGGCTTATGGAGAACCTTATCACTCTCCGCAACCACCTGAAAAGAGGTTGTGGCCAGGTGGGGGTCAGCCTCTTCTCCCAGGCAACAAGTAAGATGACAAGAAGAAATGTCAAGTTGCACCAGAGGAGATTTAGATTAGGTATTTGGAAAATTTTCTTCACTGAAAGGGTTGTTAAACACTGGAACAGGCTGCCCAGGAAGTGGTTGACTCACCAACCCCTGAAGTGTTTAAAAGAGGTAGGACATGCTAGTGCTGGGTTAACGGTTGGACCCATTGCTCAAAGAAGTATTTTTCAACCTAAATTATTCTATGACCTCAACTATTTTAACTGATTTTATTCTGAAGCAGATTAAAAGCATCCACATGCTCTATTAATACAGTCCAACAGAAGGGATGATGGCCCCTAGCTAAGGGCTAAAAGAGTTCCAGCTGTTTGCAAAGTGACTGTATATTCTCACACTGGAGCAAATTAATGTGGGAATAGGATGTCACCAATAAAATAAACGAAGACCAGGAAAGCAGCTGGAAACTGAAAGTGGCCTTCATCCTTCCTCATAATACACAGAGTGGAGTTAATCTTTCTAACTATATTTTGCATTCAGATACTTTCAGTGTCTGATTTAGTCTCAAATAAGTATGGCAAGCAGAATTTAAAATGAGTTATGAACTACTTCTATTTTATATCTTTCGTACTGTTTCAAGTAAGTCTAAATCACAAAGAAACCCTAACTTTTCACTGAATTTAATGTAACCTGTTAAGAATTGTACTTAATGGTTACCGGTGTTTCTTAAAAGACTATGCATAGGAAACACAAGTGTAATAACAAAACGTTATTTGCTTTTTCGGTATTCTCACAGAAATGCTAAAGATTAAGTGTACTGTGATGACTGCAGTGCTCAGCATTTAGGACAGTGTTTATAATTAATATTAAATTCCTGCCATGTACAACGTGAAATTGAAGTTACATGTTTATTTTTTCATTACGTGATAAAACTTCTAGTATTGCTCAGTCTTACTCTACCACAGATATTGAGCTATTTCACTGTGCTCCTCTGTCATTTTAGTAAAATCCCATGCATGCTTAGAGATGACCTTAAAATATGAAGGTGGGGGAACACTTTTACCATGAGCTAGGCTTGCTATTACACACATATGCTTTGAAGCTGTCACAAATGTTATTACAGAAATATTCAGAGACTATACCCACCATTGCCTCCTCTATCCTATGTCCAGGAACGTGCCCTTTCAAAAGCAAACCACCTCTTTGACCAGCCACCTACACTGGCATATACAGTTTGGTAGCTACAGCCCCTCTGTCTCAGAACAGTAAAAGGATGAGTTTCATTTCTAAAGCCATTTTATTAAATCAAAGTGCATCCTTTCACTGCTGCCCCACTGTGACATAAAATTAATGTGTGGTTGCACATGAAAATGGGGAAAGGAGGATGCTAAAGCAAGAGGTTCAGTTTCAATTCAGGTGGGGTTGAAAAGTTGTGTACTGTAGGGGTATCTGAGAGCTGTTGGGAAGGACCTGGTACAAGGTCCCAAGGGACAGTTCTTAGGTCACATAATCCTAAATCTTCTCTCTCCTTGCTCTCCAAACATGAATTAGCCGGTCTGTTCCAGGACCTTTCATGCTTCAATCCCCACCAGACTTCAACTCTCTCTCCACAAACACATTGCTCTGTGGCTTTTTCTTCTTGAAGGTAGCCCTGAAAGAAGACAGCAGATGGCATCGTGTGGAACACACTCTCACAAAGCAAAACCATGATGTGCATAGCTAAGAATGTTTTGTTGAAACCAGAGTGCAATAGAAGCATAAAGAAAAAAAGAACCCCAAAGCTGACTTACAAAAGCAAAAGCCTGAAAATAAAATTCAGTGATGGAACAATTACAAGCATGACATATTCCACAAAACATATCATCCAAGCTTGTGCCTGGCAAAAACTGAGCTTTACTGTGGGAGGGTGGGGCTAATGTTGGTGAAGTAAAGGTGGAATACAAAATTAAAACACTAAAAATTCCTTGGCTCTCATTTAGCCATAAGAGAATAAATACAGTTGTCATTACTAGCTGACCTGAGACATCACAAATTAAGATACTGTTGCTAATGTTTAAGGTAGTCTCTCCGGTGTCAAGATCAATTTTCTATTTGGCGAATGAAAGATTAAAACTGTTACAGAGCAAAATTAATTGTGAGACACATGCAATAGCTTTTCAACTGTTACTTCAGACATCTGACAATAGATGAATCATTCTAGTCACCTGAGTAAGATAGAAGTCAAAACACAGTAGCATTACACAGCTTCTTGGAAAACTCAAACACTGCATTGGCTTTCATGACTTCCATTCTACAACAGTGAGTTGAAAAGACATCCATTTACTGTCATTGTTACCATTGATACAATGCCAAAGCTCCAATTTTGCTTTGCTGACTTTCTAAATTAGAAGAACTGCAATTTTAAGGCATTTTATCTATTACCAGAGAAAGAATTAAAGATGTTTTAAAGACCTTTAATACCCAAATGATCAAATATTTCAACCACAAAGATGAAATCACCTTTTTCAAGATAAATGTTTCAAAAATATTTATGAAATTCTAAGTTATTTAACTGAACTTCCAAATGCTGTTTGGGCTAAGTTTAGAATAAGGAGTTAGCACATTCAACATATGCAATAGACTATATATATAGATAGATAAATATATGTAAAGCTGGATAAGTACTCAGGACAGGAAAGCTTGTTTTGTTATGTTCTGCTTCTGCATCACTCTACTTTCAAATCCTCTGGCTATAGCACACACATATTCTATTAAATGTGTTCCTCTCAATCAGCTGCATCCTCAAAGAGGTACTTTCCATGCCTAGACTTTCTTAACATATCAATCTATTGTGAAGATAGGAATAAAAATAAACAAAATCACATTTCTTGAATTTAAAGAAGTTAGCTATCATTTATAGCATAATAATTGCAAAAAAGAGACTACAGAGACTGAAAAAACAAAGCCAAGAACTGAAAAAAATGTAGTCACATGTGCTAGAACAGTTTGAAATTACATAATTACATGTTATTCCTCCCCTTTGCAAAACCAATATTAAACCAACAGGATATAGATATGCCCATCCATACAGTGAGCCACTATTTTAAATAAAAGTAAATAATACTGCATAAAACAGTCCAGAGGAAAATAGCTATCCCACTAAGAAAACCACCAAAAATCAATAATCAAGCCAAACTCACATCCTCCATTGCAATGTAGTTTCCAAAGGAATTTGTTTAAGTGAGGGAAGTTTTGAAAAGGCGTTTTGCAATTCCTCATGGATTATCAGCTGAAGAGAACTTGAACATGCTCTTTTACCTAACAAACTAACACAACCCATATAATTTGACCGCCACAGAAAATTATATGATAAGCATTGTAACACCTGGAAGAAATTATCATTTACAGTTATTTATGTTAGGTGGGTTCTGAAAAAGTAACATTTGATACTGAACTTGGGTCCCTCATAGCAGACAGACATTTTAAATACCCTTTCCTGCTCTTAAAGCGCTCATGTACAAATACTCAGTTATTCCTTGTTTAAAACAGACCATTTCTTTTTCTAAAGCACAGGAATATTGCCTCACATAATAGCAAGAACTTTTGAAGTATAGCAAGTATTTAATTCTCTAAAATGCCAAAGGAGCTTTTACCTTGGGAAAGCAGCAATAAGTTGGGAAATAGAGAAGCTGATCTATTTTGCTCATATCTATATCCTTAAATTGATTCCCCAGGCTGCTTCAACTTATGTAAGGTGTGGTGCAGCATTAGGGTCAATTTCACGGTACCTCTCCAGCCCAGACCTAGCAGTTACCCACATTAAAAACACCTCTGCTTGATCCTCAGAAACAGCTCAGATGAAGACCACAAACTTTGCTCAGCTATGGGGCCGGAAATGAAGTCTGTGTGCTGGACATACTATAAAAAGGCTACACCAATACATGTCCTAAGTTCACTTTGCTCTCCAAGCAAGTAGTAAGACTGATGGCTCCAAGAAGTTTTGCTGAAGGAGTTAATAAAAACATTGTCACACAATCCTGCTACAGGGTGCAGACTCCACAGGCCCCAAAAGTAGCAGCTTTAATGGCTTTCCTAAGCAGAAAGAAGCCCTCAGGAGTAGCCCTAAATGTCAGTACAAATGTACCTCAAAGGCCTTGCAAGAATGGAATTTTCAAAAATTCAGGAGGGAACTCGGCAGCACATGCACAGTTAGACATTAAATGGAAAATAACCTGACTAAATTAGAAGACAGCTGTCTTTGAACAGCAAAGACACCTCCCTAAACTTAGTGTACCCTCAATCCACTAAAAACCTATTAGTTCCTACAGGATTATGAATCTTCTTGCTAACTATACAGGCCAAAATTTTTAGTCTCCCCTTCCCCCACCAGTTCAACATGAGACAGATTCAAAAACATGAGAATTAGGATTACAGGCTGCCAAAACTAGAGACTATTAGAGAGAGTTATGATAGGAAGCAAAAGCTAACCTTTATAAACCACTCTAACCCTACATAATCAAATCAAATTTCTGTTTTAAAAACAGAAAACATATTGAAAAACAGAACATATTAAGCTGTTCAAATAATAGGATATCTGCCAAAAAAAAAAGAGTCCATTCAAGGATTTTGATCGTGACATTTCCTCTAGTTAGTTAAGTGTCTGTGAGTATTTGCTGAAGGCCATAAAAAAATAAAAATCATGGCATTAAAAGCTAAACTTGATGGATCAGCTGACCCAGCCTACATAAAACATTTGGATATGTTTTCTTTTTCATGTTTCATTCTGCTACCCATAAATCAATAAAAGGGTCAACACTTTGCAAGCATTCTATCCCACCTCATATGTTTTCCACAAGGAGTCCGTAGGGAGTCTCTGTACCCAACCATACCCTGCACGTGTTTTATGAACACTGCCCCTCCTACCTATCATGCACAGCCCCATTACTGCACCCACATGAAATCTGATGAGGTGTTCACCTCAACTACAATTAGTGCAAGTGAGGAAAGAAGCACAACATGCTAAGTAAAGACAGTAGAAGACAATAGTAGAGAGAGAGCAGGGATTTGATTCTTGCATCACTGCTATTTTATGAGGCCACACAGTGAACTGCTTTTCAGCTGCATCACTCCAACTGAACAAATCTAGCCTGAGGTCTCCCCACTCACAAAGCACTTTCTGCTACGCCTTCAACTCTGTCCAACGTTCTTTTACCAAATTATCCTCCTTCCATTACAGCTCTAATATTTACCTATTTTTGCAATTTCACAAGCAGCAGAGAAGTCCAGTACAGTCAAGTGCACATCATCTTGACTATTACTACCATATCAACCCTACAGAAAAATTTACTTGGCTTCAAAACAGCTCCCTCCAAGTAGGTCAACAATACCTTACAACTGAGATGCCCCAAAAGCCAGGCTAACCTGTGCTAACAGAGTTTCTCAACCCACGACATACTGCAATAGAAGTGATCAAAAAAGATGCCTGATTTGGATCCTCCTCATTAAAGGGTAGGTGGTGGTGTGGTGGTGAAGCCTGGAAGACTATTCTCACATAAAAATCTCTAAACTTTCCTTTCATGAGCACACAGGCCCCATGGAATCAGATCTGGACTCTATGCTAGAATATTTTTCCTACTATAATAAAATGGCGGAAACAAGTTTGAGTTACCTGAAATTCTGTTAAAATTATTAGTATTACTACAGTATAAAAAACCATTCAAATGTTAACAGTAAATATATTAAAAAATGTATTTCAATAAAATAGAAATAGAGTACTTCTCACTTCACAGAATCAAACCACTTGTGAATGAAGAACATGTAGAAAGTTTTTAATATGAATCTCATGAAATTTGCAACATCTCAAAATTAATTCAAAGTGATTATATTCAAACTGAATTGGAATCAAATTCTTTCCTGAGGTCTGGAAGTTGTCTAAGATTATAAACAAAAGGAATTGTTTTGGGAAAAAACCCTAAAGTCTGTGAGAAATGTTTCCTAAACAGATCCACATTTACTTACTTCACTTGAACAAGACTGTGTGATGGGTTGAAAGGCTCCAGAAAGACAGATCCAGTTTGGAGACCAAAGTGGCTGTCAACTCTCAAGAACACATTTAGTATACAATCTGCTGTCTATTTTCCCAGCAAGAGCCACTAGCAGGGAAGCAGTGGCCAGATGAACTACTTGGGTGGGCACTGGTAATTGATATTATTGACACTATTATCTTTACACAACTTTTTTCCCTCTCCTTATGAATATCAACTTAACATGCTTTCATTCACCTCTTCTTTCATCACCTGTTGCTCCAATGTCTCAACATGCTCTGGTTTTATCTGTATACACCTTCCCTCTGTTACTCAATCCCAGTTTATCCTCTAATACCAGTCACTATTTACATTCCCTCCTGATGTTCATATTCTTCCTCAAAAATAAGAGATTAAACTGTAATATTAAAACTGGTGGGAAACCAGCTCAGGAAACAAAAATGTTATAGTATTTTCACAATCTACCTCACTGAATTTACTATGAGTGCTTTACAGCAAGCAAGAAGGAAAAAACCACACTGCACAGTGGGCGGCAGAGAACTACTCCAGAAGTCAACTGTCAGATCAGGTAACTACAACACAAACCCACAACCACCAATGACCGATCAATTCCATACATCGCTTTTTATGTTCACTTCAGTCACACTTTGACTTTTAAGGAAGGTTACATGTCATATTTATAGATGCTAAGTTGTTTTCATTAATTAAACAAGTTTATAACAGCTCAAGGATCCATCTGGCAAACATGATTTGAATGTAGCAAAACCTGTATA
This sequence comes from Leptocoma aspasia, assembly GCA_013399835.1. Taxonomy (NCBI): domain Eukaryota; kingdom Metazoa; phylum Chordata; class Aves; order Passeriformes; family Nectariniidae; genus Leptocoma; species Leptocoma aspasia. The sequence goes on from VXAX01001839.1 coordinate 1,037,704, forward strand.
TTTGATGGTGGCTGAGAAAAATCACAACTTCCTTTAACTTGCCTGTCTCTGAAACTCAAGCAATGACACTGACCTTAGATTTATTTTCACCAGTTCATCCCCATTCACCAAACCCCACTAACACTAGATTATGCTATCAGTGATGAGTAAGTGGATTGCTATTATATCAATAAGCCATAGTTGCTACCAGGACAATTACGTTACCTCAGAGCGAGGTGCAATAAACAATGGCCACCCTTAATGGCAGGTAAAAAGCCAGTGGTTTGAGCGATCAATGCTGCCGGTTTCGAAGAGCCCAAAAATGTATATGAGATTGTGGTAGTGCTCTTCATTACCAAGAGCTGACAGAGATGTAGAAGACAACATTCCCGGCAGGAGAAGGCAGGCAAATGGAACTGACAAAACCCACACTGGTGCACCATCCTATACGTGCAAACAGGGATGGAGAGGGTCTCATGCTCGCACATATGAGCTTTGGTATTCCAGCCTAAGAAAGCTTTCACTAAGGTAACTGCTATTAATCTAGCTTTTAGCAAGATGTTAAAATTCTCAGGGGAAAGAGAAATTTGATCTCATGTCATGAGATATGATTAATGATTCAGATACAGTTCTCACACGTGTGACTTAATGGTAAGAACTGTACAAACAGAATGAATGTACTATTTTGACAGTACTCCCTGAAGACTACTGATGTACCAAAAGTTGTTATCATTTCACTCGGTAGCAGTATCAGAATGCAACAATCTTGCTATAGCTATCTATTTGTCTTCTATGTATATATATGCACACATACAGATTATTTTTTATACACACACATACATATATATATATATATGATGCAAGCAGCCAAAAGAAATAGCATACGAACATCCTGGAGCTGTACTTTAGAAAACCAGTGTACAGAAAGCAGCCCCTGTTCAAGGGCTCCATGATTTTGGTTGCCTTGGTTTTGCAGCCAGGTTGGCATTTAAGGCAACATCTGACACTAAGAATGCTCTCACTCAACAACTGAGTTAAATCTGCTGTTTTACTTCATGTGCAGCTTTCACTATGCACTTGTGTTTATGCAGCACCAAAATTAAGCTCTTGGTCCACCCAGCTGCCAAACCAGCCAACAGATGAATGAAATTTCAGACATGAAATCTGTCCATTCTAATGTACATTGTTATGTAATGTATGTAATGTAATGTACATCATTATCCATGCTTCAAGATCTTGGCCTTAGAATGAAATTCTGGAATTAAATGCTGGAGGCCTGTCAATGGCACACCTTAATGTCAATGCTGCCTGACTGCATGTATCAGCTCACCTGACCTAGAAATTGCCAAGAAGTACACATGTTTCTCAAAGTCTCTGGACTAGCTCAAGTATGGAAAGTAAACATGACATGAGAAATAAATCAAAAAGTAAAAATACAGCACAAAATAGGTAGTCAGTGTGGAAAAAAAAACAGTAAACCTAGTCATAATGTACAGGTCACAAGTTCTTAAGTGATAGCATGGTGACCTCAAAATACCAGTTTGGTTTTACCTTGCACAGGCATTGTATTTCAGTGGAGATCAAAAACCAAACACCGTCCTCTCTCTACTGCCTTGGCCTATTGTACTACATTTGGGTCAGTACTGGAAGAAATGCCAACACAAGTGAGTCTTAGTGGCTGATTTTACAAAAGCAGCAAATGTCCCTTCTATCCCAAATCAAAACCTAATTTTACTGTCAAAAAGGCAGCTCAAATGGGATGTTTGGAAAGAAAAAAGTGGCATTTGATTCAATTAATATGTAGAAAACCCAAGGAAATTCTGCCTTTCTTCCCACCCTTGATGGTTTCATATGTCCATACCAGGAAACTGGATTCCTAAGTAAACGGGAAAGCTTTCTACACCGTAGAAGCAACAATATTTTTCCATTCCAAAGAATAAATGATTTGTCTAATGGTCCCCATTTTATCAGATATACTTCAGCTTCCTCTCTGGAGCACAAAACAAATACTAGAGGATAGGTGACTGACTTAACAACACACTGCAAGATACCCTATGCAAGGTTGACAGGAAAAGCCAAAAGAATTGAGAAAAATACCAAACTGTTCCACATCAACATTCTACAGCCACTGTCCTGAAAAAAAAAATCCAGTTTACCTGGAGAAGCTGCTAAAGAAGTGGTTAAAAAGAATTAGAAACAGAGCACTGCTACTAGTCTTTTCATAAGCTCCTTTCCCCTATTACACTCAGACTTTTAAGACCCTTGCAACTATGAAAAACCATTCCTACCTAGCTACTCCACACTGTTTAAGAGAGCAACATAATTTTTCTCTTTTCAACAATTTTGCTGCTGCAATAGAGAAAGCCCTTTGTTTTCACTCAGTTTCTACCATTTTAGGTTCTCTTTCCTACTAATTAACTTAAGTGCATTTGCCTCTACCATTTCTGGCATGCAGCAACACGACACTGGCATGATTCTTGACATTTCAACTGCTTCTCACAGACCTGCATTAAAATCAATGAGTTTTGTCAACTTCATCTATTCCCTAATTAACAAGGGTACATCCAGCAGCACAGGCAGCAATGCCTTCTGTTTGTGTACTCAGGAAGATGACTTTGCACCAATTTACACACCGCTTTAAACAGGAGTTTATCTTTACAGCTGGATCATTACTATGAACTTAACTCCCATAGCACCATTTTAGTGTCCTTCAGGACTTAGTAAGAAGTTACGCAACTCAGCACTGTAAAATTTTCCTCCATCCAGCAAGGATGAGTCTTGATTATAAAAATCAGATAAAATTGGCACAAAAAATGTAGGTTGCATGCTTAAAAGTTCCCTCCATAACAGAAAAGAAAGCCTTTGTGCTTTAATTTAGATTAGAAGAGAACGGCTCCACAGGATACAAACTCAGGTTCATAGTCTCATTGTACATGTGTTTAAACTATGCTCCCCCTCATTCTTAACTTTATTAACTGGAAGCCTGCACATCTTCCATTCATTTGTGTTTGCAGAAAAACACTTAAATCACGGGCAATTACTTGACATTTTGAAGATATTTTGAGATACTTGGCTTTCACATCACAAAGGTTTATTACTTCACACAGCATTTAAAAACAAAGCCATTCCTTGTTCTCTATCCACTATTCTCAGCCACGATTTGTGAATGGATTACATTTGCGAGTGGGGGGGAGAGAAGTGAGGGGGGAAAAGAGGAAGTTGTGCTTTTGAAAGTATCAAAGTGGAGTGCATGCTTTGCAGAGAAGTACAATTTCAGCAACGATTTTACACGAAATTTAACACAGAGTATCTAGCGTGCATTTCAAAACGAAGCATCTCCTTCCTTCGTGCAATTAACAGTGAGACCCAAGACATAAAATTTTAAATTAAAATCTGACAACTCACTATTCTAAAGTCATCTGCCACTTACCCTAATTAAAGTTCTAAAAACCTCACGGATTCCCAGGATGAAGTAACTAGTAGTATAAAAATTCATTGTCACGTTTTTGCATTACAACAACCCTGCCCCACAAGTCTTGTCATCTTTCACTTCGCCTTGCTGTAAGGAACGAGTGCAGCATTTCTTGATCTCATCCATAAAATGGATTCGGTCCCCTCTAAGAGGGAAAAAGAACAGACGGCTTCTACAGGAGGGAAAGCAATCTTTGGAAAAATCAAGATGTGTTGGAAAAAGCAAAAGTCCTTGGGCTCAGAAACGCAGCTTCAAAACACCTGGCAGTAAATCAATGTCACCCATTTCGCTGTAATCCCTCAAGTCACTTTTATGAAGATTACTTCCTGCAGTGCATTCCTCACCCTGCTCCCTCCCCGGCCGACAAGGACTCTTGCAAAGACCACTTCGGGAAGCCGCACCGCACACACGGGACCGGCGCCGCGACAGCGGGACCCGGACCGTGGCGCGGGTCACGCCTGGCACAACTGTTTCGCTAGCAGCCCCTGACTCCTGCCCGATTGCCGATTCCCTGCCAGCGCCACAACTTTCTTTCCCCGTGCCCTTCGGAGAGTCCTGCCGCAACTCCAAGGGATGCGGGGGATCTGCCGCCGCCCCGTTCCCGAGGTCCCCGCCGCAGGGGACACTCCAGTGCCCGGCACCGCCGCTCGCTCCCGGCGCTTCCCTTCTCCCGCGCCGCGGTGGCGACCCCTCACGCTCCCTCCGACCTGCCACAGCGTGTCCCGTCCGCACCGCCTCCCTCTCTCTCTCCCTGCCTCCCTCCTCGGCTCCCGGGGCGGCCGCGGCTGCCGGCACCCTCCGGGGAACGGGCAGGGGCGCAACTTCGCGGAGTGGCGGAGCGGGGTGCGGGCGGCGGGGCCCTCCCGCCGTCCCCGCGGCCACAGCGGAGAGAACCCGCGCGTCTCCGCCGCCGCGGCTCGTGGCGCGGTGCTTTCCCGCCTCCCCGTCCCGCCCGGCGCCGGCGGCGACTGACCAGGGGTCGAACTCGTGGATGATGCTCTCGAAGCGGATGACGGCGAAGAGCCGGGAGCTGAATCCAGCCAGCCAGGCCAGGAAGAGGATGGTGAAGGAGAGCAGGGACTGCCAGCCCGCCGGCTGCGACAGGCCCCCCGACAGGCCGCCGCCCGCCCCGGCGCGGCTGTGGAGCGGCGCCGCGGAGTTGGCGGCGGGTNGGCAGCGCCGGGGAGGGAAGGGGAGGGGGGCTCTGCCGGGAGGGGGCTGCGGACGGGATCCAAGCGGGAGGGAAAAGGGCGGATCGCGTCTCCCTTCCTCCCTCCCTCCCGAGCGGGCCGTTTGACATTGCCGCCCCTCCGGAGCAGGAGGGGCTACCGGGGGAGGGCGGGGCTCCCAGGAGAAGGCGAGGGGGCGGGACCGATCCCCTCCGGTAGCGCCCTCCTAACACGAACTCCGGTGACGGCCTGTCACGGAGCGACAGGTACTTAAAAGGGGCGGGTCATCCCCGAGCAGCCAATCGGAGCGGCACGACTCGGCGCGCGGGGGAACGTCGCGCCCGGTGCCAGCCGTTGGGGCAGTTGACTGGCAGCCGCTTGGTCCAATCGGAGCGCAGTCTGCGAGTCACGTGGGCGCCCCCGGCGCCGTGCCAGGGCGCTGCGGTGCGTGTGGGCCGGTGGGTGGTGCCGCTCCCGGCGTGCTCTGGGGCGGTGCGGAGCAGAGCATGCCGGGAGTTGTAGTCCGCCATGTGGGGGCGCGGCGAGCCCCTGAGTATGTGGCCGGTAACTCCGTTTGTTAGGAATGTTTATTTGTCCCGGTGGAAACTACGATGGCTGGCGCTGAGGGATGCGGGAGAGCTTCACCCTCATGCAGTTGAGAGGAGCAGCTTGGGGTAAGGTCAGGGAGAACCCTGCGTGTGCCACTTGCCTCAGCTGGGAGCATTTTTGCAGAATGCAAAATGCTCATCAGTGCATCAGTTAGGTTGAAAGAGACTTTTGAGGTCATCGAGTCCAACCTATGGCCGAACACCACCATGTCAACTCGACCATGGCACTAAGAACCGGATCCAGTCTTTCCTTAGCACCTCCAGGGATGATGACTCTACCACCTCGGTCAGGTGCAGTGACCAGCAAATGGACACCTTGGCTTTTTTGGGGGGGCTGAAATTGTCTGTTTTTTTTTTTTAATTGTCTTTTAGGTGTTCTCCCACTGAAATGCTATTTGGGAACCTTGTAACTTTCTCAAATATTGTGGCTATAAGGAGAAGGTGAAGAAAACTGAAGGCTTCCGAGGTTGCACAATCAATGGTATTTGAGGCATGCTGGCTTTTTTTCTGCCCTGAGATGGCAGGGGACATCCTGCTTTTAGAAAAAGTATGATACTAAACACAGACAGAATAAAAAAGTACATGGCTTTGCATTGGTCACATGGACAACATGTTTTGTGGCTTTTATGTAGAGCTTCAGTTTTGAAATTAAGTAGCTTGGTGTTTGTTCTGTGAGGTCTGGGCATTTCCTCTGATGCAGAAATGTGGCTCTTCAAAAGTTCTGAAGACTTGCAGTTCAATTTCACTAGTATGGATGGGGACTATACTGGGCCTTAGTTGACTAATAAAATTTTAATTAGTCCTTGCTGTCGTCTCCAGCTTTATTTTGTTTAGCAGAGGAATAAAACAGTGCACAGTGGAAACCTTTCTATTACAGGATCCTAGAATGGTTTGGGTTGGAAGGGACCTTAAAGATTATCTATTTCCAACCTCCCTTCTATGAACAGAAGCATCTTCCACTAGACCAGGTTACTCAAAGCCTCATCCAACCTGGCCTTGAACACTTCCAGGGATGGGGCATCCTTCAGCTTCTCTGGGCAACCTGTTCCAGTGGCTCCCCACCCTCACAGTAAAGAATTTCTTCCTAACATCCAATCTAGACCCACTTCCTCTCAGTTTAAAGCAGTCCTCCCTTGTCCTGTCACTACCTGCCCTTGTAAAAAGTCCCTCTCCAGCTCCCTTCTAGGGCCCTTTCAGCTACAGGAAGGTGATCTGAGGTCTCCCTGGAGACTCCTCTCCTCCAGGCTGAAAAGCCCTAACTCTCTCATCCTGTCTCCACAGGAGAAGTGTTCCAGCCCTCTGATTATTTTTGTGGGCCTCCTCTGGACTCATTCCAACAGGTCCATGGCACTGCTTGTGCTGGAGACCCCAGAGCTGGATGCAGCCCTCCATTGAAGTTGCTTCTTTAAGTGGAAAGCTCTGTTCAACAGTCCTTAGAGAATGTTAACTATTTTTCCTCAATCCCTGCATTAGGCAAGGGGTGTGACTTGGTCACTGTGTTTGAGTAAATGTTTTGATCTGAGTGCTTTGATACACTCTTGCTCCTAAAGGACTCAATTTTTCACAGCCACAGAATGAGGCGTAGGAAGACTTCTGGAAGATTTTGGGGTTCAGTTTTGCTGAATCTGGCTTTTAAAAGGCTAAATTTTTGTTAGGGATTTTTTGTTTGTGTTCATTGTGGTTTGTTCGTTGGTGCTTTTTTAAAACACTGTATTCTTTCTTATTCTTGTTTAAATAGGCCAATAATATGTTCAAGATAAACTATGTAAAACATTTGCCCCTTTTCTAGTGCTGTCAGTGAGGCTTTTTTAATGAGCTGACCAACTGGCATTTCAAGTGAAGGATTTTTTTTTAATTGTCTCGTGAGCGCAGAGCAAATGCGAGCAGAAATTTGCAGCTATCAAGTGTTTTCTAAAAGGCACTGGCTGATTTTACAACAGGCTCAGTCCTGGTCTACTTTTCTGCATTTCTGTTCTCTCAGTTGGCATCTTGTTTTTGGTAACAGCAGTTCAGGCTTAACGATGCAGCAGAGGAGCTGTTTCAAATGGCAGTGTTGTACGCTGAGAGAATACCTTTGTATTTTCTTTCCTTCCTGACCATTTTTCTAGATGTTAAGGAGCCAAAAAGGACCGATGATTCATATTAGCTGGGAAAAAAACGTGTATATCAGAGCTTTTTTTTAATGTATAATTTACTACCAGTGTTAACTTTCCTTGATTTGGAATCTGATTTATTTAAAAATTATTGCAGATCATGGTGTGGATAAGGTTATACGATGTTTACTTTAAATTTCAGTGCTATAACTTTTACTTGCAACAGGGAGGTTATATCATTCTGAGTACTGTCAGAGTTAGATCAGACAATTTTTTGAGCATAGACAAGCCCAGACAGTGTGATTTATTTGAATGCTGACTAATGGTAAAGTGTTTCTTTGTCATTGGTAACAAATTATATTGTTGCCTGTTTATTTTCAAACTGTTCAAAAGGCTGTACTCTTGAATATCTCTGAGCTCGGGCAATGAAATTTAGTGGCAGCAAAAGCACAGTTCTAGTAGAAACTTTTATTAATGTTTCTGTAAATATATTGTTTGAATTGAAATAAGGGTGAATAGTCTAATGATAAAATTGATCAAACAAATGCACACAAATGGAAATTAAGAGACTGCTGTAGGTAGATGGAAGGATTCAGTGGGTTTGGTACTATACTGCCATGACAGTAATGGAAAGTACATTTCTGTAGAGGAGATGCAAAATGTGCCTACTGGAAACTGCATTCTACCCACACTAATAGCTTGATAGGGAAGGAGGTTTTCCACTTCTCTCTTTTTATTTTATCTTATTTTATTTTCACTTCCTCCACCCCACCCCGCCCATCCTCTTGCGTTCTTTGATTTGTTTCAAGGTAATTTGGTTTGATTTATTCCTTTGTGTGTGGTGGTGCATTCTTTGAACACAAAACCCCACAAAAATGTCCACATTAGTGACTGAGGAGTTGACTTTGCATAGTGATTATGAATCATTTCGTGTATAGAAAATCAGTTTCCTATTCTGAGCATATAAAATAATGGCCAAATGCCTTAAGGAAAGAAAAAAGTCTTTCATTTCCAAGCTTCCTTAATAATGGAATTATTCAGGGGATAATGCCAAATGCAGAATTCATATTATGGTTGTACAAACTAGAAAATCTCGAAAGCTGTGGATCTGCATATAGGAAAATGTCAAATGAGAGCTCTTCATTTCTCAACAGAGCTACCATGTGTCAGTACTGCTGAAAGAATGGCAGCAAAAATCCCGCAGAAAAAACTGCACATGGACACATCCAGGAAATAAATTATTAATCAGAAGTACAGGCTCATGGTTCATGTTTCTCACCAAACTTCATTAGCAACAATTCAGCAGTGTTTAGTAACAGAAGTAGACAGTTTAGTTTAGAAAGCCATTCGAGGAGCAGTTCAGGTTTGAAGTGAGTAAAGAAGTCTCTTAAGCAGTCTTTCCCACTTTGTGCTCCTGCGGCTGACCAAGTTGTTAAGGATGTTTGGGGATGGCTTTAGAAATTAATGGTACAGTACCTCCTGAAATGAAGAATGTTAAAATAGTACAGTTAAGCATAATTTGATGTGGTGGAGGATACTTGATTTCAGCTATGTGCTCAGATGGTCATTGTTTAAAAATGTTCAAATGAGAGAAAACATAACCCTATTGCCTGAAATTATCTACATTGAAACTATCTACACTTAAAAAATCACCATCTATTAGTCTCCATATAGACAAAAATGACATGAGTTTAATTGTAAAATGGGTTTAATTCAGCAGCTGTTACCCTTTGTGGATATGTGTAAATCACTTAAGCAGTGATACAAGATGGTCTGTAAAGAGTTTTGCACCTGTGTAACTATAATGAGGTTTGTAATTGATTTGAGTAGAAATTGCACAACTGGGGTGTTTAGACAAGGCCTTCATCTGGCATTTAATTCAATAACAGGAGAAACTCAAATCTTACAGCATTTCATTGCTGATTCCTTCTCTTCCTTTCCAATAGTTTAAACACGTTGATGTTGCTCCTCTGCTTCTTCTGTCTTAATTAGCCTGCTTAGTTTGCCTTTCCCATGACCTGTACAGTGGTAAAAATCACTCCAGTCTGCATGCACAGACTTGCTTTTTGCTCTCCCTAGCCAAGCCCTGAGATAATCATCTGCTACTATAACCTTTTGCATCAACCTTCCTTTACTTCTTGTGAAAAAATGGGGCTTTTCCATCTGCTGGGCTGGTGCCAGCCGTGCTAAATCTTCATCCCTTGTTAAAAAAACTGAGGGAGAGGCACACACTGGGCCTTTCTTTAAATAAATAAAAAAATGCCATACTCAACGTTCTACATATATATTTTCTAACCCAGATACATAAGTGCTGTGCAACTTTTAAAACCTGTGGACCTCTGAAGTACCTATCTTGAAACATATTTTGTCACCTGTAGTGTTTGCAAGCAGCTTCACCAGAATTTGGTTGCTCTTGGCAAATGCTGCACTCAAGTGTTTTTGCAAAACTTTCATTTTATTCCTTCTGGTAAGAAGGAAAGTACAGCCTTGGGGATGATCAACAAAGAATTTTAAAAAAGGCCATTTTCTTCAGGGGCATCACTAAATGGCCCATCTGAAGAGTGATGTTTAACAGGTAAATGCTAGGTACCTAGGTGTTGTAGATAGTGGGTCTTATTAAAATGTTTTGTTGGAACAGCAAAGCTGCTCAGGGAACCAGCTGGAGGGTAAAGCCAGCCTCTGGGGAGTGGAGTGAAAGTTATATTCAGTTTAAGTATGTGAGATCTCTCCCTGCTTAGTCACAATTAAGGTGAATTTTGTTGAAGTGTGAGGGGAGAGCAGGGTACAGGAAAGAGGCATTCTGCTGTTTGCTGTTACACCAGCTGCTGTTACAGGGTAAGATGTGTGGAAACAGCAAAGAACATAGGGGCAGAGAGGAAAAAAATATTTTAAAGTTGTTTAAAGCCTGTTGAAATCAGTGGGAGATTTTTATTGGTAGCATGTTGATCATCCTTGAGTTGAATTTTTCTTCATTGCCTCCCTGACCAGAACATTCCACATAGTTTCTGGTAGCAATTGAATGTAGGGGAAGGGGAAAAAGATTTTATTCACACATTGTCTGTGAACACAAACTGTTGCCATAATTCATTAAAGCTTAGCTCTTCTGATTTTAGTTTGGCTGATAAATTTGAGCAAGTTGCTTAAGTTGGAAAATTCTTCTGCAGTATCAAAGAATACTTCAGTGCATTAACTAATTCAATAGGCAGAAAAAAAGAAAATAATGTAGTAAAATATCAGCAAAGAATTCCCCATACCTGGAAATTTCACTGTAAGTATTGTGCAGTATTTTTCCATAATTGGGTTTATAGTCTGTGCACAGCCTTGAGGAAAGAGAAAATCTTACAAAGGATTGTTTCTAGTGCTTTTCTCTTGGTGGCAATTCAGACTAGTTGTCTCCTTGCTGTTTTCTAGACTACTTGTAGGTATCTTTTTGGTCAACTGCTGCATTAATAACTGCATTAAAATTGCAAAAGAATTTATGTCACATTGTTGTGGAATAAACTGTGCCAAAATGCACCATGCAATACAAATCAGGAGCTTATGGGTGCTTTGGGATAGTGTAATTTCAAACCATCCTTGCATGTAGGAAGTGAGGACTCCGTCATTGTCAAGAAGAGAGCTCAGCAATGACTACTTTGACTTTATATTACTTGAATTTCTTTGGCTTCTGCAGTGGCATCAAATGATTAGAGGATTCAGAAGTGAAAAACTGATGTATTGAGATGAAGTTACTATGAGTTTTTACTGCCTTCTGTCCACATATGAACTGAGACACCGTGTTGTGTGATATATAATCTGCAGGCTTCAGTTCAGGTCTTCAGGTCCCCAGCAATCTCTTTTTGCAAATGACTCTAGTGCCTGAATCCCAGATTTATTGTTATACAGTTGAATTTCTGGGTTGGTTTGGTGTTTTTTTTTTCACTTCTCTTATGTGTTCTGAAACAATGAATCTTAATGTTTAAATCCTATCCTGGGGAAACTGACCCCACAGTAATTAATCTAATCCTTACTGCTAAACTCTCTTCTTATGCCTTCCTCTCTTAAATATTTGTTCCACTTTATACATCTTAGAACATTGTAGTCCCTATTGATACTCTATGCCATTTCCTGATACATCCTCCCAGTTTATTACTGATACATGCTCCCAGACATAAAAAATCATAGTATTTCCAATTAATTCCTTTAGAATGGATTTCTAATTGCTAAAGGAAAGCAGCCACATAAATTTGATGCAAAAATAAATATCCTTTTCTTATTTGACTATAGCAGAGGTACTGATGCAAAAACAGGACCAGAGGACAGACTCTTCTGCCAAAGCAGCCAGGTCACTGTTCAAGGCAGGGTGCATTGTGCAGGTACAACCATTCCATTCTCCTTCTTTGATGTGGCAATCAGCAAGTAATACAACCTGAATATAACAAGCCATATCATACCTTTTAAAAGCCTCTTTGTTTTCTTCTGGTGTGAATTCTGTCCTCTAAAATTTTTTCCTTGTGTTTGCTTTTGTGCTCTCTGTACTTCCGCATTTAGAGACACTTGGGAGGGAGGAGGGGCTTGCACGAAGTTACAAAGATACAAAATTGCCTTACAAATGCTCCTTTAATAACTCTGCTGCCCTGACACATGCATACAGCCTCCCTAGCCTCTTCCTTCTCCTACCTTGTTTGATATTGTTCTTTATTTTTAACTGGAACAAGCGTTGCTTGAGATCATCCAAAATTGCCAAGACAGGTGTAATAACCCTAATCTCAATTATTTCTCCTTTCTGAGCTAGAACAGATACACTTTGGTTTTGCGCGAAGGACTGCACTCAGTATTGCTTTGGCTTCTTTGTGCCATGGATTTTGTGCCATATTATTGACCTTCAAAATTATAAGGGTGAGAGATTGCATAAGTCTTCCAACTGTTCCCTATACAGATGCCTCAAGTGTGGACCTTTATGTACAGTATTCAAGATTCAACCTGAGATCCTTTCCAGTCCCATAAGCTACTGTGTCACACAGGCACTATTAAGGGTGAGTAGAGGTGGAAGGGTGGACACACTAGGACAGCACCAGCATCCAAACTGTATGGCAGCTCCCATGCTTGCTCTCATCCTCTGTCATCTAACCGACATATCTAACACAATGGCATAAATAGCTTATCAACTTTAATTTGAGAGAGGTGCATTTTTAAAGTGTAATTTCAGTCTTTCAAGTGCATGGTATAGTGTTTCATGGGCTGCAGGGATGTCTGTCATGGAGCACTTCTTCCCTTTCCTCCTCCTTCTCCTTGGAACTTGGTGTTCCCTCTGTTGTTTCTAACTCTTTTCTAACTCTTCCTCCTCCTCTCTCTAGCTGATGTCTTCTTTTATTTCTTGGATATGTTTCAACTTGGCTGTTGGGCTCAGCCTTGACCTTTAGTGGATCCACTGCAAAACTTCCTGGAACCATGAATGTCTGGCACGGGGCAGTCCCTGACCTCTTCCCACAGGTTTCCAAGTCCACATAGGCAAGCTGGATAGGGAATGTGACCAAGCTATCTGCATCATATCTTTTTGCTAGTTACCAGGATTTTTTTACTTTACTCAAGTGTCTTTTTTTTACATACTGTTCTGTTTATACAATGTCATGTATTGAATATTTGGAGACTGTATGTATTTATGGAGTCATACAACTTTTGAGGAGATGCTATTTCTTAATATTGAGAATAAATTCAGGAATTTCTAAGGCAATGGGCCTCTTTTTTAGAGAAAATACCCCGATTATCTTACAAGGTTCTTTAATTTGCTGAATTGGTTCTACTTATATCTCCTTCATGTGACTTCCACCTGAAGCAAAGATACACTTCATGATTTTTATTGCAGGCAGATGGTAAGATTTGTGTAGAGATCATGGACAATTTTTATTGGACTGTTAATCACTAGCATTTGAATTATTAGTATAGAATTATGCTAATATTTTGTTATTTCTGCAAGTTACCCCTCTTCTGGAGAGAAACATGACTTGTATTTGTGACTTCCTTATTTTCTTCATTAACTCATTGTGGTAGGTAACAACAAGGAGAAGACAGTGTTCAAGTGCTCTTTCAAAAGCAGTAGAGTAGTTCTGCCAGGCTTAGAAAAAAATGCAGTATCATTTCACTGCAGTCCCATCGCCCTACTGTGACCTGTAGCTTAATGTGCACTGTCCTAACCTGGACTGTCAAGTGTAAGTTGTGTATGGTTTCTTCTAATGTGATGGGAGAAAATTTTTGTGAATACAGCCAGCACAGGTTCTCACAGCAAGAGACTAGAAAAGCTGTGAATATTCAGTACAAAGACTGACCATCTTTTACTTAATTCTCTATTTTACTTGAGAATGAGATATGCCTCTGAAGATCAGCCAGGTCCTCCAGAGTATTATAAGCCCTGTCTGTCAGTTTATATATAATACAATTATAATACAATATACGTATACAATACATTTTTGTTTTGGAGTCCTATAGAGGCTCCTAAAAATTCATAAATGCAAGGTTAAACCCTGAGTGCTTTTTGGTGTACAAACCTGACTCATATAAATTTGTGATCGTAAAAAGTTTTCTCTCTCTGTTACGTATTAGAACAATCTAAAGAATGACAGATCCCCAGCAGGATGAAAAAATGAAATATCAATATTTTAGTTCCTCTGCCTCCATATGGTATTATTATCCTTTTACTCATACACCCAACATTATGGCAGCTAGTTTCTTGAAAAGGAAGCAGAAGCAATCAGCTTCCTAAGCACTAGTGCAAGGTATCTCTGTAAGAAATGCATATGCTAAAGGATGAGAGATATAATCATGGCTTGTTCCATCCATCCATACTTGAGAAATGAATACCTCTCAATGCAGGTTTTTAATTTGGTAATTAGACATTCTTGTGCTTGATCTTAAGTTCATTTTGGAAGTAGTACTCTTGTAATTTCTAGCCATCACTTTTTATTAACTCTTGGGAAGCCGCACTTTTGTGTATTGGGAGATTAAGTGTAATCAGATTCCATCTCACTAAAGCACTGCTGTGTAAACCACTTCACCTCCTGTTTAACTGAAAAACTGAACATGAAGAGGCTTTCTGTTAACAAGGAAAGGATGAATATTTAAATTGGCCAGAATGATATTATGGCTCTTCTGAGCCTCTTAGTGCGTAGTTACTGGCATTGCCTCTTTGCCTATGCTTATGTTATCCTTATTTTCAGCCATCTGCAAGGATTGGTAAATGCTCTGGAGTTATGAATAATACACTGGTAGAAGAGTTGGGATGGTAAGTGTTCAAAACAAGCTCATCAGTGTATGTATGTCATGAGCAAACAAGTGCTGTGCTTCTACCCACGTTTCTAGTCAACTCTGAATTTTTGGAAAATACAGTTTCTGAGGCCTAACTTACCTGTGGCAGAGCCTTTTCCCACTGGAGGAATAGAGGCCAGTTCTTTTGGTAACAGCTCCGTTTACAGTTTTCAGTGTGGTCAGTGGACCCTCATGGTGGCTGCCTACGAGGAGTTTGCCAGCCACCCACTCCCAATGACTTTTGGTTGACTGGAGAAATTGATCTTCACTGGAAAAAGGAAAATTGAAAAGAACAGAAGACAGTTATTCTGTTGGAATGATTATGCTCTTGGTCTAGTGCAGGATATCCTACTGTGAGCAAGGAGCTGCTCAAGTCACGTCTGATGATGAACAGAATTTACACATGGAGTAAAAAACTGTAAGGATGTGGTAGTGTATTTTGCCTTCTAGACTCTGTTTTAAATGTCTATCCTGAAACCTAATAAAATCAGTGTTTTGTAGGGCTCTGAAGAACAGCAGTGCAGATTGGCAGATGTTTCGATCTGATGGGAGCTGAAACTCTATTCTTAAACCATTAATACTAAATAGACCTAAATTTCCTGCACTTCAGCTGTGTTGCAAGAGAATTGATTGTGATATCTGAGACAGAAAAGAAAAAAAACTATGATGGTAGTTGTGGAAGATTTTACTTCAGTTTTAGAGAAATGTAAAAAGTGTTTTTAAACCAAAACTTTTATCCTATGCTTGTGGTGGAGGGAACAGAAAAATGCCTGTGCCTTAAAGAGCACATATGAAATCATTATCAGCAGGAGCGTTCTTGGTGCTTAGCTACTTGGTTAATCTAAGAACTTGCCTACAGTAACAGAGTTAAGCATTCTTGCTGTGAGTTTTCAAATTCTTTTGAAGACAGAGTTGCTTGGATTCTGATGGGACTGAATCCATGATGAAAGAACTGGGACTATGAGATGAGAAAAATTGGTAGATTTTCCTACAAGGATTTCTATCTAGGTGAGGTGAATTGTTGCCAGAACACACTTATGGTGATGTATCTGTTGGACTTGTGTCTTTTATGTCATGTCCTTCCTAGAAGCCAGGAAGATGCTGCTGCTACTGACTCTTAGTCAGAATCAGAGTGACAGCCTCTTGCAGAAGCACTTTGGCTTAGTTATTGGATCAAGAAACCATCTTTCTTGGCAGTGTTCTTGGCAGTTTTCTAGGTATATTTTTCAAATATCTTTTTTTTCCTCTAGGATAGTTAATAGATGAGCTCTGAAAAAAAAATTGCTGTGCTTCCTCTAGAAATCAGGATGTCTTGGACATTTGTGTTTTGGTTGTTTATCAGGGTATAACTTCTCTCTAGAAATGGATGAGGTGAGAATACCTGCACGTTTTGGGTAATAGGGACAAGTTGCTGATGAGTTGGGAATATTTTTATAAGATCTATTTTATAAAATCTATTTTTTATGTTTTATTTGAAGACAATAGTTTTAGAGTTGTTTAAATTTGTAATTCTTAAGTTCAGCACTTAAACTCATATTTCTCTTTAAGCATATGAGTAACCCCAATAAAGTGCACAGAGGTAATCTTATGCTGAAGTATTTTTGCTGAATTGTGTCCCTAGAAAATTTGATACATGCAAAGAAAAACATATCTAAATATATGAGCATTGTTCCCAGATTTGGTAGAAATATTTCTGCTTTCTGTATGTACTTCTTATAATAAGTTTCCCTTGAATGCAGTTTGAATATAATTTTGCTGTTCAGCAATCCAGATGCAAGAAACATGCCATAAATATCTTGCCCTTCTCTCCCTCATTCCCTCCCTCCCCCAGAGTAGCATTTGGCAAGTGTATCATGCTATATATTGATGTTACTATTTTATAAAATTTTGGACAGTAATAACATACTTTTGTGCACTGTTCCGTAAGCACAGAGAAGGTGCAAGACCACTTACTCTTGTACTCTAATCCAATATAATATTGATCATTATGCTCAAGAAACTCTGTTATCACTCTGGAAATAGGATTAAATCACCCTTGTCTGTAAGAGTTATTCATAATTTGTTTAAGGAGAATCAGCCCACAGGAGTGGATCTCAAATTTTTAATTTTGGTGACTGGGGTGTATAAGCTCTCAAGAAGGTGCATGGGATATATCCTGAGGGAGGTGAGTTTGTGAGGAACCCAGGGTTACTCAAGGCTCACCAAACTGTAATAAAGAGTAGCTAACAGGGATGGGCAGTGCACAACCCAGTTATTACTCTTTCTGTCCAATAGGAAACTCTGTATGGTTCCAGGATATGACCCTTCTATTCCCTGTGGAGAGGAAGAAGCCATAGTTGGATCTGCATATCACAGCTCTCTGCTGTAAGAGTTGAGTAGCTGGGGTCTTGCAGAGCAGTGTTTGCTAACTTTTCCATGGGAAGATTTGAACTGGGCTCCCAGGAGTCCTTTTGGGACCGGGATCAATAACTGAGACTCCCTGTTCAGTCTGTTTTCCCCCCTTAGGGCTGTAGGTAGCCAGAACTGCACGGCAGAGCAGCTCTCTTGTAAATGGTTGTAGGTGGAGCTCCAGGTGACAATGTTCAATTTAGGTATTTTGGTCAATATCCCAAGTGAGGCTGGAAAGACTCCAGGCCACTGTGTCATTTCAGGAATTCTCACTGATGTGATTGCTCTAACTTGACCAGTAGATTTACAGCTCCAATTTGGCTTAAATACCTGTTGTGTATCCTTTGTTTGCCTGGGCGTCTTTGCTGTTTCACGTTGCTCTGGGCATACACAGCAAGTTGTGTTGGACCACAATCAAATGTAAATGTGTCAGAGTCATGTTTTAAAAGTGTAATTATGATACAGTACTTTTGAAATGGTGCTTAAATTTAAATAATTAGTTTTATTTTGTTGCAATTTTAGAATCGTCAGTGGACTTGTCAGACTTTTCAACCTTCGTATCTCCTGGAATAAAGAAGGACAGAGGTTTCAAAAGATGCTAGTTTTCTTTTTATTGGTTAAAAAAATTATTGGTCATCTTCATTTACTATATGAATCATGGAATATAGAGATGGGAAAGACTTATTACTTTATATAGTCCATTGCCTTACCCAGCAAAATGGTTTTCTGCCATAAACTTTTCCAGTGCTTTGGGAAATTTAGTTTTAAATATCTCTGGAAATAAACAGCATTTTCACTGCTTCTCTAGGTAAGTTATTGAGCACCTTTTTTTTTTCCCTCCAAGCGATTTCATTATATTTTACTTTATATTTAGCATACATATATAGATAGCTAGATGGATATAGATATCTTTTAAAATACAGAGATTTGTTATCTGAGATTTTCTGGGTTAGATAGAGAATAAAAAAAGTTCTTTCCAGTCCAATGCTGTAGATACCCAATGCCTCAGCAAATGTTGAGGTTTTACAATTATATTTTCATATCTATTTTGTTGCAGTAAGGATCCCCTGAAGAGTGAGAGAGAATATACTATTGAAAAAAATTCTTTCAAATACATCCTGACTTTAAAAAAAAGGGTCTCCTATTACCATGACTACTTATCACAGCCATTTTGCATACTGCTAATTGCAATGACAGGTAAGCAAAATGAGATTTGTAAATTATGTCTCTGTATTTTATATTCATGACTACATTTTTGCTACTGTTCTTAATTCTTGCTGTCAGGCACTGCAGATCTTTGTAGGCATTCCTTCTGAACTAACACTATTGTTGTTAGAACAAATTGCACCGGTCTTCTTCTTTTAATCTCTCTAAAAGATTAAAGATCAAGTAAAGAAAAACATTATAGAGGCACAAAAAGCTAGCATTCACTTTCATTTTGTTTCACCTTTAATCAAACTGTAACTGCTCCTGCTAGAAGTTTTTTTGTAGCACATCTATTTGTCCAGAAATGTAATGATTTGTCACCTCTTTGGGACAACTTATGTGATAACAATGACTTAGTGTATAAGACTGTACAACAAGGGGATGACTAAAAGGAATTTCAGGACAGAAAACAGGTCAGTTTAAGAAAATAAGCCTAAAAATATAGCTTGGTAAAACAGTTAATATCGTAAGATAGCATCCTCTAATTTAAAATTTATATATATCTTAAATATTTAAAGTTTTAAAATAATATTTTTATTCATTTTCTGAATAGCTAGAATCCAAATAGATAAAGTTGTTTCAATATTTTTATCCTTGGTAATGGAATCATTCATGGTTAAAATTTGGCAGGCTTAAGTCCCTTAATAAATGGTATCTTAATGAAATCACATGATTGATTACATAGCTGTAGATCAGTTTATGACCAAAAAAAGGATTTGAAACTCCTATTGCCTTCATCCCTTAATTTCATACAATGAACTTCTGGTGTTTTCCCTCAAAAAGGATAAAGTTTTTAGCAAGCGGATCTGCTGCCCTCTCTTCCCAGAAACATTGTTGGGACTTACGTGCATGCTGAAATGTTTAAAGTACTTAATGAATTTTAAATAAGTTGTATTTGACTTTTGTATACTTTCTTGTCCAAGGATTTTAGCTTTATCCTTAGGATATCTATAGAGATATTTTGCTCAAAATAAAACAAAAACGAGATAGAAATGAATCCATAAGGAAGTAGTGCTCCCATCTGAGGAATTGTTTCCTGCCTTTGGTTGTCAAAATTGCTGAGCAAAGTAAGCAAATGAGCAAGCTTGTTGCCCAGGAAGTTAATGATAGAAATCTTCAGAATTTGTGCATTCCTCTGAGGAGCCTTTTGGACTGGGATCAGTTTCTTGTGAGAAATCTTTCCACCAAAGCTTCAGATGGAACTGAGGAAACATAATGTATTTAATTGATTAGGAATTTACTGGATAACCAGTAGTGGTGAGATCTCTAACCACCATAAGTAAATGTGATTAGATGCTAAAAAATTACTAAATTTTCATTAATCAGACTTTATGTCCAAATGCAATTTCCAGAAAGTAAAGTCTTATTTCCTTTATAAATCTGTCTTTGTCTCTTTAGTGCTCTTATCCTGAGCAGTTTTTAATTTTCAAAGCTGATGAATATCTGCAGTCATGTCTCATACCATACATCTACACTCCAGTCTAGCAATGTAGCTGTAGCTCCACAGGATACACCTGAGCTGGCTTTAATACTGTGTTCTTGTAGCACAGCACAGCATAGCCAGACAGGGGCTTGGAGTTTCATTTAGGCTGTTTGATGTATTTAGGCTTTAACAGTCTGCACTGAGACTCATCCTGCCTCAGGATGGACTTCTGTCAGTCACTAAATAGGTTAGTTAAGTCAGGTTGGATATGTACATCCAAGCTACCCTACCTAGTGTCAAACCAGCACATTCTTTATTCTACTGGAAGTTGCATAGGGTAAAGAAAGGTCAGTGTGTTCAGACTCCTGTGGAGGGAATAAAGCAATTTGCAACATCTAAGTGGCCTGCAGTAGCCTCAAACTGAAAAAAATACAATGCAGGAGTTACATCATTGCCTTGAGTGTTTATAATATTTGATTTCTCTCCCCAGTAGATGTATAAATGACCAAACTCTGACAAGAGTAATGGATTTGAACAAATCAACCTTAACAGAGAATATTACAGTTTAGAGTATTCAGCCCAATCCCCATGTCATTTAGCATAAAAGCTGTCAAGCAAACCAGTACCAATTTCTTGTATCACTCCCAGCCTCCTTAGATTACTTGTCTGTGATTCATTTTTGCAAGTTTCCATTTTATAGTATATTTTTATTACCAGTGATAGAAATACATTTATTTTAAAACAGCATGTAACAATATTGCAATGTGTTGCCCTTTGTTCAATACCATATTTTACTCTTTTCTTCTTAGTAGTAGTAGTGATAATAATACTTAAGCCTTATAGTACCCCATGTATTGAAAAGACCTTTGCTGCCATCAACTCAGTATAGAACCATCAACTCGTGTAGACCAGTTAGATATTGTATCTCCATTTTAGAAATAGAAATATAATAATTAAATAATAATTTAGAAATAATCTTCTGAGACAGAAGATCTTTAACAATTAGCCTTTGAAAAGTATTCATAATTGTCTCTCACTGAATTCTTGTGTGTATAATTTCCAGAGGTCCCTGGCCTCTTCTGTTACCTGCAACAGGGGAATAAACTGTTAGTCTAAAAAGAGGAACCAAGGAGGATAATTGACAATGTGTCTGCAATTGAGTAAGATGCTATTTCCTCATATGTGCACTCTTTCCTCCAGTCTCCATGGGTTCCATACCATACCCAGCATATGATCCACCCCTCTTGTAGCCACAGACCCGCTGCTGCAGAGCTCAGCAGGCAAACCTCAGTCTCTGGAGACTCTAGAGAGTCTCTAGTTACACTATTTTTCCGTCTCCCTTTCTGTCCATCAATCATCTCAGTACTCCTGCATATTATCTGCTGATTTATCCATGCATTCCCTCTAACTGTACTCCCTTCCTACTATTCTTCTGTTCTTACATTCCTATGCTTGCTTTCAAGTGGCTGAAGAATCTTTGTGGTATAATTGCCATGGATTTACCCATCCAAAAGAATGTTAAAATCAAGAACAGTGTTCCAACATATGTTACACCCCGCACTTGCTACCACCATCTTTTGTATGCAGGAGTTCACATTTGGTTCTACTTTCCCTCCCTCCTACACTTACATTTCCTATACATGCACACACACACACACACACACACACACACACACACACATCTGTTTTCCATTTTCCAATCAATAGTAAAATTTAGCAGCTTAAATTAAAACTATTGTATATTTGGGGGTCTGTAGCTATAACATTCAGAATGAAAATATCATGTATTTTATCTGTCCACGGTGAACTTTGTAAAAGAACCTGCCATGAAGGTATTTCTAATCCAGGAAAAGAGCAGAAGACGCCATGAAAGGCTGTCCTGTGGGACTTTTTGGTCTCTGTACTTGTATTATTTTACAATGTAGGGCTGATGACTTTGATATGTTATATTTAATATGCATTAAAAGTTTCTTGTATATTTAGGATTTTTGCACATGCTGCTTATGTATCAATGTATTATGTAGGATAGCATATGAGGGTTTTTTATCACTGAGGTTTCATCAAAACTGGACAGAAAATAAAATTGGATAATCCTCTTTTTTCATTTGGGGGGATTTATTTTTTTAAGTAGTTCACCTCTTCCAGTGTTGGTTTAAGCAAAAAAAATCTGATCTGAAATGGGCTTTTGAACAAAGGTCTAATTTAAATATAGATAGAAAAGGGCAACATTTTTGCCTTTACTGCATTTTGTGCATTCCAGCAAAGTCTGCCAGTACATGTTGATGATTATTTACAAATAAGTTTCTGTTTCTCTCCCCCAAAATATTTTCCATCTTGAGGATATAGTCTTCCAGTCACAATTTTAGGGTTCAAGTTGTAAAACAATTTTTTATTAAAAGCTTTTAATGCTGACTTTTATAAAGGCAAACTTTTCTCTTTTAAATTTTGAGGTGTGATGTGTAGTCAAAAAAGGTACTTGGAAAGGACTCGAGTTTAACTGCACAAGCTGTTTTTTGAGAGGATGGAAACAGAAAAGAAATTGTTTTAATTTTTACAGCAAGAAAACCTTTGCTTTTGATAAACCATAGAGAAATGTCTTGTCAGGAGACTCAATACTCTTGACTAGCGTGAGAAAGAATTGCAGTTATTATTAAGTAGGCAGGTCTTTCCCTATTAGATTGTGTTCAATGCAGTGGAGATACTAGAAATGCTTGAACATCAATTAAAAATAAATGTTTCTTAAATCTTACAAGACCAAACAGCTCTTTTTAGCAGAACTGTACCCCTAGGAATCAAGGGAAGTGAAAAGGGCAGAGAGGCTTGCTTGTTTTTGTACGTCATACTTGGGTCTTTAAACCAGCAGAAAGATGAGATCTCTGAGCACATCAAATAGTTTGGCACAGCTGAAAGGAGGATTTCAGGTTCTGTTATCCTTGCTTCCTCTTCCACTTTCCCTTACTTCTGCCCCAAGGTCCAACTTCTTTTTTACAGCCACTGTTACTTGTTCAACCACTCATGAGTGGATTCAGCTCGTTAAGTAAGCAGAAAACAGAGTGTTTTTTTGCTGAACTAAGCAGGCCTTTGTGATTTTACTTGTTGTATTTGTCATGAAAAAGTGAGTACAAACAAATAACAAACAAACAATCACAGTCCTGAAAAACATATGGTATTTCAGAAGTCAGAAGGATTACTTGTGTGCTTAAGCTATTACAAGTTCAGAGCCTGAGAATGAAACAATTTATCTTTTCTGATGGAAAATAAAATTGGGATATTTTATACCAGAACCAAAGAATTTCTGCAGTCGCTATCACCCCAGAGTAATTGAGAAACAAGGTTATTTTTTTCATTTAAAGGTCTGCATGGATACTAGGATTTCACAAACACTGACTAAGTCAAGGTTACGTTGGCTTCCTCTTCAGTTTTAAAACTGGCAAACTTTCCTCCCCTTAACCTCTCTGGTTTTAGCCCCTTGTGTTTTCCAGAAAGTTCAGAGACAAATTGCGTTATTTACCTTGTTTGTAAATGCAACCCCTTTCCCACTTTTGTTGGTTTTTTCAGTGCTCTGAAATAAGCAGGTTATGTTTCCTCTCTATTGAAAATGATGATGTAATGGGCAAAACATCAGGAATTAGTAAGGAAATTTCTGAAGTCTTCATTCCATAAGAGAAAAAATTAAAGGCACCAAACTAAGCTCTTCTATAAGCTTTTTAGGTTTTCTGCTCCTTGAACAGCTCTGAATGTTTTTTCAGGCCATGATTAATGGAAATAATATAATGTCTTTGGCTTTTGGTACAAAGTATATTTTTCTTTTATTCTTTTAAGTGAGGAGAAAGCACCAGATGAATCTTGATTTTTCAAAACTTAGCTTCTACTGAATCAACATGTAGTACTTTATTTCTGCAAGTATCCTAATACTTCAATAAAATGGGTTCTGAAAATAGTTACCCTTCCAAAAGGCCAAAATTAGACATAACATCCTTGTAAGTGCATGTGTTCAAGAGCAGGGTATTTTAAGACCTGCATTTTAATCTAAACATGTGTTTGCTATCATCTACAAAGGTTAGGCCTTCACAGATTGTTCTCTGCACAAGGAAAATCAGTGAGTTGTTGTTTTTTTTTTTTGAGGCATAATATGGGTGCTTTTACCTTTACTAACTGACAGTGGTGAAGATAAAAAAATTGAACCAACGGTTCAGCATATTTTAGCCTGGTTCCTGCCTTTTTTTCTCCCTCTGAGTATAGATATACTCTCTGAACTGCAATAACTACAACCCACCTACAAGTGTTAAGATGCTCATTACTGCATATGTCACAAGAGGGAATCCAAAAATTATCTCTTTGTAAGGAAAAACTATTTATGATGCCTGGTATTAAAATTTAAATGCATATTCTTATATTACCCCTCTTGAGGATAAGGAAACATTGTATGAGGGAATGAAGTTTTATGTACACCCCGAATATGTGTATCTGTAATAGCAATTGTTCTATAGGCAGAAAAATCACAGAAGGAATTCTAGATGCACAATAGAAGTATGGCAATGATTAATTAGCTGATTTTACAACAAAAGAATTGTTGCACAATTTGACTCAAATATCAGTAATATAATGGAGCTACATAGTTCCTTCCAGTCTGGAAATAGGATATTGAACAAAAAGCAGAAAGGTCAGTAATACCATTTGTCCCATTGGCTTTCTGATACAGTAAAGAAATTGATTGGTTAGGAGTTATTAACCATGGATTGCATAGATTACAGAAACAGGAAAAAAAAAAAAGATGGAGTTATGAGGGATTTTTTTGTTCGTTTTGCCTTCAGCAGTTGAACTTGGAATGAAAAATATAAAAAGGGTATTCTCTTGACACACCAGCAGTTTACAGCTCTTTAATTATAAATCTTAACTTTGGCCTAAATGCCTTCCAAAATGTTTAGAGTTTCCTAAAATCTTGTTTTAGGACTTGCAGAGCAAGCAGTTTTCAATCTGAGAAGTATAGATGAAGCCTCAGTTGGGCATTCTCACAAGAAGAACTATTTGAGAGACTGTTACTAAATCTTGTCCTTCAGTATGCAGATCCAGAGTCATTGTGATTGCTATTGCCTTTGCAGATGAGCAAGCTGTGTTGCAACTGTTTTTAGGAATGTTTTGTTGCCATTAATTTAGCAGTCACTTTTCTTTTTATGGGCTTTCCTCATTTCAGAACTTGAGACTTATCTACATGGAGCAATTCGTGAAAATTAATGTGAGTCAACTAAAGATGTGACTTAGAAATAGATCAGTTAAACGTCATTAAAACCCCTAAGGACCTTCTTATCCAGAATTCAAGTGGTCCTAATTTAATTTAATTTACTTCATCAGTGAAGTTAGATCATTGAAATGTAGTTTCTAAAGAAGAACATCCACATTAGGATTTAATGTAGTTTTACAGCTTCTCTTTAAAGTAACATTTTTAGTTAATTCACTTTCCTGATTGTCCTCATATAAATAAATCCCTAATCCCACAAGTGTTTTTAGTTCTGGCTAATCCTTGACACTACTTAATAAGGGACTGCATAATCCAGATAGTGTCTATACCAATTGCTGTGTTGGAAAACATCCAATTTCCAGTCTTTGCTGCATCTGGTAAGACTCTTCTCTGACTATTCAGCTTTACCAGCAAACTGTAGGGCAGTTGTAAGGCAGGCTAAATCTATGGCAAGAGGGTTTTGTGCCCCAAAATCAATTAGCTGATACTAATACAATGAGACTTCCATCTATTAGCCAAGCTAAAAAGCTTTTAAGCTGATCTGCAGGGGATATCTTTAGCATCTTCATCCAGACTTTCCCTGAGGGGTGAACCATTTTCAGTTAAATGTCATGCTTGAGAGGATGCTTGAACCTTGCTGTAATGCCAAGGTGCAATTGTTGGACAGAGCTGGAGAAGTCTGTGTAGGGGTCAATTTGAATTCCATACTGGATTTCATAGGTGTCAATAAGCAAGGGCTGCATAGAGGATGTATAGGATCAGTATATTTTCAGCAGGCTGCTCAGGCATTTAGGTAATTTTAGGTGCTTTGCTTAGATTATGGCATTATATATTTCTCCAAAAGGACTTAATGCTGGTAGGGAATTAGACCATTTTGAGCTATGTTTTTAAACCAAATCTGAACTGCTATGCTTTTCCTTTTTTTGTTTTACAGTGGACCTTTGAAGTAAAGACACAGCGATGAGTAAAAATGTGGATTGTGACGACACTGTTGAAGTAGAGTAGTGTTTATGGTATGTAGAGATGTGAATTTCTGTCTTGTGACAAAACTGTATGATTGATCCTGCTATGCATGTGGGCTGGTTTGAGCTGGGGTAGAGATAATTGTCTTCACAGTGGCTTTTGTGGGGCTCAGCTTTGGATTCCCGATGAAAACAAGAGTTGATAAGAGAGATGTTTTTGTTATTGCTGAGAAGGGCTTGTACAGAGTCAAGGCCTTTTCTGCCTCTCGTACTGCCCCGCCAGTGAGAGAGCTGGGGATGCTCAAGGAGTTGGGGAGACACAGCTGGAACAGCTGCCCCCCACTGACCAAAGGCATTTTTCATACCATATGGAGTCACGCTCAGCATATAAAGAAGGGAAGAAGGAAGGGGGAGACATTTGGAGTGATAGTGTTTGTCTTCCCAAGTTACCATGAGATGTACTGGAGCCCTGCTCTCCTGGGGAGACCTGTAACACCTGCCTGTCCATGGGAAGCAGTGAATTAATTGTTTGTTTTGCTTTCCTTGCATGTATGTGTGTCTTTTGCTTTACCTTATTGATCTGTCTTTATCTCAACTCATAAATTTTCTCACTTTTGCTCTTCTGATTTTCTCTCCCATCCCACCAGGAGGGAATGTACATGTGACTAAGTTGCTGACTGAGGTTACACCACAACAGCGTGCATCCCTGGTCATTTGGGTTGAGTAGTTGAAAGTAATGAAGTGGGTGGACAGATGCATCCATCATTTGTATAAAATTGGCCACAGAAACGGTGCTTTTAAATATGCTGGATTTGTGAGCTGCCAAATTCAGAAGAGACTTTTGAGCTGAATTGCTTTTGGATTCTACCAGCTACATTGATCAGTTCTCTGCTAGCTACAGTGGGAGTGAGAACATCTAGTTCACATGTAGAACCTGATTATTAGATGTCTTAATCTAGAGGTAAGACCTAACTTTCTACTAAGCATACAAATGGAGCTTTTTGATCTTTGAATCTGTGTACAAACACTAACATGATGATACGGTAAATTCCACATTAGAGCTCTTAATCTTGGATGGAAACCATCCTGGCCACAGGACAAAACAATCCCACTCACATGGCTAGGTTAGACTTCTCTGAAAATTTTTGGTAGATTAGATTTGCTCCTGCTGGCCTTATGCCAATTGTCCATGGATGGTCTGTATCACTCCAATTTTAGGGATTACTGAAATAGGAGTACAGACATTTTCTCTTGTGGGGAGAAAAACCCACAGAAACCCAACTGAAAACCAAAACCCCAACAATCTTTTGAAAGACTTCTGCTAATTGCACTTGTATTTTAGGTCTTGGTCAAAAGAAGGCAGCTTCAGTGTCTAGGTACCAACTAATTCTGAGTTTCTAATAGTACAATAGTATCATAGTTTCTTCTTTGGGAACCAAGTTTTCCGAAAAGGTTTCCTACCCACATATTTAAAAAGGGTCCTCAAACCTAGCATCTGAGCTC
The DNA here is from genome assembly GCA_013399835.1 of Leptocoma aspasia. Lineage (NCBI taxonomy): Eukaryota > Metazoa > Chordata > Aves > Passeriformes > Nectariniidae > Leptocoma > Leptocoma aspasia. The sequence goes on from VXAX01001839.1 coordinate 1,065,027, forward strand.
TGATAAATCATAGCCTGAGGTGGTCTGGTTGGAAAATGAGAAGCCACTGAATAAGGAAAATGCTGAAATTTCACTCTCCATAGGGATTACCAGTTTCATTAGCCTCGGTGAAAACCACATTTCACTAAATTTAGAGCTGCAGCAGAGCTCAATACAGATAATGCATTTAATGTATGCTCTGGGCAGTGAAGTTGAAACTATTTTCAAGTAATTTTCTTCAATGTTGGATGCAGCCACCCTGTAAGTTCCCTGATAAATTAGAATTTTTCTTTCTCAAAACAGCAAGTGACACTATTCCAAAGCACCTAATATTTTCTATGTTGGTGAAAGTGTATCATCATTTCCCATAGAGTCATGTTTTATCACCACCTGGTAATATAATGTCACAGTATGATAGCACATGCAATTTAAAGATGTGGTTTTTTCCCCAGTTCTGTAGTCATGTCAAACACTGTTGAATAATGTAGAGGCTTTTCTTTTTTCCTTTTTTTTTCACACATGAATCTTAACTCTACCAAATTAAAGACAGTTCAGGTTTGGTGGGGAGGCAAAACAACCCCAGTATTCTCCTTAGAAAAATGAAGATGTAGAGCTGGTGTATTTACACAAGGCAATAGAAGTGTGCAAATAAGAAAACTGATGATATGGGAGACAAAGCATAATTCTGTGGCAAATGTGGTTTGTTTTTTTCATAGTATTGTTAACTGGGGAAGAATGCCACTGAATTTTACTGTATTACAGGCAGACACCAGACATTCATCTCATTTTTCATAGGACTAACTGTTCAGTTTTCTGCCCTGAAGCCTTTAAAAGTTACCTTAGACAATGCAAAAGTAAACTCAACTATGTAGTAAATATAAACTTTTCAATAGTTAAGGTGATGTGACTTTATGGCCCATGACTATGGCTCTTGAGGACAACAGCGATCAAACAATACTAAAATTAAACAGAAGTTTATTTGGATGTTTATGTTGGTCTTGGAGAGATTATTTTTAGCAATAAACTTTATAATTCTTCCAGATTAAATCTGCGATTTTCTAGGACAAAAGTTTTTTGTCTTGTAGTAGGTTTTTGGCTATACATTTTAATCAAATTGTCTATTTGGTAGTTTACCAATATTTAAGAATTTGGAGATCATAAAGAATTTTTTGATGCAGAGGACCATGTACTATTAGAAAGAAGATGTTATATGTCCCATCCATGTTTTATAGCCACCTTGTGTGCTCTTTATTTCAAAACAGAGTAAGTGCAAAGACTTGTACAGGCTTGAGATATAGGGAAGCTTGGCCAGGTAGAGTTAAATATGTGGTGATAGAATTAATACAAGGTGATAGAATTAATGTCTTGTGAAAAGACAACTGTTTTGAAAGTTATGTGCTATGTTCTACATGGTTGAGTAGTAACTAAACCCTTCAAGCCTCTTGCACACCATTTCTCTAAAGGGCATGTATCTTACAGGGATTTTTAACAGACTTGCAGTTCTCAGCAGGGAGTTGTGTTCCTTGGGACTGGAACAACAGCAAATTGCAGTCTTTCCCACATTACTAAACAGGCAGGAGTATTGCACAGAATAGAGCTCTACTATAGGAAAGATGAGCTGATCTACTGTATTTTGCTTTATTTCCAGTGTGCAATTTATTTTGAAAGGCTCAAGGGTGGCTGGAATTAAAGATCTCAGAAATAAATGTTTTTGTCCTTGTTGTTCATTTAAACAGAGGGGTTATCTGAAAATTACACTGCTATGGTACCTAACAGTTTTTTCAGATTTTTAACTTTTTTTCTCCTTGGTGTGAAGGAAGCGGTAGCTAAGAAATTAAATTGTATTAAAAGGATTCATAAAAGGATTCATTTCATTGATGAAACATATAATAGCAGCAGTAAGGAAATCTGTGGTCAAACTCGGAATCAGATGATACATATAAACATTCATGAATAGTTCTGTCTCAAACCCTGTAATTTATGGTTCACAGGAATTCTGAACCAAATAAGCAACAACTGGGGCACTGTTCCATATTTAAAATCCTGACTAAATCCAGAGGGATGAATTTTAAGTGTGAAGTCTGACTCTAGGGATGGTGAAGAACTGTCTAAGAGCAAGTAGGATTTTTGGGATGACACATGCAATCACCATTTCCATGAGGCCTAAACACTGAGGAGTGCAGAGGCTTACAACTGAGAATTATTTGTCTCTTTTCAAACTTGATTTAGTGGCTGAAAAAGTGTTTTCCAGGTAATTGCTGAAATTGAGCCAGTGCAGTGTCTACTGTGATGTCCATATGGTAGATTATAGACTACTAGCAAAGGCCTTCCTTAAAGGATTTTTGGAAGACGAGCTCTGTATTCCACTCTAGTGAATTGTGCAGCAGAGAGGTTTTTTTGCATTCCTTGACCTCTGTAGAAGAGTAATGACATAAGGGAAAGAAATACGCTTCTGTATATAAACAGGTGGGTTACAACTGTCTTGCTCTTGCTGAGAGCCTAATAGAGCCCTTCCTGATTTAGCATTTGAGGGAAAGGAAAACACAAGTCTGCAGGGTTGGGAATTACCTGTTGCCTACTAAATTTCCTACTAGCTTCAGTTAGGTGCTTCTTTATTTTGTCCCCTAGGTTGCGGTGGAATGTTACTCATTGTGCAACAGGTGCACATTCCCCACTAGAACTAATTATGTAGTGCAGTGTAGGGTTGTCATATCTGTGGTCTTCTTCCACAGGTGGCTGACAGGTCAGCTAAATGTTAATGAACTATCTTTGCCTCTGGGTCTAGGCCCTCTTGACTGCACAAACTTTCCACGTGCTGTTCTGTCAGACTATACTTCCTTCAGCATTTTAGAGATCCTTATTTTCCCTTCACTGCTTCCTTTCATTAAGCCTGCTTGCCTTTGCCCTTCTCTCTATTACTCTGGTATGGAACCTACTCCAGGTGTGAGCTTGGAAGGATGAGGACCAGGAAATGCATCTTCTTGTCAGGAAGAGAAACACTTCCGTGGTTCCTCAGAGGCATCCGCACTTTGACAAAAGCTTTGGTTTTGATTCCCTTGCTGAAAGGGACTATAAAATGCAGCTTTCACAAAGTGCTGTGAGATGCAGGTGAGATGAAGAGCCAAGTGATATTAGTATTAGAAGAGCTAGTTAACTACAGTTCTTCAAAAACGACATTTGTCATTCGCCTATGTAATGGACTTGTTTGTGTCACTTGAGAAAGAGGCAGTAAGATAATAACCTACCGTCTTTCTTAGGAAGCCAGTTTAAGGAATTGTTTTCAGTATCTCTCCGAGTGGAGTTGACTACAAATTAGTATATTTCCTCCCTGAAATGGATGTATTTTCTATTATTATTCTGTCACACCAGAGCCTGTCTGCTACTTGCTGTGATACTGCTAATATTGTGGCACCTTCATTCCACTGCTCTCTGGAAGCAGTTACCTCTTGTCTACAGTGTTAAGATGAATAAAAGAGAAAGCCTTTAATATAGTGTCTAAGGATAATGATCACCAGAATACTTTTGCTTCAAAGGCTTTTTTTTTTGCTAGCTTTGCCAGCATTTTTTAATACAATCCTGATTTTATTTATTAACAAAAAGCATTAGTTTACAGAAATAAGTAAAGACAGCTGAGGATGATAATTGTTGCAAGGATATAGTGGTGACATAAAAGTATTTTTTCCAGAAAAATAATGAAACAGAAAGGAGATTGATGAGGGTTTGCAAGTAAGCTTGCTTCCTCTTGAAATGCTATATTCTTTTCTTTGCCAATAGTGCTGACTGTGTTGGTTGATTCTGAAGGGAAGATGTGATTAAAATGGGCAAGAGCTCATTTCTGACTGCCTTCCCAACTCCAAAGAAGAAAACAGAAGAAAGGAAAAGAATAGGGGCCAGAGCTACAGACTAGCTAATTTTAAACAATCTCACCTGTTTAATACGTGGAAGAAAGATTTTGTAGATGGTGGAACTTGCTGGTTTTGTGTTGCCTTTTTTGTTGTTTGTTTTTGTTTGCTTTTAATTACAGCAAACTCAAATACCCCAAGACCTTGGACAGTAACAGACCTGTGTCACGAAACTGTCTCTTTTCCAAACAGTTTTGAATGCAAGGTCTTGAGTATTTAATAGGATCCTCATAATAAGGCCTTGGAATTCTTTGTGAAACTCATCCTTAATCACAGAATGAGTTGAATTGGAAGGGACCCACAAGGATCATCAAGTCCTACTCCTGGTCCAGTACAGCACCATCCCCAAGAATCACACCATGTGCCCAAGAGCGTTGTCCAAACTCTTCTTGAGCTGTGTCAGTTTGGTGCTGTAACCACTTCCCTGGGGACCCTGTTCCAGTGCCCAACCACCCTTTGGCTGAGAAACCTTTTCCTAATATCCAATCTAAACCTCCCCTGACACAACTTCAGGCCATGAAGAAAAGCAACAAGCTAAGAAAGGATAAATGTGTGGGTAACAGTTATCAGAGCAAGTAGAGCGATATTTGGCCATGTGACCTTCTTATTATATACTTTATGTAACTGAGCGGGTAGATACAAAGATATTACAGCTGTTAATAGCTTCTGGCTGTACCTACACATTTCATGTGAACTGCATGGCCCCAGAATGCTTTGAAACCTTAAAACCTTGAAATTGTATGTCTCTGTTACAAGCAGTTTTCCTTGAGCTGGGGCTTGAGCTCACACAAAGCCCCTGCAGTAGAACTCAGTGGGCCTCAGAAGACGACTTCATTTTGCTGACCTCCATGATAAGATGCATTCTGAGGGCAAATCAGTCACAGTATCCTGCAGCACGTCCCTGAAGAAAGCTTATCTCTCAAAAATATGCGAGGTTTCTTTGCTAGATGCATTGGTTGTGTTGCTGTAGAGCTGACCCTTGAGTAGGCTTTTGCAGGGAAGTACTTCACTTCACTTGCTGTGAAGAAGTGACAAATTCAGCTTGAGTTTGAGCTTTAGGCTATTTCTACACAGTTGTTGAGATGTTATCAGTTAGTTGACAACTTATTCTCTCACCAAGCTATAAGTAAAACAGTAATTTTGAAGTTCATAGTTTCTTAAACCTTCTGATTCCTCACATCATAATTTTTTTGGCTTTCCATTTTATCTCTTCTGTTCAATAATGTGCTCTTCTGTAATGTTATTATTCTGTACTTTGCTTGTCCTTTTTGCTCTAGCTGTGGACAAACCCCTTGCCATGACAGTTCACGTTAATGTTAGAAACTGACTTCCAAAAACCTGAGGTTTTAAAACCCACTATTTACTAAAAAAGTTCCTGCCTAGTTTATAATTTAGAAATCAATTTCCCAATAGTGTTATGGACATTCCAGAAGACAAAACAGGTCTATCCACAGAGCTGATGGACACCAAAATCAGTTAGAAAAAAAAGTCTGTCTGAATATATATGCATGTTGATAGCATTTACCTGATATGGCCTGGTTAAAACTGCTCATACTCCTTCACTCTCACGACAAAAGAAAACACTATGATCAGTATTAGAGATGATGGAGTTCTGTTGCAAAACATTTATTTATTTTTGAAGAACAAGTGTTCCTTTTTAAATAAAAATCTGTGTGAACAGAACCCATTTTAGGATTATGCTAAAGAAACAACCCTGAGTTCTCTGTGAATTTGAATTTTTCCTCTAGTAATTCACAGGTTGAATGTTTGCTTATTCAAGCTGTATATCTTTGTCTTCCATTCCTTGTCCAGTGAAGGGCTAAGTGTAGTCAGTGTGTGTCATGCCTGCCCAGTGTAGAACATGTGGAAAACGTATCAGTTCTGTACAGGGCTCTGCCCAGTTCAAACCAGGTGCACTGCAAGCTACGCGGCTGCTGAATATGGTTCATGGTAGATAATTCTTTAAAAAGATATATTTTGAACTGTGTTCCAAAGCTTTATGTTTTTATTATGTTTCTAATAGACTCTTGCTGCCTCAAAGCCCGAATCTCTTAAATTTCCCTTTTACTATTTAGACAATTCAGCTGCTTGCTATTAGATACCTATAATTGAAAGAGTTGACATGTATATGCTTGCTGGAGTTGCACAAATGTAAGGAATTCAATGTCTTAAAACTGTTCAGCAGTGATAAAATTGCATAGATCCACAATAAGTTATGATATGTATAGAACTGATGTTTCAGACTTCATGCTGGTGCTCTTTTATTGCTAAGATGTTTGTACGTATATAGCTATCATTTTAGCAAACACCTCTTCCATTGTATAAGGTCTTGGGCAGGGAAGCTAATCTGGCAGAAAGAATGGAAATATTTGCATCAATAACTATATTTATAAAAATGTTACCATTGGAACTGAGAAGCTTCAACATTTGTTTATGTCAGAGAGCTGTAAAAAGTTTCTCTCTCCTGAGAGAGGGAAATGGTACCAGGTCGTTACTGCCCTTCACAGAAACACTACGGGGAAATGCTTACTCCTAATATTTCTTGACTCAAGCTCTAAAAGCGGTTTTGTAGAAATAGGTAGTCTGCTCATGTATCTCAAGTAAATTAAAGTCCCAGAAAAATGCTAGAAAATAGAAAATGCAGGTATGCAGTGGGCAGAGTACACTTCAGTGTGTCCTTAGTTATAATTTTTTTATGACCTGAGGTAATCTGAGTGAATTTCAGATCAGGGTATATGAAATGAGATGAATAAAGGTCTGCTCTTGGAAGCTGTTATTCATCAATCAATTAACTCAGAAAAATTTTTTAAATTCTCATCTTCCTGCTTCAGCTATATTGAATTAAAGTGTGACACCAAGGCAGTTAAATTTCCTCCTTGATACAGTATTTGAACATCCATATGCTTTCTGAGGTGAGCAGATGTGGCCACTTTTTCTGCAGTGTGAAGTAAGGAAACATGCTATGTCTCTTCTCCTGGAAAAAAACCAATATGCCCTTACATAGATACTAATTTTTGAGTCAGATTTAACATATTTGGATGAATGAAAAACAGCTAGATTTTCTTAAAGGCAATACAGTCTTCATTTTTTAATTGGTGCTGTATGATACATTTATAGCTGTTTCTTTAATTTTTAAATGTGAGATGAATCTTTAATTGATGGCTTACAGTGAGGAACACAATGCTTTAAGCACGAGGTCTAAAATGCCGTATTATTTCAGACTGGCCTGAATTATTGGGGGACATTTCTAGATTAATAACTAGAGACCTGCACAGTAGAGGACAGGTTTTAATGGTCATGTTTTAATGCTCTATCAAAATATTGTGATATATTTTGCTATGTTTAGCTGCTTGAGTCAAACACTAGAGGAAGAGCTTAAAGTTTCTTTTTAGTAAGTCATATGTTTTAGAACATCTCTATATGCATTTCAATTTAGAAATAGTAATGTATAAATATTTAACCTAAAGTAATTTAAATGTGCCTTTTTTCCTTTTCTTGGTGATACCATCATAGTCTATGATCAAAGAGTAAATTTCAGTATGCTAAAGGTTCTTCTATCAGCATAATATACTGCTTTATCAGGCACAGTCTTTTTGGATGTCCCCTATGGTTGACACAGTTCAAGTGAGATAAGATCTACAAAGACGTGATGGATTCAAGTAAAGCTCATCAGTTCTCAAAACTGCTTATCTGTGTATTTTTGTATTATATGTGCAACATGACCACAAAGTTTCAAAAATTTAGTTTCATAGGAAGTAAATAAAGTTGTGAGAGCTAATATTTAAAATTGGCTTGTTTGAAAGGAATTCTGTTTAACACAGTTTCAGTCTTGCTTAAGTGAGTACCTAAATATAAGGTATTTTCCAGCCAAGCTGGAAAAGACAGATTTATTGGACTAACAGCTGCCACCACTACTAAGTGCTCAGCATCTGACTTCTCTAGCTGCTGTTAAGTCACATACAATTCCTTAGGCTGCGAAAGTAAATAAAGATAACTGAGTGCAGTAATGTGTGTGAAACCAGGGGAAAGAACATGAGTCGCAGGGAAATCTGAAAGACCACACATAAGCTAATCTGCATGCATGTGGCTCTGCTGTTAATTGCAGCCCCAGCATCTGTGTAAATAGCTTGTTAAAGAGCCAGGTTGGTGTTACAAATGTGGAGTCTTCTGGTACTATTGTCCAGTACATGATGCAGAAACGGGTCAGCAGCAATAATTGCAGAGAGACACACCTTCCCCTTCAAATATTATTAAATGGAAAACAAAACTAGGAATAAACAGGTGGTCTGGAGAGACTTTTAAAAATTTAATGGTGGATTTCCAGACAAAATTACCTACACAAACAAGGAAGCAGTTAAAAAAGTAATTGAGCATGTGTACAAAGGAATAAAGATGAGAAAATCACAGTAAAGGTTTTCTTTGCTGTCTTTCTGGGAAAAGATGGAAGAGAAGAAAAAGAGATGCTGTTGTGTCTGAAACACTGGGAAGACTGATAAGAGTGCTTATCGAGTAATGTGACCCCACAGAAGGAGATCATGGACAAGAGGCTGTTGTGCATCTTGTTATTTTCTATTTAAAGCCAAGCAGAAAAGGAAATAATTGTAACAAGAACTGAGAAGTCTTGTAGCCCCAGAAACCCTGGAAACATTAAAGATTCCTTGTTAATGACAGATTTGTATGTGGCAGACAAGTTTCTTACAGGAAAGACTGTCAGGAAACATATATCCTGTGCAACAGCAACATTTCCACTAACCATGACCAGTGCATTCTCCTGGGGAAGTATCAAAGTTAGAGTGGCTACTATGAAAAAAGCCCAAACCAATCTACTGGCTCACAATAAAGAAAGTGAGGAATTAGGAGACATTTAGGCTGATACTGTGTGTGGTTTAGGGCAGACATCAGAAAGCAGCATCAAAAGCAGAAAAAACAAGTACCCAGTCTGTGGATAGGTATAAGGACAAGAAATACTTCTCATCCCAAAGCTGAAACTAACATCATAGTGGTCAGCAGCAGTGTGGGTAATGAAAGAAGCACATCGATCGCCATGTGTAAGCGATCCGCAAACTAATACAAATATATGTATATATGTATTCATGTCAAATAATGTTTGAAGGTATGTTATTAGACTGGCAACCAATTACATTCCAGCTGCCTTGTAATTCCAGCTGATAGCTGAGCCTGAAAAGTGGCTAGATTTAGGAAGAATGTCTACAAAGTGATCGAAGGTAGTAAAACTATTCTGTAGTCAATGAAGTGGCTACATATTGTCAATAAAAAACCCACCCTCCTCCAATGTTATAATGTTAATAAGATATTTGTTAGAATTTCCAGTAGTCCAAACGGGACTGTATCTCCCACTGTTGAACAGCAATGAAGTCCTTGATGGAAAAGAGAAATGAAAATTGTCTAGCAGCATGCAAATCTATTTCAAGGAACAGGACACCTACAGTGCAGGGTTGTTTTAGAAGTATATTCCCATGTTTACTGTATGAGACAATGAAATGTTTTTAAACTCCCTATAGAAAGGAATTGGTAAACATACCAACTGCCACACTGTGTACAGTAATTATTTACAGCAGACTACAGTGGTAATGTAGTTCCACAAGACATGAGGAAGGTTCAGAACCTGTACTGAAGTCACACTAAAAATAAGTCATTAGCCTTATCCAGAGACTGTGGATATAGGATCTTTTTTAGGATGAAAATACCATTTTAGGTGAAGTAAAGTACATGTTTTGATATAATAAGGCAAGACAACAACCTTTGCTGTTAGCATTGGGCTGACTACAAGTAGCTTTTAGTATCTGTCTGTCTTCAAAGGAATTCTAATGTCAATTGAAACATGCACAAGAAAAATTCCTAAGAGCAGTACTGATGACATTCTTGAAGGTAAGTGAGGCATCAAGGAACAAGCAACACGTAATATGAAGGTGCAACAAATTATGAGCAAATACTGTGGAAAGTATATCAATGAAAACATGGTCAAGGAGAAGGTGATAGGAAGTGAGCTCTGTAGATTTCTAGGAAATAATTTTCAGGCCTTGAGATGCTGTTAGGAATATGTAAGATTGATGTATATGAGGGGGGTAATGAGATGCTGCATGCTCTTACAAACAGCCTTTGATATAGGTTTTGATCTGCAGCAGCCCAGTGTAAGAAGAGTCATGTGTCCAAGAACAAACATTTGAAGACTAAAAGTACTATAGCCAAAGTATTTGCCTAAAGTGCTTGTTTTGCTGAAATGCAAGGATTCTGTGGTTACTGAGGTATTAGCTTGCCGAAGTTGTTAACATCAAGAGACACAATAAATTTGCTTTAAAAAGGAGTTGTGGACCAAGCTTTTTGCAAACAAAGGTTTCCACCAGCTCACCTGTATGTACCAGCACTGTGAGCATCCCATCAGAAAAACTGCATTCCAAGTTGAGTGTTGTGTAGACTGCAGAACTATGTAGTGTGGAGCAAGAGTCACTGTTAGTAGCTGACACTGAACTGGCTTTCCTGAACACAGTGCACACCTCTCTGTGAGATGGATTCCAGCAATGGACTATACTGTTGTATTTGCTTCTTTTCTTGAGGTGTGTATGTGCGCTCTCTCTCAACATAATTCTATACTCTAAGTGGGGATTAAGAAGGAATGAAAGAGTTTATACTCTGTCATTGACCAGATTGTGAGGACCATGTAATGCATGCAGCTATTTCTTACACAAGATGATGGGTGAGCTGTGTGTTGGGGACATTTTGTTTATAGAGGATTGAGTCATAATCTTAGGAGTTGGCATGAAATGGACAGCAGTTCATATATGAAATGAGAGACATCACTAGGTCCGATCAGAGAGCTGCCTGCTTGGCAGACATAAATATCTAATTGAGGGCATGTATATTACTGCATGATGAATTCAAAGACAATACAAAGATACAGTCTTTACCCATCTCAGTTCTGGCAGAAGGTGAGAAGAAATTTTATTTCTGGTAACAGTCACCCATAAGACAAGACACATATTTCTGGGAAGTGCCTGATGAAGGACAAGCAGGCAAGAGCTCTGCCTAGGGAGCCCCAGGGGTTTTTTGTAAAGTATGTGTTTGGCCTGGGATTACTGTACTCACACAATAGTCCACAGTGTGCTGCAGCTGGATTTAACTAAATTGGCATCAACAGGACTTGGAGCACAAGGGCACCTTCTTCATGGGTAGCATAAAATGATGGTACAGCACAGTTGGTGTGCTGTACAGACAGGCAGGAGACTGTTGATTTAATGCAAAACAGAAAGGAAGGCAGACAGGAAAAGATCCTAACAGATAAGCAAGAGTGTCCATGGGAGCAGATAAGGGAATGCAAAGCTAAACACAGTACAGTGAAATGGGTGAGTGAAGGTCTTCTTGTTGTGCCCAGGTGGTCAGGTTTGGATTCATGCAAAACAGTGGCATAAGGCAGCAATACAAGCTATGGTGGGATCCTAAATATTTGAGTAACAAATAAAATTGAAAAAAAACCAGGATTTTTGAGAACATCTTAGGAAAAAGCTCTGTTGACATAGGAGAGACAGAATAAATTAGTAAGAGCAAAATGGAGAGAACACCAGGTTGCAGAATGCAGAGAGCTACTGTTTGGAAGACTGGACTCCAACAGCAGCTGATAAAGTAAGGAAAGATTAGTGGACAGTGGAAAAAAAAAAGTTAGACCTGGTTGTTCAGCCTGAGAAATCCTAAATCATCAGCAGCTATATTCAGAGAAAAGACTATACTCCTACTCTGGCCTTCTTGTTGAAAACACCTACATACACAAGGGAAAAAAGTAGAAAATATCCTGAAATAAATAAAATGTATTATAAACTTCTTACATGAGACAATAGTAACCTTCCATTTGGACTATTCATTCAGTTTGGTCACTTAATTTCACTTAGGCAATAAATGAAATAAGAGATAGAGAACAGTAATGAGAAGGCTCAGAGGAATGGATAGAGTTCCATACATGCAGAGATTAAAAACATTAGGGTATTTATGTAAAAACGGAGATGAATAAGGGGTGAAATGAAAGAGGTGTATAAATTATTAATGGTTTAGAGAAAGTCAAGGAGGTGCACCAATTTAACTGTCTCAGAACTCAAGAACAAAGGGTTCACAATAAAATCACAGCCTTTCAGTTTTAAACTGATAGCAGAAAATCCTTTTTACACAAATGTGGCATCACTCCCTCAAGATCTGAGGCAGTGAACCTCATGGCATTATATAAAACAGGCAGAAAAAATTAGCAACATTTCTTGCTAACTTGGTTAATCATCCAATAACATTTGATCTGGATATTTAAGAATCCTTAACGTATTGATCCTTACAAAATGCTACTAATGAAGAAAAGTATTATCATGCCACTAATGGAGTGAACAGAATTTGCACTGGGGCAAGACTAGATGATCTGCCACAGCCAGAATCTCATGTAGAGCAAAACTAAATTTTAAATTGATACTTTAATATGTGGACAACCTTGGTTTTTTGCCATTATTTATTTATGTTGGTGACCCACAGTTGTTCTGATACAGCTGGCTGCACAGCTTCTTATGAAAGCACTAGGGTCATGTGTCATGGTGCTTTCCATAGTCATGTGTCCAGCACCTAATGGGCTGACCAGAGGATTTGCACTTAAATTTGATTAGTCCTCGTGGAACTGGGCTTACTGAACATGCCCAAATCAATGAGGTTTGGTATACTTGCAAGAAGTGGTGCTTCCCTGAAGCAATGGAAATATTGCTGATTCTCCATGCAGCATATGTTTGTCCATATCTATCAAGGAAAGCTTTGGCTGTTTTTCAATGCCACCTCCAGAATCACTGATCTATCCCAGTCCCTGTTGTTTGCTTTTACAGAAGCCTTTCGCTGACATTTTCTCATTTTTCTCTGACGACCATGTGCTGGGGTGATGGAAAAGAAGTCTGGGCATAGCGTTGTTCAGGTGGCTGGCAGCTCCCTCCTCCCTTGTGCCTCAGGAAAAAGAAGAGAGTAGACAGACTTGATCGGTTGTTTTGACAAGTCATGTATAGCCCATGTTTCTAGATGAGTATTGCCAGTTAACAGTGATGTTTAGTGCATGACAACAGTAATGTAGCTTGTATTAGAAATGTTCAAAAAACGGCTATTATCTAGGATCTAAGTTTTCAGGTTGTAATCTAACTTCTACCTACCAGAGGTGAGGAAGGGACTTTATGCACCAGTATGCTATCAAGCAGCTCCTTATCAAGGAATGAAGTTTAAACTGTTACATGAATTATCTGCCCGTGACTACTATGGAGGACAGGATAACAGATTCAACAAACTGTTACTTTGATTGAATGCAAAAAATCTAAAGTATAAAGCAGTAAAAATGCAGTAGTGAGCTATTTGGAAGTTACTGAGTCTTCCTTTGAGTGTAAAATGGTACAATGCGCCCTTTACAGTGGCATGAAAGACAAACCAGGCAAACAGAGTTATTTTGTTAGTATATATTCTATGTCTGTAATCTTGGTTCTGCATGAATGTGTAAATACAAATGCAAAGCTTTTCTGAAAAAGCTTGTTAGGATATCTGTGCTCTACTGAGACAAAAAAGAACCCTAAAAAACCCCAAAAGCCCTGAAAAAAGCAGCAAAGCAAAACCATATGACAAGATTTTTGCTTCTGGTTCAGAACTGTCACTTTGCTTCCAATAAAGACAGACTAACAAAGGCTGCCAATTCAACCCAATAAAAAGGGATTGGCCAAGACCTGCCACTTCAGGTTCTGAACTCTGCTATTACACCAACCATAATCTTGTTTCCTAGTAGTCTCTCTCCACTTGATCTTCCTTTTATTTAATGGCAGTATAGAATTTCACTGGTTACCAATGCCAAATAATGACACACATAGTTCTCTTGTGTCCACAGAAAATACCTCAAAAATGCATCCTGATTTTGCCTTCATTCTTGTCACAGGCTGGGGGTCTATTCAGCTGAATATCTGAAATTGTATCATATGCAGTGGGAGTGTGTGCTGTACGTGTACATTTATCCTCAGATAAATGGTGGTGCAAGAGAAGAAGGATATTCTATTTTTCTAGTAAATCTGCGCCTCACAGCCAAGATAAGTTCTTCAGTTATTTTTCATTAGTAATTTCCTAAATTTATGGCAAAAACATTTGCAATTAGGTCCTCAAGTAAACAGTGTTTTAGTCCAAGCTCTTCTTTCCATTACTCCTGTCCTCAGATCATTCCAATTTTAATCTGCAGTGACTTAATTTTGTTTTGTATTGACAATGCTTCTTTGTTTGAGTCATCATACAACTTATCTATATGCCATGATCATGAAAGAAAATTTTAAAACAACTCACCCCAGAACTGATCCTTGAGTAAGTACCATTAAGTGCATTGCACTGCCAAAATGCCCCTTTCAAACTGTCAGCTACCCAACACTCTATTTCCATTTTTCCTTTCCATCTAACAGTTCCTCTTTTACCTCTTTCTTCTCTAGCATTATTTATTAACTTCCCACATAGCCCTGTATCAGCTATTTTACTGTAGGCTGGACAGAGGACATTTAAGGATTTTGTTTTAAAGCATGCTCTCTTTGAAAAAAGAATGCTGTCAAGTTTAGTCTGGACTTATCCGCCCTTGAATTAATTTTGCATTTATTTCTGTCTATCAGCATCATCTGTTTGAAAGCACTGTGTTCTATTGAGGTCCAAATAGTACAGTAACTGGATCACTTTTTCTGTTTCACTGCTTCATAAACACAAGCTCAATAAATGCTGCTACCTGTTCATATGACAACTTGAGACATTTATTAAAAGTATTTTCATGTGAATGCATGTGCTAAGATTTTCAGAATACCAGCTTGGAAATTGGTATATGCTGTAGAAAACCCCGAGTTTTATTTCTACCTCCTCTGTGGTCAGTACCACCCCATACTTGCATTCCCAATATCCAGCTTTGCCTCCAGGTCAAAAACAGTGTGCTTTCTGTAGCCTGAGGAAGCATTAATTTACTTTTGGATCTATACATCTTGTTTTTCACCCTATGTCACAAATTAAGGAAGCTGCTAATCTTGGGGACTTTCAAGGCTGCTCCAAAGGATCCACCCCACTGGTGAATTCTCTCATCATATGGTAATTTTGAGAGCATTTCAGCCAGTTTCTTTGTAATTGAAGACTTGGAAGAAAAATTTTTGCCCCAGGAATAACTTCCAATAATTCAAGCCAACGCACTTTAGCTTTTTGTCAAAGCCTCTTCGGTGCTCAGCGCATTTACATATATACATACATAAATAAAATTAATTCCTCAATTCCTGTGAGTCTCGGCCAGAGGCCTCCTGATTTTTAAATTTTTTTTTTAATAACCTGTTGGAATTTAAATGGTGGGGAGGTTTTTCAAAGACATGCCTAACCTGCTTTTTATAAAATCCGTGTATCCATGTCTGCTGTCTTGAGCAAGGCATTAGCTGCTAGCACACCTAAGCACTTTCATGCATTCTTCTCTTGGCCTCTTCCACTGAGCTCTGAGTCAACCTTTCCTTCCTGTTGTCTTCTGTTGTATTCTACTGCTGAAGTGTTATCTGTGGTTTCTCATGCTTTTTTGACGTTTAATTTCTGTCCTGTAAGTTCTTTGTGGTCTGAAATTGATGTGTGGATAAGAGCAGCTTCCTGCATTTCTAAAAGGACTGAGCTGTGGGACTGGCTTGTCATGGCAGGATTTTAGCTCATCAGGCTCAAACTTTGCCTTTACAAGCCCTGTTCTAGTTTTATGAGTTCAATATTCCCATTAAAATAAGCAGCTCAAAGAAAGGGACACGATCAGAACTTTAATTGGCTTGGCTGCCTTTGCATTAGCCCTGTAGCACTGCTAGTACCTTGAATGTTGCACCCTTCTGTCACCAGAATTGATGCATAAACTTTTTCCAGCCATCTGCAATGTACAGACACATCTCTTGTTCACCTTGGCAGAAGAAACTGGATTGTTTTATTTGCCTTGGTGGCCTGGAGTTCATAGCTCTCAAAGAAACATCATTCTTCACTGTGATTTAGCACTTCCATATGCTGCTGTGCTAAGTGACACAAGACCTCTATTGGTGCACTGGCACACATAGTGACATGGTGACCAAAATAATAGTAATAATAATATTGTGGGGAAAACTACAATGTTACAGAACATGAAGTGTTAAGTGCAAGGGGAACCTCATGGATCTGGGAAATCCCACAGCATAAAAACATGGATAAGATCTCCACCAAAATGACTGAATTTCTTTTGTACTCAGAGGAACTGACAGTTGTGAAGAAGATTAGATCTTAGATGATCAAATAGGCATTCGTAGCAGGTGTACAAGCCTCATATTTTCCAACAGGAAGTCATGATATGCAGGCATTATGCAGGAACAAACATTTCTTTTGGATGTGACTAATTATTACAGGATTTGAAGTGAGTGTGGGTTTGTATCATGTGAGTATAAATTCAGCATCTCATGCAAGATTACCAATCAGATCTTTTGTATTTTGCTTTAGAAGAGCAATGACCACTGATCCTGAGCAAAGATAAGTGCCTGAACTACATTTCAAAGGTTTGTTTCAAAAGAAATCATAACTCTATAATGACTGCTCACTTGATAAATTTCCTGTTTCAGTCTGTAAACAGATCCTGGGTTAACTGAGAGGATCTACATGTTTTCGTTTTGGTTCAGATGATGCTCTTCTTTTTAGTTTAGAGGTAGAGGGGGGGGAAAGAAAGAAATGTAGCTTTCAGCTAAAGTTTACACTGTAAAAGTTATTCTCATTTTGGGACCAATTCTTTATTGATGTGACTCATTAAGAGGGCTCCTTTCACAAGTTGAGATTACTCACTCAAGTAAATGAACTAAAATGAAGGCATTATCTTTTCAGATTAAATGATAAAATCTATGAATTAGACACTTATAATAGAACCATTAACAATTTTTAATTACAGTACAGCTACCAGCCATAGCAGTAGTATATGGTAATACCTACTCATTCTTTTGCCTGCTCTTTCACTGTGACATATCATTATGGAAGGATTATTTAAGTCCTATTTTTAGATTTAGAATTATGCAGACAGAGAACAACCAAAACTGGAGGTGCTGTATTAACAGCTCACATGTTATTTCAGGTGGTTAGAGCTAAAAAAACCAATAAAAAATAATTATGTCTTGTGCTCAGAGGGGCAGTTTATGGGGCCCAGAGGGACTCAGGGTCAAATGCTGTGTGATGTGCAGCCAGAGAACAGTCTCTGGAGTCATTAAATGACATTATAGTCTTAACCATTCCAATTAGGTGCCAAATCCAAAAAAGGATTTGGAGGCCTATGGTGGACCTTTAACAATGAGAAAGTTATGACAGATTCAGTATATACTTTTCAGGTCTGCAAGACTTGTTTGTCCATGCAGCCTACTCAAAAAACTGAGAGATCTGGTTTGGGACCATAATTGACCAAATTAAGCACTGCTCCTAACTCTCCATCTACAAACTGTGTAATGCATAGTGTGGATAATTGATTGCTGCTCAATATAGACTCCTAGGCAGGCTCCTAAGTCCTCTTTGTGCACTGTTATCATATTCCCTAAAGTATCTGTCTTTCTGTCTGTCTTGGGTAACTGTTTTATTAAGAATATATTACAATTTTTCTCTGGAAGAACCCTAATGAAAAATGGTATCAGAAAAAAATATCTCCATGAGGATACTCAAGAATTTGGGTAATGATTCTCTGATGAAACATTCTTTTGCAAAAAAGGGGTCACTTAGTAAAACTAGAACTTTCTGCAGAAATATACTCATTTTCATTACATGTCTGCTGGGTGAAAGCTTTCCAGGTGCAGAGACAAAGACTCAGCTCTCCCATCATCAGTTGATGGCACTTATTTGAGATATGAAAGAATAAGTTCAGGGGTATAAATTGGTTTAATTATCAGCTCTATAGAGCCGTAAGCTGTAGTAAGAGCTCTATTACCTTACTTGGCAGGATGTTGATTGGGAGGTGCTTTTCCTTGCACGCTTCTCTTTCAGAATTCCGGCTTCTGAATATTGTGTAAATAATGATGTTGTTACTTGTGCAGGAAAAATACCCACTTCCATGACATCTGAAGTAAAACACCTAATTTGTTCTTGTTTCTAAATACACCTATTCTAGCTTCTGATACAGAAGTTGTTTCCTGCTTTCCATTTTCTCATGTGATTTCTCTCTAGTATATTGTGTGGGCTTTGAGTCTCAGATGATCCAAATTATTTTATATTTGTGATGAAATGAGAATATTCTTGCCTTAGCATTTTCAAAAAGCTCATAAAAAGGAATGCATTGAGATATCCTTTTAAGGTTTTTTCTCAAAATATAAGAAAGGTCTTGCTGTCATAAGATGGAAAGCAGGTGGAATTTTTATAATAAACTGCTCCTTTGTGTGCAAGATGTAAAAAATCCCTGCCACTGCCTTGTATAAATCAAGGTTGTAACATTTATTAATATCTTCTGAATATACATGGTCATTTTTTCTGTGGAGGTGTCTTGATATGATTTGCCTTGACACTGTTCTGCTGAGGAATAAATAAGAGGACTGAGAAAACACAGGATGATGGAGAATCTGTACAGCATTTAGAACACACAAAGGAAATCATTTAGTGTATTGAACTTCTAAAAATGCACTTTGAATTGCTGTTCATTTTTAAAGGTACTAGTTCACTTCTTCTAATATGGGCAATTAAAAAAAATAAAATTAACCTCCCCTCCCATAGTTCCTGATACAGCCTTTACCAAACCTCTCCATTTGCATAGCCTTTATAGCTCTATTTCCTAATTCCTTATTTTCTGGCCATCAAAATATGAGCCTAGATCTGTTAAGATCCATGTAATTCTGACTGCAGTGCACTTCAGGATCTGTCTTTTTGGTTAGGTGAATGGCTAAAAATTATAGGAAAGGAATGTATGTGGGTGTGTTAATCTTCTACATGTGTTGCTGAAATGAAGAATTGATACAAAGATTAACAGACTGACGTTAGTGCAAATGAAAATTTGGTATAGCTTTTTAAAATACAGACCCTTTTGGCTTTGGTTTATGAGATCTGTCAAAACTTTACATTATCTTTAAAACAAATCAAAACATTTTCCACTGAATCATTCTAATATTACTTAGCTCTTTTGCAATACAAAGTAGCTACCAAAACACGTGATCTGTAAGGCTGGAAAGAACTGTGTGTTCATCATTGGTGGTAGGTAAAACCATTCAAGCAATAGCATCTGAATTGTCCTGGGATATTCAGTGTTCAGGCTGTGCCAAGCATCTCTTATTTTTCCCACTGTGTTTTGGACTGGTAATTGGGAAAAAAATGCACAATCACGTGGATCTAGTGTTGTTCTTGTTGCTTAGAAATACATGACATTTTGGAAATAACAGAATTGTAAATTTAAAGCTACTTCCACACAAATGTCACCTGAACAAGCAGTGCTTCTTCAGCAACAGATTGGATTCACACAAGTGCCATTAGATTTAGGAGTCACATTCAAACGAAATTAAAATTCTTTGATTGTTAAATAAACTGCTAAATTCAGTGTAATGGTAACAAACAGGTTAGTAACCAACATTAGATGTGCATCATCCCTTTTCCTATTTTAAAGATAAAAACAGTGACTAATACCATATCAAACAAGAGTTTCACCTCTTTTTTTTTTTTTATTTCTCCTTTTTTCTATTGAAATATCTCAGCATAATTCCAGTGGATTACTCTTTTTATGGTTCCTCTTCAGAGAAGCCACTCTAGGATGTTGCTGATTGTGTTGCAGTATTGCCCTGTGTGTACATTATCCCATTATTAGAGATGTGGGATAGAATCTGATTACTTCTCACCTTGGGATGTAATGCTGTAGAATGGATCCAGTCCTGCACTGACAAAAAATTGGAGCATGTAAGCATTCACCTTCTTCCTCCCACTTCATTATCAGCCACAGTTTTAAATGAGAATTTCATTTTATCCAGGTGATTCTGCTCTGCATTTCTTCAAAGAATTAAGTCTTTCTACACAACCCTGTTCACACTTGCCTGCAGTAACGAAAGCAGGTAAGAAAATGAAAAAATAAAATATTTTCGGAACTTTACCTTTTCATTTGTTCCATATTGTATTTGATATGTGTTCCATTACCAAGGTACTGTATTGACAGATTTATAACTTTTGTTGGTCAATGTAAGGCACAAGGTGATCTGTTTTCTGGATAGACAGTACTCCTGAATGGAATGCAATCCAGCAAGCAGGCATCTGACTTTGGAGCAATTTTCAGTTATGTTTTGAAAACAGTGGCCAAGCACTCAGTGGCCCTGAGCTAAAAAGTTAACCTTTGTGTGCCTTTTTTTATCTCTGAAGCAAAAAAGAAACTGTTTCCTTATTTCCAGATAAATTATAATGCTTACATCTACATCAATATTTGTACGGCTTTCTGAGATCTTTAGAAAGAACTTGACTGTTTTATTATTATTTTATTACTCTTCCTTTTGAATTATGTAACTGTACTACTTTTTACCCTAAGAAAGATGGATTTTACTTTGAGATTTCATAATTGTCTCCTATGACACTCCTGCTTTGAAAATTCTAAAGGAAGATATTTAGAAGTTTTTGGATGTTCATGTAAAGAGGTGAATCATTTGTAAACATACCTAAATTTGAATATGAAGTTTGTCTGAAAGAAAGAAACCTCACTGGGATAAAATATGTAATGAATATACAGTTTTAAGTTGCTATTAATGACTTCCCATTTGGTATATGATTTCCATTAGTTTTTAGTTAGTTCTGTGTCACCAAAACTTTCCCTTTTTTTTTTCCAAAGGACCCCTTGGTCCATTCATTCCAAAAGATGGTCCTGATCTGGGGTTTAATCAAAGCTGAGTAGCAATGAAGGCTGTTGTCTCTAAGTAGTCTTTTACTGTGTCAACATTCCTTCTTTTGTTCTATTAGTGATTTTAGCTTTTCATGTCCTGCTCTTTTGTTTCTTTTTCTCAAGGACTGTGGGGTACAGGACGTTCCAATTACCAGCCCATAATTCTCTGTTCTTTCAGACATCTCATAGACACATCCTCAAGGATACCTCAAAGAAGTGAATTTATAAAGAAAAAGGGTTAACAAAGTAGAAAAGAAAGCATAGTTGCTCCTGTGTTTTTCTTGCTCTCTCCAGTGTTAAAGGCTGATTCCTGGTCTAGCGTGTAAGAAGTAATGAATAACT
Organism: Leptocoma aspasia; assembly: GCA_013399835.1. Classification (NCBI taxonomy): domain Eukaryota; kingdom Metazoa; phylum Chordata; class Aves; order Passeriformes; family Nectariniidae; genus Leptocoma; species Leptocoma aspasia. The sequence goes on from VXAX01001839.1 coordinate 1,086,108, forward strand.
GATTTCAGGGGCAATGAACTAACTGATAAAAGCCAAATGTCTAACCTACTCTCTATTACAAATGTTAACCACACTACATTGGGAATATTGATATGTAAATAAACAATAAAAGAATATGAGAGGAAATCATGACTCTGGTACACTTAAGAGCAGTAGATACTGTATATCTTGACTTCCCAGAGATGGTCACAGAGGAGCTGAAGTGTGGACTACATGAACAGGCAATGAGGGGGATTGAAAACTGAGTGAACAGCTGAGCCCTGAGGGTTGTGATCTGTGGCACAAAATCTGGTTCGAGGCCAGTAACAAGCAATGTGTCCCAATGACTGATGTGGATCCAATACCCTCCCTTGAAGTGTTTATATTTTTCTCTTGACCTGCTGGCAACACTCTAATTCAGCCCAAGAAAATGTTACTCTTTTGTTTTTCTCCTGCAAGGGCACACTGCTGGCTTATGTTGAACCTGGGGATGAACAACCCCTTGCACCACTAAATGCTGGGGGTCACCCAGCTGAAAAGCAGCCTGGAAGAAAAAAGCCTGTGAGTGCTGGTGGCATCCAAATTGAACATGAGCCAGCTATGTGCCCTTGCAGCATAAAAGCTACTTTATTGTTGGGATGCATTAGGGAGGTCAAGGGAGGTGATCCTTCCTCTCTGCTCAGCACTGGTGGGGCCACACCCGAGAGTGATGTGTCCAGTTCTGGGCTCCCCATTGCAAGAGACATGGACATGCTGGAGAGAGTCCAAAGAACTGCCATGAAAACTATTGAGAAACTGGAGCATCCCTCCTATGAGTAAAGGCTGAGAGAGCTGGGACTGTTCAGCTCAGAGAAGAGAAAGCTGAGGGAGCTCTCACCAATGTATACAAATAGTCACAGGGAGAGGACAAAGAGGATAGGCCCAGGCTCTTTCCAGTGGTACCCAGTGACAGGAACAGGGCTCATGGGCACGCACTGAAATACAGGAGTTTCCCTCTGAACATCAGAAACCATTTTTTCCCAGTGAGGGTGACTGAGCACCAGTGCAGGTTGCCCAGGGACGTTATGGAGTCTCATTGGAGATATTCAAAAGCTGTCTGGACATTGTCCTGGGCAACAAAATCTAGGTGACCCTACTTTGCTGGGGGCTTGAACAAGATGATCTCCAGAGGTCTCTTCCAATGTCAACTCTGATCATCTTTAAGTAAGTGTTTTAAATGAAAATTAACATGCAGATTCAAAATACATTGAAAACCAAAATATCTGTGATCTAGGGCAAATTCTTGACATAGTATAGGAGATTTTTAGGATTTTCATTAGTGTGCATGAGAAAATGCTGTTATATCTTGAAATGTCAGAGTAAGTTTACCTCTAAATATGCTGTGACAAATACAATAAAAAATATTTCCAGACAGATGGATGTCAGAATTAGATATATTCTTGTGTGGAAAATGAGACTGCCCCCATGTAGACATTTTTGTAAAGAAAATGATAATAAAAATGTGAAAATAATTGAAAACTGAAATACAAATTCAATATACATTACTGCTATTATTGAAACTTCATGCCCTTTAACTCAAAAGAAGCTTTATAAAATATTATGCTGAACTGTGGCAAGACTGAAGTTATTAAAAAGGACCGTAGTAAAAGTACTTCTGCATTAGGAATTGAATATTTTTTGTGGGAAATACGGACTGGGAATCTCTAGTGATAATAATAGAGTGGACATGTAAAAGTACATTTGGACACCCCTGATATCTGAGCACAGTTATGCAGAATAGTTAATTCAAGCAGCACTGTTCTTATTACTAAAGTAGAGCACTTAAAAAATTCTAACTCTGCAGATAACAGATTTTATTCCAAAAGTACTCTTTGATGTATAATTAGGTAGATACCATTTTTTTACCCCTGTTAAGGTTCTTAAGGTATGTTATCTTGAACTTCAGCTGACTTTATAATGATTCATTGTAGCAAAAGAAATTATGTCGTGTAGAAATATTTTTACTGTGGTAAAAAGGTCTAAAACTAGTCTCTTTTGCTGTCCAGAATTTTCAGTGAAATCCTCCTGCTAAAGGGAAGTAAGAAATATAGGAATACTTTGTGACATACTCAGGAGAAGTCAAATGAAAGCCCTGGAAACAAATCTTGCATCTGTTTCCTAGAGAAACAGTAGAAGCATAATTTTTCTTCTTAAGGGATATTCACAGCTCTTTGGAATATCACCATAGAGGATACTTTCTGGTTTTGTGGCTTTGTTTTCCCTGATCCTGCCTGTGCTAGAGCAGTTTGTCTGCTAGCAAACTGTATCTAGTAACCCAGCTTGCTTCCCATGAGCCACGCTCGCACCAGTGCACCATCATTGCCCAGGCCTTGTGCCATGAGGTGTTGGAAGTTAGAAATGAAAATCTGATCCAGTCTCCTATTTCACCTTCTGATTTTCCAGTAGGACTGCAGGATCCTTCTCTGTAATGAATGCACGTGTCTGTGCACCTCCTAGAAATTTCCATAGAATCATGGAATTGTTCAGGTTGCAAAAGGACATTTCAGATCTGATCATTTCAGATGATCAGGTCCAGCTGTTTAGCTCTACTTGCCTTGCTTACCTCTGTTGAGTTTGTACACTTTCCCACCCATGTCACTTTGAGTTTGTTCCTTTCCCACCCATGTCACCTCTTGGTATGGCCTTTATATACCTCCTGGTCCCATGTCAGGGCACCAGCTACCTGACTGCACTGCACACCCCATAATTCCTTGAGGAAGAGTATGTGCAATGGAATTTAAGGTTAGAATATATAGAGTATTCCTACTGCTGTGTGTTTATGCTAGAAAGAGGAGAAGGTGAGAGAAAGTCAACCTGCACTTGTGTCCTGAGGTTTGGGTTGCTCCCAGAGTGCTCCCAGAGGCTCGGGCCATGGGATTGAGTTGATCATCATGTAAATTTTGGAAGTTTTGTTGATCTTTTAGACACCCGGACATCTGGTAGAACTAGGACTTCATTTGTTGCCTGTTGTGAAGCCATTTTCAGGTGAGGAGAATGGACTGGGTGCACTCACAGCACATGTGTTTCAGAGGGTACATGCTGCTCTGCTGTGTGCCAGCTGGAATTTCCAAAATGTTAGACAGTTTGTGCTAAAGTACATGGAAATTGTACACAAGTCAAGGAGGGTCAAAGACAGAAATAAATGTGGCCAAGGTCCTCTTTTTCCAGAATGAGGTGGTGCTTCTGAGTCAAGCAGATACAGTAAAACTTGTTATTCAGCTGTCTGCCCTAAAAATGGGGCAAGATCCACAGAGCAGTTCCAGTCCTAAATAAATAGTTCTGCCTGTATATCTTCGACAAAAAGATGCTGTACTTTGATTTCAAACTCTTCAAAGCATTTCTCTATGCCTACAAGCACAGTTTCCTCCTTCAAATAGCACTACTTTATCACAGTCAGGCATGGATCATCCTCACAGTAGTGGTAAAGCTATGTGGTGGGAGATAGATGGTGTTACTGATTTCAACAGAAGGTGCCAGGTGCTGAAAAATCTGAAAAATCTAATAATTATGTCTGGTTTGATATATTAATATAGGCTTAGGAAAGTAACTTTATGGGCCAGTGTTACAAAAAAAAGATTATTTATTCCTTTGTTTCCTAATGCTGTTATGTTTGAAGAAAGTTAGTTTAAAATAATCCCTTGAGAAATAAGATGCAGCTATTAAAAACGGAGACACACAAGCAACCTAGCTTTGGTTTGCTCTTTTGTACAGCTTGTTCATTTTGATTGTATCTTGGTATAAATCTTTGTCATTAAGTGCTCATATACCTTACAGGCAGCATTTGATGTTTCCTCCTGAATGAATTGGATCTGTTCCAGTAGCAGATACTGTAATACTTATAATTTACTTTGACAGTGGATTACGTGGAACTGAATGTCCTAAGGCATGCAAGTAAATCACATCAGCCTCAGGTTCTCAGCCATTGTGACTTTTGCTCCTTTGATACTGGTGCTATAGATTCCTTTGCTTGTTTGGTTTGACTTGTTTGCCTTCTCTTACCCCTCCTTTCCTTTACACTCCTAACCATTCACTGACTAAATTCTTCCTTGAGTTTTAGAATTCAGTGACACCTCAAGGAAAGTCAGAAATGACTGAGTGCAGGAAAAAAGTAAAGAGGAAGAGAGGTTCCCTTGCCGTGTTTGCAGGCAGTGCAGTCACAGTGCTGCCGATCAGAATTAGAAACTGTAAGGAAATGCGGTTCTTCTCTATTGCTATTTTCCATCCCATTACTGAAAGAATTAATCAATTGAAGGAATCACGTGGGACTCTTTATCTGGACTTCTGTGATTTTGCCTCTTTTTTAATTCAGCATTAGGGCTTCTCCTTTGCTTGAGCCCCATGGAGGTTCACTTTTCACATTTGACAAGTATGCCCCTGCTGTGTCTCCTCATGTTCTCATTCAAGAATAAAAAGATAGGATGACTAGATCCACTCATTAAATCTCTTCCAACTTCTTCAGAAATCCTTTGATTCACCTTTTTTTCTTTTTGATGGCCATCATCATATTGATCCATTTTCACCTGCTGTTGGTGAACATACTCCTCTTCATGGCCGTACCTGTGTTGTCGTGCTGGGCACGATTACATCAATTGCAAACTGGATTGAAAAAGTGTAGAGGCTGCCTTCAAAGGTTTTCAAGTATGTTAATATACTTCCTAATCCAGTGATGGATGTTAGTGATGCAGGAAATTTCAAATGGAAGGCAGGGCACTATTAGTTATGGGTTAAATGACAGAGGAAGAGCAGAAAGTGAAGTACGACCTATGTTTACCTGAAGCCAACTGCTTGTCTCAGTTGTGCTGGAGCTACAGTACAGATAAATGTCTTTACAGGTGTCCTAGTTTCAAGCATCTGCATAGGCATGGAGGAACCCTCTGATGTGTGTAAAAACCTGTTCTGTAGTTATTCCTGCCTGATCAGATGCTATGGTTCTATCAGCCCTCTGGTCGTTTTTGGACTGATATTTCTGGAACTCCTCATATCCGTCTTTCTGGAAATAGTCTGATGGCCAGTCAACCCTGAATGGCGTGTGCACCAGCAGAGGGGGAGTAAGTATCTTTTCAGATTTTGCCACTACACCAGGGCATACTTGCCACTCCTACTGTCAGAGTCCTCAAGTGCCATGAACTGTGAGGGACATCCTTACATCAGCCTTGCCACACCACACAAACATGAGGAATTGCAATGTAGGGGAAGTGCCCTGGCAGTGAGTGCCACACAAAACTGTGCTGTTTTATTCACCCAGGATTAATTTGCAGCTGCAACAGGGGCCACAGAGGCCACAGTTTAGTTAATAATGACTGAAGCAAAACCCCCAGTGTCTACTTTGGTAGACAGTCAATCAACAAACACAGGTTAGGGGAGGCTCAGTGCAGAGGTGACCAGATGAAACATAATAATAGATTATGATGAAACTTAAGCAGATGGGATCATCTCATGGTATCCTTTGATTTAAAATTTTACAAAGCTGTGAAATATCTCAGTGCATGAAGTATCTCAGTTCCCTGCTGGGATAAGTGTCTGCCTTTTGCTTTTCACTTAATGCAGTGAAAATAGGAGAAGCATACAAGCTCTATGGTGGAGCAGATTTATTTGAATAAATTAAATTCTATTAAGGTAATGGATGGAAACTGTAGATATAGTGTGAATTTTTAAGTGCAGTGCGACTTCTTTCAATTTTCCCTGCAAATTTTCCAAGGGTAGTATGAGTTGCTGAGAATAACTAACTCTGTGCATCAGCAATAGCTTCAATAGCAGCTAAACCAGAAATATTGAAGGCTCAGCCTTTATCGCAGCACTGAGAAGGCTGCTTTATCTTGGAACCTGTGCCAGCACTTGAATCACAACAGCTCAGAATGACCTTTCACCATAACCAGCAGTTTACAACCCCTATACCCACAAGGACGAGCTGAGAAACTTTTAAATGAAAATGAAAGGTATTTGGAAGTTTGCCACTAGGAGAGGAGAGGAGAGGAGAAGAATTTATGGGCTGACTTTGGGGGAATACCTCCACATTAAATTTCTTAGCCCTTCAAAACAATTTCTTAGCCCTTCAAAACATTTTTTCCACCTATGAAGTAATTAATGAATATTAGCAATACATGTAAAATTATTTCTTTCCATTTTTTGGTACTTTTATAATGTCCCCTTTTTACTATTGAAAAATGTTAGGAATAAAAGAAACCTTGGTCTTTTTCATATCTTAATGTAAGATTAAGAAGGCACAACTAAAATGGAAAATTAAAAAAATGCAGAAGGGGCTTTTTGTTGAAGTGAGAGGAATTTCTGTTTTCTTTTAGTTTTCTTTTACATTTTTATCCTCAGTCTTGTGAACTGCTCTGAATAAACCACGTCCCATGTCAATGCTGAGTCTAACTGATCTCAGGTAGTCTCAATAGGGAGCAGCTTCCTGGATCAAGGCCTTGTTTATTCCTGTATGTGCTGAGATGTTTTGCACTGTCATTTTAGTCTGAGTGATTCCCTAACCGTTGGGATTCCTATGGGTGAAACTCAGGCTATTACTTGTTTTATTTAGAAATCAAATTGGACATCTTGGACAGTAATATTTTTTCTGTATATTTTGGCACTTAGAACCAAAGCAACAAACCTGGTAAATCTCTTTTGAGATGTTCCTGCATAAAAACACATAGAGAAATTCTCTTTTATACAGTTTGATCTTAAAACAGACTGACAGCAAACCCTTTGATACTGATTTGCAGAATCATGAACAATTTACTGGTTTTGTTACTTTAAGTTGTTTTTTCCTAGTCTTTTAAATATGCTTCTTTTAATATGTATTGGTTTTACAGGACCATTATAATTCAGTCTAATTAGCTGTAGTCCTTGCGTCTGTGGAGCAAAAGGTTTTACATTTTCCATTTGGATTACTGAACCTGTAGAAATACTTCATGTCTTCCAAGGATAATAACTAACTATATCTGAGTTACCTCAGAGTACTTCCTCAGGTAGGACTAAATTTCAGCCATGAGTAAATCAGATATTTATAATAGTCTTGCATACGGAAATATTTCCACTTTTGGGTCATTTGCAAGTGCAAAAACTATTGGAGTTAAAAACTTGGCTACAAATGGAAGTATTAATTTTGGCCTATTTGATGAGAATGTTAGAAAGTATTTAACCCTACAGGTTATTTTAAAATAGAAAAAGTTTATACCAGAGTATAAACTTTTTTATACTGATATTCTGATCCAGGATTCTGATTTAAGAATATTTTGGTTTAATTTAAACACATTCCTAATCAGTTTAAGGCAAATTAAAATAATCCTGCTTTAAATGTAGTGGATTGAACTGAGTTATATGCAGTAATTTAAAATGTGCACTTAATGAAACTGGTGCTACATTTTATAGACATCTCTGTAAGCTTCCATTTAGGTAAAGAAAATTGGCACCAGTACCAGTTAATTTATGCCAGCACAAATCCCTGAAAAATGTAGCAACTGGAACAAAATGCAGTTTATTCCATTTTACCTTGGTCATTTAGCTATTTTTCTTGTGCAAGGCCAGATGAATTTTACTCCGTTCTCCCATTCCTCATCCAGTGATGCACCTTGACTAGATATTGTGCATCAGCTGATGTACTGTGACTGTGCACCTGTCCAAGGAGGATGATAAATTATGTGAATCAGCTTAGGTTTCATGGAGAGATGGCCAGGCTACCTTTGGTTACCTCACTATTTGCTGTGGTCTAAGAAAACTGACATGGACTGTGGCCATGGGTCAGCTGACATTCGGTAGCCTGTTCCCTTACTGCAATTTGTCTGTGTAGCAATTTCTAGGGGTTTCCAGACAGCTTTTTTTTTGTGTACCTGAGTAAACTCCTTTAAAATGTTAGCCTAAATTAAATTGAATCTATTTTCTTCTGTTGACATGCATATACCCAAATTAAGTTACACTGCTTCAATCTTTTATTAATCTAGAATACCTCTAAATACTTCTCTTGCTTTACATCACCGTAAATTCTGTGTTTGCACATATCTCTAGGAGTTTGCAGTGATGTAACTGATTTGATAGTTACTATAAAACTTCTGTTTCGCCAGTTTTTAAAACCTAAATGAGCAAATAAAGAAGTAATTTGATCCAGATATTGTCATAACAGGCTATAATAACACTCGTGTGTCACCGTTGTGTAAAACCCCACGGTACACAGAATTAGTAACTGTAGATGTAAAGATATTGAAAATTCTGGTTTGTGTTTATGATGTAGCCCTGCATGCAAGGTAACTACTACTAATAAAATCAGGTAATTAATCATTGCTAGAGTAAAACCAACATTGCCATTAAACTGCAGAGCTCACATATGCTAGTCTGCTTTTTTCATAGCCAAGGGTAGTAACTTACCTTATTGCTAAATATGGATCTCAATACACATCCTTTTGCACCTAGGTCAGTTACCTGGTTCTCGTCTTGTTTTCTTTCCCTTGGCATCTCAAATATAAAACTCATGTAAAACCTTTTATTTTGCTCTATTATTTCCAGCTTGATTACCATGAATGTGCAGAAATCATTTGGTTTCCCTTGCAAGTATGATGAGCTTGGAACTGTGTGAACAGCAGTGATAAACATTTGTTGACTTTTTTGAGGCTTTTTTTTGTGTCAGAATTGAGATGTACTCCACAGTATGGCTCCAAGGTCTTGTTCCAAAGAGAAAAAAAAAAAAAAAAAAAGCTGAGACAATACTGCATTTTTAATGGCTGAGTCATCTGCCTCTGTCCCAACACCAGAATCTCATTTTAGGACTCCTCTGAAATCCAAGTGTGTTTCCACTGGTAGGCCTACAGTCTGTGTTAATGTAATTTATATTATTGTAGTAGCTGATAACAGTGATTTTTGGATGTAATTGTTTTTGAGATTGCATGGTGCCTTTGACTGAAGGATTTCAAAGTATCTTTGAACAACATATTTAATTAACCATTACCTCAGCTTTACCAGCAGCTTTTATTGAAGTAGATTATGGTCTGTGCACCTAGAGTGGGCCGTGAGAAAGTTAACCTTCTGAAAACATTACTTGTTTACAGTTTTTCTCTTCTGCCCACATATTTGCATTTCTAATTCAGAGAGTGGTATATCACTTTAGCTCATAAGGAAAAATACCTCAGGTTTATCATTGTTATGGCACACATGGAAGTGTTTGCTCTGCCTCTACAATAAAAAGGTCAAGCTGAAGAGATTTTCTTGCATTCTCATAAAGAAAAATTGTACAACTAACGTTTGAAATTTATAGAATAACTGCAAATTTTGCTACAAAAGAAATAAATTTGTAACATAAAGTATAATGAAGTGTTGTTCAACACCAAGAAGGAGTTGTCAATGCATCATAAAAAAAAGATTCTGTGCACCCTTAAGTTGCAAAATGCTGTTACTCATGACATCCCAAGGTATATAAATGTGATTAATTTTTAAGGTTCTGTTGATTACAGAATCATCTATTAGCATTTGATGAGAGTACTGTCAAGACTAAGTAGGAAATAGTTTATATTTAAAGGGATGATGCAATTTTAAACATTCTAAAATTAATAATTCATCTTGCTATTATGCCTTGATCCTATAACTTGTCCTGTGCATACAACTTTTCTGTCTGAAGGGAATCCCACTTGCTTCAGAACAACCCATTGGGGGCAGTTGGATTTGTTTGTCTGGGATGCCATCTGAAACCAGGCCAAGAAACACGGTCTTAGAACTCCAGGCTGCTTATTGATCTGGTGACTGTGTTGGCTGTAAGAAGGGAAAAAATAAGTGCTTTTTTTCTGTAGACTTTAAGTGTCTGTCTCCCTTGCTGACTGCACCTCTGAAAAGTCAGGTCTTTATCATTGTCCAAGAACAACCGTCTCCTTTTTCTCCTGAAAAGCTCGTGACTAGACTAAATGAGGATTTAAGAGAACTGAGTTCTGTTTTTAGCTCTAATAGTAGCTTGTCAAATCTTGATGAAGCTTTTTGCCTCAATTTCCTAATCTGTAAAACTGGCATAATGATACCAGCATCTTTCTTGTAGTGCTTTGAGATGTACTGATTAAAAATGCTACTATGACCTTTTCTGTAGCTACTATCCCCTCATAAAAGGCCTGATTCTGTTAGATGTTACCTGAATGGTAATGAGACCTCTTAATGCTTAGTAATGTTCAATATTTAATGTTCAGCCTGTGCTCAGTACTGTGCAGAAGTAGGTCCAAATAATGATCTTTTTTTTTGGTTTTTTTGTTCACATCAGGTTTTCCTTTATTTCGCCCCATTACAAGACTGTGTTATATTTTCTATTTAATGTTTTGTAAGTCTTCAGCTAAACTAACAGGAGGGTATTAGTTTTGCATCCTGTTCAAAAGAATTAGGAGTGCAGCTAAGCTGATGCCACCATTGCTTCCAGTGTTAAATTACATATGCTTTCTCATTGTTTGGGGCTAAAATATCCTTGAGTTCTGTGCATAACAGTTAATTCTGACTGCAGCAATGCTCACTAATACTAGTGAGTGTGGGTCTGATGTATGACAGAATGCTTTTCTGCCAAGAAGCCACTCATACCTCCTGCAGCTGCTGTTCTTGCTGTTCAGCCTGGGAGTAATTTTATAGACCTGTTCTTCCTATTCCCCAGAAAAAAAACAACAACCCAACAGTGCTTCAGGAGAGAGAAGAGGCTGAAATTCATTCCAAGTAAAAATGTTGACATTCTAACAGGATCCTTTCTATAGCTTCTTGGGGTGAAGAAATACTAAGACATGAATATTTGTGATTTCTCTCTCTGACACCTCCTGTGCACCATCTTCCAGATATACTTAACGTATTAGTTAAGTGTACTTATTTGGTAGTTTGCTAATGTTATAGATCATCTAAGGAAGCTTCTTAGTAAATTTGTACTCCATTTAAGCAAATTGCAAACTGTCCTCTAGTCGGTTAACAAAGTTTCTCAGATAGCTGAAGCAATTTAATAATTCTAGTACAGAGAAGGCAGAGTGAATTTCTCCTGTCCTGCGGTAAAGGTATAAGTTTTTTCCTCAATAATGTTGTTTTGTTGATTGCTCATGAAAATAATGCTCTTGTATTTTTTCTGAAGTTGTGGGACAATTTGACCACAGTAAGGAATCCAGTGTTCCATCTACTCCTTGTATTTGCAGAGATAAAGAAAATGTAAGACTGAAAAAGGCAGCAATCTGATTAGTTAAAAGTGATTATAATTTGTTTTGCTGTAGGTCAACAGCTGTCTAGAGGATAAGATCAAAACCTGTTCTACTTTGCTTTCTTTGGTCTTATGCTGAAATGGTTTCATTTTTACTACTTGGCCCTTTTCCCAGGGATTCTTGGGAATTTAGCTCGAATTAATTGGAATGCTTTTTTCCCAACTGAAGAGTGAATTGTTCTAGGTGTAAAAATTACACTTGCTTTATTAATGATTCCTTTGCATGACAGTGTAGAGCCTAAAGGCATCAAATCAAGACTCAAGTAATCCTGTTTAGAACTTGGCTGTTTGATGAAGCTGCAGCCCTTTTTGTAGAAGTGCCTAATTTTATGCACCAAGAAAGTGAGATATTTCAGGAGGTTTCCAGAATGATTTCTTTAGGCAACAAATTAATGGCAAGAGTCATGAAAGTCAGCAGCAAGGAATGGAGGCAATTGGTGCAAATATTGAGCAATCTGAAAGGAGCTAATAACAAGGTATAGCTCAGAAAATAATACTTAGAGGATGCAAATATTTTCTGTGTTACTCATAGACAAAGATATAATTCTCTAATCTTAAGAAACTGATTTGTTGGTGGGGAGGGAAAAGAATTTGTGATGTTCAGATTACAGGTTTCCTGAGTTGTGGTGTGATCAATTTTTCAGAATTTTATTCTCAGGTCTCATAGCCACCTCTGAGCATGCACAAAATCTTCCTTAATTGCTTCTGACTTGCTCTTTGGTTTATGTCTTATAAGCTGATCTATTAGGTGGTAACTGATGAGAGGAGGAAGAAAGGGTTATTTTAATTTAAATTGATCTCTTTGTGACAGCAGGGTTTGGCTGAGTGGATCTATTTATTACTAGGACCAGCAGTCAGGTGGCTAAGAGTGTTTCAGTACGGTTTTATTTAAAACAGGCTTTAAAATACACACAGCCTGAAATCCTGACTTCATGATTGATTATATAGCTGGGGGCTTGGATGTTTGGTGAGTTGACCTCACGACCCGATCTGGGGAGCTCAGCTTCAGACAAGGTTCAGTTTACAAGGTGTTTTAAAATTAGCTGGGACCCACACTGTGGCTGCACAGAGATTTGGGAAGGAAATTGACAAATGAAGAGCTCAGGGATAAGTATTGACTTCTTGTTTCAAGAAGGAGTATCTGTGCTCTCTAGCCTGAAAGCCCTCGACAATATCTTGTGAAGTTATCTGTTTCACGGATCATTACTTTAGAGAGGCTCCTTATGCCTTAATTTCATGTTTATATTACCGTGCTGATGAATTATTGTATATGACAATGCCCTTTGTAAGGAAACATTAGCACAAAATGATTTTTTGTAGATTGCAGGCCCATAGGTAGAGATGCTTCTGTAATTACACGCAACACACATCCTGCTGTCGTAAATTCCAATTAGTAAAAGCAAGGAGGAACAGTAGTTTGATGGCCAGAAGGCACATGGGCAGCACCACACAGGGGGACCACAGGTGGCTGAAATTGAGATTGGGAGCAGCCTCGTGCTGTGTGATAACACATGCCCTGTGCTCTGCTGAGGGAGCCTGTTTATAACCTGCTGCAGGAGCTCTCCTTCAGCAGATTCTGTTGATTCTCTGGTGCAGAAAGACAGGAGCAATAGTGTGGGGAACATGCCCCTGTCAGGACAAGAATTTTTCTTTGTTTTATGAGCATAATTTATGACTGTGACCTTCAATGTAGAGAAAAGTATCTATTTTATGGTAGTGGTGAATGCATCTAGGAATCAGTAAGAGGCCAATCACGGTCTCAGCAAGTGTTTCCACTGTGGTAGAATAGAAGGGTTGCTACTAGCAGAATCACTGATTTTTATGTGATCCCTGCTCAGCTGCTGATAAAGAGGGGGAGACAGGGCTGGCATGGGAAAATTTCAACTAGATGATGAAGAAAAATGATAGTGCTCCAATGCTGTAAAGGAGACATATCTGTAAAAGAAAAGAAGGTAAGTCCAACATCCTTCTGCAAAGGAAGGGATCAGTGCTCCAAAGGAAGATGTTTTTCAAGTATTTGTGGGGTATTTTTTGCAAATGTTGCAATGCTTTGGCACTAGCTAAAATTGAAGTAAGTGTTTGTAGGAAATTCCACTGAACGTTTTATTTATCTATGTATTTTTAACATGAGTCAGAACAGCTACAACTAGGTCTAATTCTGGGAAAATATGTCTATCAGCAGAATTGAGTTGGGCCTTACCACTGGTTCCTGGTCCTGGGTTCTAGGACTAAAATATCCCTTTCAGAGGGCTTTAGATAGGACTTCTATATCCAGAAATTTTCTGGAGAGACCCAGAGTATTTGGGATCTTGCCAGATTCAGCTGGCTTGGAAATGTGTGGGATGCAACTGTTGGGTCCAATTACTGCAGATTGATGATTCCCTGTGAAAGGGACTCAGCCATGATAAGATAAATAGTAAATTGAATTTCCTTTACATTTTTTCAAAATCTTTAGTAGGAAAAATTATATATATGTATGCAAATATTTCCTGAATCAATAAAGAGATGAGGCCATAAATAAAAAAGATAGTATGTTCTTGCATTTCTTTTTCCATGGGCAAAAAGATGTTTCTTCTCCTCTGATATTTTTCTGCATTTCTCAGCTTTTAACAATTTCAGAATGGAAAGAGAAGGGAATCCTAAAGTGATGTTACAAATGATCAATTCAGACTTCTCACCATTTGCCTGTCATCCATCTGTCCTGGTCCCCAGAGCATGCTGTTTCTTATTGATGGAAATGGGTGTGTTTCCTGCAAGCACTTCAATTAAGAAAACATGTTTTCTTTTTATTTGCATTTTTCTCTTTAAGAAGCCAGCACTGTCAATTAATTTTTAAAACATACTAAGAGTTAGCATTAAAGGAGGATTCTTTTAGTTGATATGTTTATGAAGTACATTTTTTAAAATAGAAATATCCTTAAATAGATTTTAACCACTTTCTAAAGTTTCTATTTTTTTTTTTTACTTATTCACTGGTGTCTTTGAAATAAAGGGACCTGTGCTCCTTCAGTGATCTACAGTTAATGACTTTGAGTTCTAGAGGAGAACTGTGCATCTTGCATTCATGTATTTGGGAAAACTGAGAAGTTTCTGACTTAATGAAAGACCTATTTATTCTCCTAGACAGCTCAAAATCTCTGCTGAACTGGATCTTCTGTTTAAAGGCTTAGAGCCCTGAAGTTGGTGTCTCTGCTCAGAAGAACAGTATCTCTGCCCTTTCTATGAGTCTTTCCTGACTGTAGTCCATTTTACCAGCTAGTGAGTCCTCTCTGATAAACATGGTCATAAGTATTAACATTTTGTATTTTTAATTGGTAGCTGTTGGCAAACAGCTTCCATTATCTGTTCCTAACTTCTTGGCTATTGTTAAGCTAACTTGGAGTCTGATGTTTTACTGCCTTGCAGAGTGACTTGATCTTATTGGCTTTGTAGAAAAAATAAAGCTGTAAGATCTATGTTGAAAAAGTGATTGGAAGGAAAAGAAGACATTCAGTTTTCTAAACAAGCACATGTTTTGGGTTTTTAACAGTGTGATTCTGTCAAACTTCTTGGAGCAGGAGACCTTTAAGTGTACTTAGTACAACTCCACATATATCACTAGGCAGGCAATGTGTGAATTCTTATTCATAACTGAAATGTCTGTCATTAGACACTAATTTGTATTTTAACGTCAATGGTAGATCAAATTGGTTCCTGGGCTCCTATTGTATTTCGAAGGCTTGTTTTTGTCTTTGTTTTTGTGTAGTACTGATGACACATCCATTTAGGAAAAAGGAATTTTTATTAATACTTTTTCAGCAGGAAGGAATTTTGGCACCTACGTCAACGCTGATAGTAGAGAGCATCTGCACTGTTTGCTGTGATCATGCAGAGAAAGAGTTGACTTCGTTTCTACAGCAGTTATGTCTATAATTTCCCTCGATTGCAGTCTACTTTCATTTCATTTGTGCTCAAGGGCCCTTCACATAGAATGATTTCTGCTGGGTGAAAGATCTTGCTACAGCCGAGAGGTCACAATATAATACACTCTATTGATTGTAATGAATACTTGGTATTTGCTGTATGCAGGATGCATGGAGGGAATCCATTTTTAATCCAGAAATAAAAGTAAAATATAGATTGATTGTATCTACAGCTTGCAATTGAATTCATGGAGGCTTGGTTTCAGTTTTGAGCGTTCTGTCACCAGCTTAACTATACAAACTCTTTGGTTTTTAAGTTTACCTTTGTATGACAGCTGTTTTGTGGTGTTATCATTGCCAGATGTACATGTAAACAAAGGCCTGCAGAGGAAATGGTTGTGTGACCGTTACTCCTTTCCCAAATTCCAGAATACAGACAATTTAATGCAATTTGAGAAACTGGATTATAGTTCTCATAAAAGAAAAAAAAAAGTATTTGCTAATTCTAACATGAACATAATCTTTCCTAGCAGGCAATCAATAAAAATAAATCAGTTCTATTTGGGAAAGAAATCAGAGTTTACAGGTGCCTTCCCAAAAGGCAGAGGAGGATGAGGACAAGGCTATTAATTCCTCTCCCTTATTTCATTGTTCCTAGGTAAAAAAATCACAGCTTCTGCTTTAAATTCCCTTCTCTATGCATTTGTGAAGGAAGGAAGAGATGCATTTATGAGCATCGGGGAAGGCTGCAGGTGGTCAAAATCATTCTTAGTAATGAAGTGTTCCTTATATTGAGCAATACAGCTGGGGACAACACTTCCCAGTTCTGTTTGTAGGTCATGGCAGCACTTGGTGAAGGAGAAACGACTGTGCTGTGAGATCTAGAGAACAGGCACTTACAGATATATAAGATTCCTGGCCACAGTACTGCACCATACTGCTTGACATGACTAATGTGACCATCTCAGAAACAGGGTATTTTTCCCCCTGTTTGAATTCAGTCTCCCTACATAAAACTAATTTGTATATTCAGGAGTTAATAGGCTAAAGAAAACACAATTGTGTATATTTTTAATTGAAAACCAATGAAGTCCTACTTAAAAAGGAGAAGGACTGCAATAAAACCTCAAAACCCACATCCAGCCAACCTGGGACGAATCTATAATGATATCAGTTATGCCAAATTGTTGACTTCAGAGTCATGGTACATCTGCACTCTATGGTGGAATTTGTCTCAGAGGATTTACCATACGAAATTAGGCTTGATATCAGTCTGCTCTACAAACCTGTCTCTGAATGTGGCCAGCAACAGATGTTTCAGAGGAAAGGTGGAGGGAACCACCTGCTTCATATAGAAATGGAGCTAATGTGTTCTTTGCATTAGGTGCCCTTCTGAGTAGTTGTTAGATACAGATCGAAGTCTGAAAGCAGAAAATGTATTATTATTGTTACTATTATTATCATCATCACAAAATTTATGGGAACTAGATATTTTTGCTGGTTTTTTACATGCAAATTTGCTTATAGTTTTGAACAAAACTCTTTTATTTAAAGCTGTTTCAGTATCAGTAAGTCTTTCACCTGTGGCAAGAAGATAAACCTGCATCTCCAGAGAAACCTGATTTCTGATGTCAGCCCCCCAACAAACAGCAGTAGGAGAGGAAGTGACAAATTTTGGAACTTTTTTAATGGGATCTCATATGTGGGAAGAAGGTTTGCATTTATTAATTTAATGTTTTATAATAGCTGAAATACATAATGAAACCCTTTCTAGAGTTTCTGAACCTTCTGCAGCAGTCCTGCTTATTTTCATGCTCATCAGAATTAATATGAATTCAGTTGAACTATTGAGTTTCGAAGTGCATTTCCTATACTTATGGTTTAGGTCAGGATGAATGGAACATAGGTATCCATCAAATACTATGCAATAATTAGAAGTGTATGAAGAAATTTGGATATTTATTGTCTATGTGAAAGAGTGATTCTTAATGCATAGAAAATAACAAAAAAGTTACAGAAATGGTATTGTGTTTACCTCCATTTTAGCTGCTTACTTGAGCAGGACTTTTCAAGAGTAGGAGTGGGTCATTAAGTGTGCTGGTGTGGGCTGCATGATCTCAGAGCTCAAGGTCAGGTTGTCCCAGAGGAACAGTTATGCTGCAGCCTCTTTGGACTGAGATGAATGAGTGTTATGAGGTGGAGAGCATTTTCCAGATTGTTTGAAGTTTGTGGCTGAAGGACAGTTGTGAGCTTTTGCTCTTTCAGTGTTTTAGTAAGTTGCTGGGTAAATGCTCTTGGCTAAATTAGTTCTGCTTTTTCTGTCAGCTATAATTATTTTTTCATTACAACAGTCTAGCTGTGCTTTACCTAACAAAGTTGCATCCCTAAAAACTACATAGCAGCACATAGAATGTCAAGCTGTGGTCTTCCAATATCAATCTATTTACACAAGTAATATCAGCTCAATAGCCCAAGACACCTAATATTTTTCCTTTACAGAGTGGAAAAAGAAAATGCATCTTAGAATTTTATTAAGTAAAAGTGACTATCATATGAGGTGTACAGTATTTAAATTTGAAAAAAAGAAAGAAGGAAAACCAAAACAGAGAATATCAGGTAGAGTGGCACAGCTGAGACTGGTTCTTGTCCTCTCTTTCCCTGTACATTGAGAGCAAACTGATAACAGCAAAAGCCACATAGTCCATTGGAGTTTCTCTTATGTCACCAAAGGCAGGCTGGCTGCTAGGACTGCCTGCATCAACATCACAGTTGATGTGACCTTCGCAGTGACAGCATGTTGCCACAAGTGCTAAGGAATCACAGCTCATCAAACTCAAGAGATGGTGCTGTCTCAGGATTTTCAGCCTGATCTGAAACCATTGGAAAGACTTGTATTGGCTCTGGTGGCTTCAGTCCAGGTTATAACAACATGAGGAGTTTTCTTATCTTGTGTCTTAATGATTTTTAAAGAGATAATTAGCAGTATTAGCTAGGCAGGACCTAGCTCCCTTGTCTGTCATGTGTACATTGGAACTCTGAGTTCAAAAATTGGTGTGTATGCCAGTCTTCAATGATTACAGAAGAAAAAAGTCTCACTAATACCTAGTTCTAACTTGGTTTTAGTTCTTAATTATTCCTAAGGTGGTTAAACTGAAAGATGAACAACAAAATTCCTCTGAAACTTCAAGGACAGATAATAATATTTAAATTAAGCTTTAAAAAAGGGACAAAATAATTGTACTGAGGCTTTTTCTCCTTAATGTTTATGCTACCATTTCTTTAGTTGATTTTTTACTGTTGGATATATTTCTAACCAACTTATATAAAACTAAGAACAGAAAGTCTGGTCCTCCTTTTAAGAGGCTTTTTTCATGCTTCTTTTTTTTAACATTGGGAAAATGAAGTCTGGTTTTTAGTTTTTATATCGGAAGGTATGGTTTGGGTCAAACTTAATGATGGCCTTGTGGTCACACAAGAATTCCATCCTACCCTACATCTAGTCTGATTTTTTTAAACTCACAGCTCCTGTTGTTTTTGATTCTGAGAACTAGAAAACCCTTTCCTGTAGATGTCAGAAAATGCCTTCTGTTTTTCTCTCATATCTCTCCTTAAAACTGTCTATTTTAAAGCAATACCCCCTAAGAACTCTGGCAATATACTGGCTACAGAGGCAAGGAGCTAAAGTACAGAAAAATAAATGCTTGTGGTTCTCATTTTATGGTCAGCAAATGTTCTTGTATGTGTTCTTGTCTCACAGATTATAAACAAGGATGCAACTGGTAGGCAAAGAGGAGATGGTGTAGGGCCATGATGGTACTGATGTACAATGAACATAGAATATGAATTGCTTCAAAGTTAAACACTTCTAAGACATGCAAGAGAGATGTTGAGTTTTGATTTTGTTGGAGATTTGTCACAGATTGAGTTCTTCAGTGCAATAGTCCTCTAGAATTAGAGGAAGTTGAGCTGTTACATATTGGTGAAGATTGAAAGCTTTATTTCTTTCACATTCATATTGTCATTTGCATGGAAAACCCAGTCAAAGTACAATAGGCCTTAATTACCCATGAAATACCTGTGATGTCATTCATCACAGAACAGAATAATCTTACTCAGATTCTGCTAGAACGGAAAATTGGTCCTTGAACATGATGAAGGCCTACACTACCTAAGTCTTTGAAGGAAGAGATCTCTTCCAAATCACAATTAATGAAAAGCAGAGTTGAGCTCTATTTGTGGACTAGTTGGTTTTCCATTGCTGTCATCTGTGGCCCAAGGTGTTCACACAAGTGCTTAAGGGTAGCAGACCTGCCAGGCAGCAGGTGGCCTGGTGTAAAATCATTAAGACCCAATAAAAAGTCAAATCTTTTCATGTCTGCAATATCTGATGCATTAACCTACACATAACAAGATAAGTCTTTCTTATCTCATAGAATAGAGCTGAAACCCAGACAATAAATACAGCTTCAAATCTCCCCATCCCTCTTTTACAAAGTAAGCTTCATTTTTACATAGAAATGAGGAAAGTCATTTACTGCTGGCTTGGGTACAATACTCTTGTTATCAGACTAGAGTCATAGCTACAATAGCGGAGTGTAGCAGAAATGCATGGAAATATTATTAACTTCCAAATTAAGCACAGTATTTGTGAGTTGCAGTTGGGAGCAGAGGATTTTTAATTAGAAATCTTGACAAGGCTTAAATGAATTGTTTTTGTCCCAGTAAAAAGTGTGGCCTTGATAAATTTCTGCTACTGAAAAGCAAGTTAATTTCCCCTGTTCAATTCTTCTTTTAGTGGCTGTTATACATCATAGGAACTAATTTATGGGGGGAAGCACTGAGTGGGAATTGATGATTATTTTAAGAACAGATCAGCACAAAACTACTCACATGAGTAAAATAGGCTGGGATTTGGTTCCCCATTCATACTCCACAAATGCTATTACCAGATGCTTCAGCAGCTTGAATCCCTTCCCCCCATCTTTGTGGCATATAAGAATATAGTGTAACCCAAGAGTTTGCACTTCATTCTAATACTTGCTGGTTCATGGGAGTGCTGGCCTCCGTTTTGTGTTCTATCGCATTAAATAAAAATAAATAATTAGTACTGTTTTACCAGTTTTAAACAGGTTAACTCTTAAACCTATATAGAGATGTTGTGTTCTGCTTGCAGTAGGACACAGATACCATTAGAAGCTCGTGACACTACTGCTTATCACCACCCTTTGTGGTGTGAGATGCTATCACTCGTTCAGGGCTGCCAGCAGAGCCTAACCCTCTTCTATCGAAATGAATCCTGTCAATCTACATTTGCAATGTAAACTGTTTATGTTCATGTGGATGTTGTGGCCAAAGCAGGTTAGGGAATGCATAAACAAGTGTTGGGTACCCTCCACAAGCAAGGCACAATCTGCTTGTTTCTTTCTTTCTGCTGGATTCTGTTATCATGACCACATTACTATCCTTTCCTAATAAAAGCTGATGCTTTTCCAAGCAGTTTTCCAACCTCAGGAAAAATGAATCCTGGTAGAAGTCTATGAGGTATCCACTTTTTTTTCTGCAAAGAGGCCTTCTGGACTGATACCTGTTAAAGCCATGGCTGCATGGTCAGAAGGGAATGTTCAGTGGTGTTTGTTAGAACTATCAGAGTCACAGACCACGGCAGTGTTTCTCCAATGTGTTTGGTTGCGATTTGAAAATGGCACTGCCACAGGAACGGCAGAGGCATCAGAAATTCTGGTTTTTTCAGTGAAGCACCTGCCCTATTCATGATACTCTCTCCAAACTATGGAGAAGTGCTGGGGGAAAGCACAGAACAGATATCTGGAGAATAGACTGTTTCTGTAAAGGATAGGTTTTTTTTTCAAATGCTGTATATGATGAAGGCTTTGTCAACAGTCCCTGGGCAGGTGTTATTCTGATGGCTGGCTCCAAAAGGCCAGCCCAGGCTGCTACATTTATGCAGACGTTGCAGATTCAGCCTCTGCAAAAGTCTGTGGTCTTCTGAACTCACAAAATTCCCAGAGCAGTCAATGATTTCAAGAGAAGCATTTGGCCTCATGCTGTCAGCTTCAGTAATTATGCAATTCAATTAAATTCAAGGAGGGAAAGTCACTCAGGCAATTTTGGAAAATCATTCCTTTAATGAAGAAGAAGGAGGAAACAAACATATTTTTTATATATCTATAAATATATAGTGTACATACAGACTGTAGTATATGTTGAAAGTTTTGCTACTAAGAATAATTCAATTTTCCCAAGCTGTTAGACTGTGCTCATTCCCGTGGCACGACAGCCTTCCGTTAGTGCATTAAGCCATATATCTTACTCGTCTCTAACATACTTATTGTCAGGTTCTGCTTCTAGGAGACAAATCTTGTCCAATTAGGTCTCTTATTTTGATGGACCTGAGGGATTTTATTTATTTGTTTTCTTTTTCAGTTTACATGCTTCTGCACAAATATGCAGATAAGGGAAGATCAAAGGATTGTGCCTTGCACTTGAGACAGAAGGTACAAAGGTCTGCCAAAGGGTCATTAATCCATGACTGATCCTGAGGTTTCCAACTTATCCTCTGTTGCTTTGTCATATGAAGCCTTACACAGGGCACTTGGAGTGCAGGAGTATGCCCTGGATGCCAGCCAAATGGAAGAAGACAGCTGAGATGTAAGTGCTAATGCTGCTGAGGGCTGTGGGATCTGAAAATAGAAGGAAAATAATTGCTCCTGATGTGAATTTTCCAGCATACATGTGAGAATATGAGGATAGAGCCAAATAGGTTCAGAAAGAGTTTTCACTAACACCTGCCTGAAACTCAGCCTCTGTCAGGCACAGAGGATCTGTCTTTGTTTAGATTCAAGCACTTTAATGCAGCATCTACTGCCAGGTCTCCTCCACAATCCTGTTGAGTTTGGGACTCTCTCCCACTCTCTGTGTTACTTTTTGGCTCCTTTATAGTAAAATTACTCTGACTTTTATCTCTAACTCATCAGAATTCTGATGCTGGTTTTCAGCATCAGTGTTTTTCATAATGCCCAAGCTGGGGTAAGATGAGGACCCGCACAATTATCAGAAGACCTCCCTGTCTCCTGTGCTGTTTTAAAAGTAACACTTTTTCTTGACAATACCTAAGATGTGTCCTAGGCAAATACCCTGTCCTACCTTTATTTGCATGTACTTCACAGCATTTTGTGCTGTAGTGACAGCTTTTAAAGGCAAATTATTTATTCTCTCAGGTGTCTGAGAAATCTGGGGTCTCTGCATCGTGCTAGGCAGTTACAACGTACATGATTGCTGTGACGTTGAGTAGGATAATCAGCTTTTAGAAGTGTGTGACCAGCAGTGGAGTGCAAGGACTTGCATACCAGCTTTTAAAAAGAGTGAGTTAGCAGCTGGTCAGCTTGACTCTGGTGCACTAGAGGGCAGGTAGGTAATCTGACAGACTCAACATGGTGTGACACACCAAAGGGCAGCACAGCAGTGGGAAGACTGATAAAGTCTAAAAAATGACGTCTGACATATACAGATAAAGCCATGTGAACTCTTCCTTCCCCTGCTTCAACTCATCATGATGCTCTTTTGGAAGGGTTTCTCCAGTTGGCAGAAACTTGCTAGTTCATTTGGGAGAACTCCATCATGAAGCTGCAGGGATTTAGAACTGTAAACACCAGAACAACCCACATATTCACTCTTTCCCCTCCCAGCTGATGTAGACTAGCCCTTAGCCAGAATGACTGGATGGACAACTGAGTTCTGCTGGTTTGATCTAGTTCCCTGGTCTTAAAAGCCAACCAGCTTGAATTTAAAGCCTTTGTCACATATATGATAAAAGGGAAGTTTGGGTTATATATAGAAAATTGAGATTTTGAGCTGGAAATTTATTTAATTGCGATATAAAGACAGATTATTTCTTCCACTATATACAGCCTGAAAGATGCAGAAGACCATCTTTTACCACTGTGAACTCTGTTGTGGAAGAAAGAGCTTTGGCTGGAAGGGAGTGAGAGTCCCTGGCAACTTTCATTACACAGGTTCTGGGCCAGGCTTCTAAACAGAGAAAGACAAAAGGGTTTTATCAGCAGCATTTTTTCTGGCAGGTTTTGTCAGCTGTGAGTTATTTCTATTGCTGCTCTCAGCTGGTGAGAACTGATTTATGAAAGAAATATGGCTAGATTTAGGTAGTACTAGACTCAAACAAGTATACACTGACTTTCATAAAGTTTATGATAAGAGCTTGGTGCTACACTAACTTGGTAAATGGAGATTTGGTTCATGTCTAATTCACATTTTCCCAGTAATTTTACTTTACTCAGTCTTGCCTATCCTTAGTAAGTCAATGTCTTATATGTACATATATAACGGGTAAATGCTGTCTGTCTGTGTCAGACATGAAACACTTGCCTTCCCCCAGAACTGTTATAATGAGATCTATTTGCCCTCAATGTAACATCTGATGATCTTGAAATATCCTAACCATATAATTTCACGCAATTTAGTCAAGACGACATAGTTTATTTTTGAATATAATTTATTCTCAAGCAGTCAGTTATTAAAATCTACTAGAGGATGCATTTAGATCTGTTTTAGCAGTTATTTCTCTTCCACACTCCACAAAAGATTTAAAACATTCAAGTGTCTCATTCCAACTCCATTATACTTGTGCTGCTTGCTTGACAGAAAATGCACTTTCCATAAACACGTTTTTCTTGTATCAACACTTAAAATTGACTGGGAATCAACAGAACAGAATTGGCTGCCAAGGCCTCATGTGAGCCACAACTCCTGAGAGCTTGTGCTTTGAATGTGTATCAGCGCTCCTTCAGAATCAGCGGGGTCACTACAGTCCCCAAAGTCGTAACACAGGGCCATATACTTTCTTTTACCTCTTCTGAGCATGTAGGAATGCCAATCAAATGACATCTCCTGGGGGATGTAGTGGTCAGAGGATACATGTCCAATTAAGCTCCGAATTAGGCTGGTGCTGCAGTGTTTTCCGTGCTACGCGGGAGAAGAAACATGGTCTGCTGGCAGCTGCAGCCTAAAGGATGTCCTTGGGACATCCCCCAAAATGTTTCTATTATTTTCAGCAGGCTGTTACCTGCATAGAGTCTTTTTGGTGTCTGGGATCGGGATCTCCCTTTTTCATGCTTGGACTAGATGGTCTGAGATGGACTTTTCCAAGCTTGGTAATTCAGTGATTCTAATTGATTGAAATGGGTTCTGTCTCTGTGCTCCTGGAAGTACAGCCACTCTCTGTTCCTACAAAAATATAAGGCTTGAACAGTTAACAGGAGAGCTAAAAAAAAAATTCTTAGAGTTTTTTTTTAAATTTTTCCTTCTATTTTTTTTTAACTCTGAATAGATAGGAAAAAAAGGAAAAAGGAGTTCTACTCTACTGACTTGAAACATATATAGGCATGATTTTCATGAGCTTACTAATGTGACTGCCATGTCCTTTACACAAAAATCATCATTTGCATTTTCCATTTAAGAACTTTATATTCTTTATAAACTTACTTGAATCCTGTAAAGAGAGCTGACAGATCCTAAAGAGAAAAAAGACCACATTATTATTATGTCACTTCTAGAAATGCTAATAGCGGGATGTGAAGGACAGCGTAATTATAGTGTTGCTCTAGTGATTCTTCAGTAAAGGTTTTCTCAGTACTTTAATTATAAACTACATATTTCAGCAGTTTAACTTTCTAAATTCTCAGTCAAACACCCTTTGGGTTTAATTCACACTTTGTGGTGTTTGTTGGTGTAAAAAAGCCTTGTCTATTCAAAGGCAAAGTCCCATGCAATTGGTAGCAGCCACATCTATGAAGAACAGCTGGGCTGAAGAGAAGGGGCAAGGAAAGAGCTGTCTTTTTCTGCATAAAAACTAAACTGATATTGAGGAGTAGGTGCACTGAACTAAATAGGAGTGATAAAACCTTTGGAAGAGAACCCAGGGAGAGAGTTAGGCATATATCAAGCAAATTTGACAGGCCAAGCTGAAAACCTGCAGAACATGTAAATGAAATCAGATGAGGTCAATCAAAAAATCAAAAGCACAGCAAGAGTAAGAGATTTCTGCAACTCTCTAGACAGCATTATAGGGACCTGCTACCTCAGCATATCTGAACTTAGGGAACGAAACTTAACACAGTGAAAGAACAGAACTGTCAAAATAACATTTTCTTAGATGCTTGTCCAGCAGGCAGAATTCTCCATATTCTAGAAAATTATTTTTTTAGTTGCTGAATCCATTTGCAAAGGTTTGGTCGAGGAAATTTACTTTTCAGGCAATGTATACTGAAATTCCATTGGGATTTATATGCAGTATTTTCAGACTCATGCCTATGAATTCATGAATAACAGCTGGCTTACTATGTGACCAAACACTTTCCTGAAGCAGGGCCAAGAGAAGGGACAGATAGTTCTGTTAAGCTTTTTAAGAAAGAAATCTAAAAGCAGATAATATCACTTGAACAACACCGCGAACTTCTAAAAATTGGAAAGCACAAATCCAATGATTAGCAAGATGCCTTTGTTCAGAGAACAGCAATTTGAGAAGCCTGGTCTGCAAAGCCTCAAAGATCTCATTAGGAGCCTGTAATCTTTAGTTTGTTTATGTACTCTATAAGGGTACACTGACAGTTTTGCCTCAAGAGCTGCTTGTCCTTGGTCGGGAAGAGTAGGAAGGGCAGAGTTTTAACTTCTGTGATAAGACAGCGTGTTGTGGTTGATTTCAGTAATGATGACATGGGAGCTGGGGAGGGGGATTGAGAGAGGGAGCAAACATGCAGTTCTGGAATAGCTTGCAACAGTTTTTAAATAAGGATGGGTAATACCTTGATTTCCTCTTGTATACTGTTACAAGCCCTCCCACGGTCACCTATCTTTCTACTTCAACCAAAGGATTTTTGGAAGTGGGAGGTCTCAGAACAGTTCAAATATTTAATTTCCTGTAAAAATATTATTTTTGCTCCTTGACAAGGTAGGTAGAACTGGCTTCATTCTGAGAAACCACAAAATTCATGGGGAAGCTGAATATACATCAGCTTTGGTAACATTCATTTTCTCAGGATGGTGCTACAGCTGGCTTTCTCCCCCTTCATTCTCCTGCTGTGAGATGCAGTGCTCTACTGTGGGAATGGGAGTGCATTTATGTGCCTATGTGTGGCGAAATAGCCAGCATTCAAAAAATATTAACAAAGATTTATGAAGCAAATTATGTTGTTTGTTAAATTCCCAGATGGAAAATCAGAAACTCAGACGTGGTGAGTATAGAGGGTATCAGCAAAAAGCTGTGATTCAGGCAAATAGAACGCCTCATGATTTAATTCGAGATGAATTAGTGTTCTCTTTCACTAATAACAAAAAAGATGTTTTGCATTGCATGTGTCCCACCTGCTGACACCCTTCCTGGAGTCCTGCATTCTCCATTTTTGTTCATTTGCTACTGGTACAGGAAGTAAGTGGCTTAGGGAGGGGCAGTACCTACATAGCGAATCTATAGTAATACTGATAATAGAAGGAATACACTGCCACTAATTGTTGCAATGCAGTTGATCTCAGTCTAGGAATTAGTAGGCTTGGGGAGGAAAACTGGTGAGCTGGGACTTGTCAAAAGAGAGATTCACAGGCCGCCAGAAGCCTGCAGTACAGGGTTCAGAAATGATACATCCCTCCCTCCTCTCTTCTCATTTTCTCTCTTCCCCAGACCTTTAGGTCCTCCCAGGCTCACAAGGGTGGCAGCACTGTTGTTCATCCTGGGTGAGGAAAGGTGAGCATCCAGTTAACTGGGAGGCAGAGCCACCCCAGTTCCTCCAGCTGATCTGCCACTACTACCCCAGGCTTACATGGCCAGGAAACAGGGGCACAAACACAGTTAGCACTGAATAGAGACACCACGGCAGTACCAGCAGCTAGTAATTTTCTAATTATGTGGTGCTGCGTATTTTTGAATCGTGATACTGCTGTGTCAGCAAGTGCTGCTTGTCACTAAGGTCTTTGTGCTGTGACTCACTGTTGCCTCATGAAGCACAGGGGAGCTGACAGGCAGTGTTATCAGAAATTTTTCTCATTTCCAACATTTTGTTTTCAGTAACATTGTCAATGTTTCTGAAAATCAAATTATTCTTCAGTTCAAAGGTTTTCTTTTTAAATGCTGCATATTGTGTTTCGAGTAAAAATGTTATTCACCAGCACACAGGCCTTTAACTAACCAAGATGCTTCTGGAAATGCTGACCTACCTCTTCTGTGTAGTAATGAGAAATAATGATAATTTCTTTGCAGGAATTCCAGCTGTTATGGGGAATGATGCCGCAGGAGGACTGCTTAGTTTGGAGCATTCCTATTCCAGTGATGCAATGGCAAGTAAATCAACAGGTTTCAACAATCTGTATTTGTTAGTCTAGCCCAGCAGTGACAGGTGGGTAAACTGCATTTCTCATTGACCTGTCTGTTCATGCTCTGCTCCCTCCTATAGACAATGGTTTTGCATCTCAAGTAAACAGAAAGTTTAAAAATTGAAAAATAAAAAAGTCAGTGCCATTGCAGGTGAGAGACATTCCTGGTTCAGACAGCTACAGACAGTGGCTTTTTTTGGCTGTTTCTCTGTGAATTGAATCCAGGGTGCTCAACATGTATGAAGTTAACCACAAATTTACAGTACGTGGGCAGTAAATGACAACCCACAGCTGTATTTTATTGCTGCTATATTTTATTACTGCTGTGTACTCTGTGTTTTCTCCATGGTATCTACTTTTACCTAATTGTAGCTATTAAATCATAATACCATCAGATAACAAGACCTTTTTAGAAGGCTGAATGGAACGGCAATTTGGCATAAGGCAGATGACTCTCTTAAAGTCGTTTCTTTTTCTATTCTTCCTCCTCTGGGAAAAGTCCATCATGAGTAGAAAAGTTCCAAATATTTTTATTTTGATGAATCCATATTTATTTATTTATTTATTATACCTGTTTCATCCTGCTGTGCTTCAAAGTGAGAGTAACTGAAATTCTGTAACGAAACAGTTCAATCAGAATTTTAAAGAAAAATAAGAGAATTATTTTAAAGCTTGTAAAGTATGCAGTATGAGGATGTTCTCTAAACTAGCTTTGTATACTCTGATAAGATTTCTTACCATTCAGAGCTGCAGTGGTATGAAGAGCAGATTCTCTGTTTTGACTGAGAGGAATAGAGGCCGAGAATTCTTCTTCTGTGATGCAGGTGAAAGTGTAACAATACAAGCTGTAGTAAATGCCAAGACTAGAGATAAATGCAGTATCTGGGAGAGAAGGCAAGGCATTATAAAAAGTCTTGAACCACATAGTGATGTATTTGTTCAGCAGAGCTTTTAAAAAGTGCACTAATGGCCCATTTTATCTATCACCCCAAGTCAATGAAAAACGCCCATTGACTTAAATAGGCATTGGTTCGAATGCTGAGCTTTTACAAATAATTATACCCAATATACTGAAGTTACCAGTATTTCTCTTCAGGCTGAATGCTGCTCCCTCCATTGTGTGCCCTGACTTCAAAAAATAAACAAGCATTCCACTTTTCCTGCCTACACAAACTGAAGCCATGGTGCTCCCACCACTACTCCCAAACCAGCTGGCAGACGTTGAAGAAGTTTTTTAGATTAAAGCAGTAGCCTGGACCCAGAAAACACTGCTGGGTGGGAAAACCATGTGTAAAGTATGTCTTTGTTTCATATCATCTTACTGGAGCACAGTTGGTGGCTTTGGAAACCATTGGACTCCTGAAGTTGGGTTTTCACTTCTTGCCCTCAGGCTGTTGTGTTATTTGTCCCCAAACTGCCTTAATCCACACTTCCCAAGGAATCTCTTTTAAGTACAGTGGCAAAAAGGGTGACCAGTGTTCAATCCAGTGCACTGCCCCCTAACCTACTTTTTTTTTTTGCTCAACTATTTGAACCCTTACTTGATTTTTTTCCTTAGTGGAAAAAATCCCGCAGCAAAACCTTATTGAAACCCTCAGCAATACATTTTATCGTCAGAAATCGGTCCAAAAATCTGTAATAGCCAATGAAGAATAAATAAGATGGTGTCTGGGAACATAACTGGATTCCCTCCAACCTGCTGTGCTACTACTGCTACTAGCACTAGCAGTAATAGTAATAGCAATAGAAAAATCCTAGTTCAAATTCTTGGCATCCTCTTGTCTCAGATAAAAGCATGATGATATCAAAGAATATAAGCTGGTTCTGGAGGGCATGAATGAAGCCATTGCAATGTATCCTACAGCTGAGCATCCGCTTTATAAGTTAGTAGAGATGCCATCTTACCTTATGTAGCCAATGAAAAACTCACACTGAAGACTCAGTAAGACAGGAATAGCTTACCAAGGTAAAAAAGGAGCTGTCTAGGCTTTCAGTGTTAGGAGATTTGTGTGTTATCTGTGATGATCTCCTAGCAAAGTATTAGTACCTGCACTGTACTGCCTTTTGGGTACCTGAGTATTTTATATGTTTTTATGTTTATATCTGCTCAGGACTGATAAGAACAGAAATTGAACTACTTATCCACCTTCTCTGTTTTGAATTTATCTCTTTCTTAGGAATATAATCCTTTTCTCATAAGTAATCCAGAGGTGCAAACTAATAAGTGAATGAATTATAGAGTCATAAATTTGTAGAATAATTTTGGTTGTAAAGGGTGTCTGGAGCTTACCTAATCCAACACAAAAGATATCTGGTTCAGAGCTGCTTTTTCTGTCTCTTGGTAAGAAGTAGACCCTCATGGCTGTCTTTTTGGATTCTCTGTATACCTACATTTCAAACTCAGGAGGAAAAGTTTTATAATTTAGAAAAACTAGTTTAGAGCCTCCATACAAAATCAATAATCAGTAAAATATTATTGACTAGGCAAAATATTGGGGAAAGTTTCACTGTGCTTGCAAGGAGGAAAATAATATGTGAATATCTTTTTTGCTGTTATTTTCAAGATGGAAAACTTGATGCACAAGGGGTTATTTATACTGACAGGCTGGTACTTAAACAAATAAGCTGATCAGAGATCCCCAGCTTGGAGATGAGTTACTGCAAATAAGCAAAGAACTAAAAAACATCTATATGAATTATATAAATACAGGAAAATCTTTGTGAAGTGCTCTACAAAGGTATGTGATAAAGAAACTAGCACAGGGTGTTCAGAGGTGAACCTGACAACAAATAGACTAAAATAAGTTTGGGTTTTTTTTTTTTTACCAATTTGAGCCCAAGGAACTCAAAGGTCTTTGTTCTCAAATTAAAGATTAAAAAACCTTGGCCATCTCTCAAGAGCTAATGTGGAATGTGACAGTCATTTGCTGGCAACCTCACACAGGATCATGAGATGAGGTGGTGAATATCATCATGAAGTGCAAACAATGTCATGTTAGGATAAGCAGGATATTTTTGTGTGATATATGATTGGGCCAACACATCTGGTTTACTTAGGTGGTATTGTGACAGGTACTTTGCAAACATCCAGAGCTCCTGTTTTCTGTATCATGTGTGCTAGTGGCTTTGCAGCCACCCTTAGTGTTCTACCCCTACTGCTCTCTTCCTGGGTCAGGTGGAGGTAGGTTTCTTGCACAACTCCCTGAAGCACAAGCATGGTATTTAAAATGCCTTGCAATCAAAATAAAATAGTGTTTGCTGCTTTTACCACCAAATGCTGCTTTGCAAGGCTCTGACACTTGGCTCCCCTGAGCCATCAGAACTGTGTTGAGCCTGACACGGGTGGCCAAGAGTGGCAGGCAGCTCTGTGGAGCCTTTTGAAGTGATGTGAAGTTGCCTTGACTGTTGGCAGTTTGGAAAAGAGCAGCCTGCTCTTCAAAATGCTGAATTCTGCAAAGATAGTTTGAAATAATTTTCTTTCTTCTCTAGTCCCTCCTCCCTTTCAGGCTGAGTTCCTAGGAGCAAGCACCATTTCTTAACCTATTTTAGAAGAGCTTGCTTTGATGTTCCTCTCTATGCTCTGTTGCGCGAAATTAAAGCGAAACACTACTGTTACTTTACCAAGGAAGAAACAAATATGTTCATATCTGAAGATAAAGAAAGCTGGCATTAGCAGAGTAATTCTGTACAGGTATGTTAGACAAAATTATTTACTTGTTTATAGGTGATTGTTGCAAAGGAGATATCTGCATCTGCCCTCCGCATTTTCTATGTTAAGAGAATAATTGAAAAAGTAACTGTGCAAGTCCAGTGGCAGCTTCGGAGGGGGCCTTTGCCACCATCTATTGGTGAATGAGGGGAAGAGGCAGAGTGATCTGACCTTGCTGATGTTCCCTTCTGTACCCACTGCAATATTTGCTTCATTTTGAGGTTCTGGGTAACAAACCTGTGTTTTCTTCTTCTTTCTATGTGAGAGAGTGCAACACGACTGTAGTTATGCCCCCTGACTGAAGAACTGTCATAGACAAATCTTAACAGCTGGCCTGTTGTCCCACACACCTCTCAATGGAGCAGAAGGGAGCTTGTAAGTCGCAGAGAAGAACACTTTTCTACTGTCAAGTCTCTTGTTAAATAATTTTGTTCTGCTTTCTGGCAATGGAATAGGGCCTATTTTCTTTGCTGGTTTCAAGAAAAATCACACTGGTGCTTGAGTAGAGCCCCATTGCTGCTGACAAAGCTTGGAAGAGTGCAAAGCTAGAGGAATTGCTGGCATTCCTGCAGAGTCCACCGAGAGGGGCACTTGTGGAAGGACATCACTTACAAATAAAATGTTTGCAGAATCAATCTATGCCCCTAAAAAGACAGGCAAGAAGAAAAGTGAAGAGGGACAGTGTCAGCAGCTGAACCAAAAGTTGCAACCAAAATCTGAAACCAAAAGCTGAACAAAAATCTGCAAGGTTGTCTCTAGATATGAAATCAGTCTATTTTATTGGATTCATCAACACTGCTTGCATAGGCAAATCACTCATGAATAAAGCTTTTGTAATGCAGGCTCCAAAATGAATTCAGGTAGAGTCAGTGATAGCAGTGGATGAGCACAGAGACAGTTTAAAGGGGTTGCTTAGTTTTCAAATCAACAAATTGCTGTGGTTCTACTTAATCCATCAAAAAAAGGAAAATAGAAAAATCTGGCAGCCAGGCGGGAAGATAGAATGGTAAAGGACATAATGTTCCAGCTATTTTAGGATCCATTTACACTATGAAACTGATGGCATTAGAGAACAGTTGTTGAACACATTTGGGGAACAGCTGTGTTGTTGCTGAAGTGTAAAGACAAAAGTGTGTGTAGACCTGTCGGGGTGCTCAAGAAGAATAATCTGGTGGTGGTGGGGAGAGGCTTCTCTTCATTGTTAAACCATGTTCTTACTCATTTTAACTACAAGTAAAAAAGGACTGCAGAGTCAAATGACTTCATGAACACTCTTTATTTCCAGGAAAATTGTAGTTATTATATATGATAACTTTGATAGCTGTATCAATCTTTCTTAAATAAGATTAAATAACGTGGATCAAAAATTTGCCTTCAACATTCATTCACAGATACTCTGGTCATTGTTAAAGTATCTCTGTTCCTTGAATAAGACACTTACTTTTCCTTTCTTTTTCCTTTTCTCTCGGTGGGGCTGCTATTTTGCTTGTGCTTCAGAATGGACCCACCACAGAGAAATAAATTGAGAGTAAAGAAATGTGTCTCATCTCAAGATGATGTGAAAGAGACTTCTGAAGTTATCTTAAGGAAAGTTTTGTTCTGGAAACGATTTTGTTCACTGTTTCACTCACTTACCAGAGCCTCCCTGCCAGTTCTAACCTCCATGATGTGTTTGAAGTCTGTATGTATTTGTTATTTTTGGATGAATAACTGAAGCAAAAGGATGAATTGCTCTGCAGGAATTTTAGTATGTTTCCCATTGGCTTATCTACCTGTTCACAACCACATACACATACAGATGTTGGACAAGGATTTGCTGTAGAGAAGAGTGAACAATCTGTGATGGTGAAAAGATGTCAGCTCAGGTCTGCTGGAGTGCAAGGGCTCTCAGAACTGCTTTCAGAAATACGGAGTCATACAATATCTGGCTTTCCCACTGTCTCAGTGTGAGAGATATGACTGTCATCTCACTAATGTTTTGTACCTGAAAAATTAATATTTCCCCCTTACCGGATTATTGGTAGCTTCTGAAAATATAAAGTAATGTCATCGAGTGCATGCTGCTGAAGCATGGGAAGTATAACATTGATGTGGAAGTTACTTGGTAGTAGTTTCTTGTAATTAGGGTGTCTTTTGTGTTTTCTTGTTGGTAGCACAGTTGTTTGCGCTAATGGTGTGCAGGCATATTGCACATTTTCTACTCTGCTATGTGAATGAATATCCAATTTACATTAACAATTGTGTCCTTTGCTAATGCAGATGAGAACTCAAAATCTTCAGAGGAACTGAAATTCAATTTGTGAAGAT
Source organism: Leptocoma aspasia (assembly GCA_013399835.1). Taxonomy (NCBI): domain Eukaryota; kingdom Metazoa; phylum Chordata; class Aves; order Passeriformes; family Nectariniidae; genus Leptocoma; species Leptocoma aspasia. Next base: position 1,119,625 of record VXAX01001839.1, read on the forward strand.
CAGAGCAGGTGTTCCATCTCTCTTTATTCTATACTGAGACAGCCAAAATGCCACTACAACTTAATCTTGACTCATATTTCTTGCATTTACAGCTATGCAGTCTAGGACAATTTATATCAGCCTTTTATTATTTGTGGTGATTTAATGTCTTTATGTTAGATTATGGCTTTAAATTCAATATGTTCTTACTGTGCTATAAATTCAAACCACAAACACAGTTCTTGTTCCGGAAAACCGACAGATGAAAGGGAAACAAAATAAGGAAAAGAAACTACCTGCCAAACTGTAGTTTGCCAAACTGGGAAGAGAGAAACAAGCAGTATATATGTTAAAAAACCACAAGAGAATAAAAATACTTCTTTTTAAGAACATGTGGTTGTAGCACTAACAGAGGAAAGGAATCTTAGTGGGGTTATAATATTATTCCTTCAAAATTTACCATTCTTCACCCTCTTTGCAGTATCACACCTTTTCTCAATTGGAATGCTGTGCTGAAGAAAGATTTTAGTGCCCAAAAGACTTGTGGGACACACTTAGAGGGCATGTTTGCTTTATGCTGGAGAATCTGAGTCATTCATTTGCTGTTTCTCACAGATCCTGTTTGCTCTCTTTCTGGGGAAGGCAGAGTTTAGCATTCCCTGGCTGCAGTGGCTCTCTGGTTTTACTATGCTGATATTTACCTACCTTAGGTAAATATATTTGGTTTAGTAGAAGAAAACAGAATAAGGAATGGGGTACTTGTCTCTTTCCACCAGTCCCTCTCCAGCTGTTCCTATGGGAAGAAAAATTCTGCCTGAATAAATTAAATATGACCTACTATGATTTAGGTTGTAACAGTAAGAATTTCAGTAGTATTATTGATATTACAGAAGTATCTGGGTTTATTATGACTGAATTTGGGGATTTCTAGCTTACCTATGACATTTATGTGGGCAAACACTGTGGCGTTTCATTGTTTGCCATTCACAGAATCACAGAACGGGTCAGGTTGGAAAGGATCACAGTGGGGTCACCTGGTCCAACCTCCCTGCTCGAGCAGGGCCATCCCAGAGCACATGGCACAGGATTGTGTCTAGATGGTTCTGGAATATCTCCAGTGGGGGAGACTCCACAACCTTTCTGGGCAACCTGTTTCAGTGCACAGCCACGCAGCCAGTAAGTTCTTCCTTGTGTTCCGGAGGAACTTCCTGTGCATCGCTCTCTGGCTGTTTCCTCTTGTGCTATTGCTTGGCACCACCAAGAAGAGCCTGGCTCCATCCTCTTGGCACCCCGCCTTTAGATACTGGCAGACAAAACTTCACCTTGTTTATAGATACTTTACACTGTTGATACATTGCCAGATACATTGTTGACAAAATTTTACAGTATAGTTCTATGGAGGCTTTAGTTTGTTTATGTTGTCTTGAAAAAAAAAAAAAAAGGTTTTGTCACAACACTTGAATATGGAACATTTAATTCAAATCAGTTATATTTTGGATTCAAAAATATTTCCCTGTTGGCTCATATTTTCCTTTCCTCATAATGGGACTGTGACAGTCTCATCCCTTGTGAGAGATCTTTAATGATGGAAGAGAAAATGCAGCTAGGGAGCACAAGGTGCGGGGTAGAATGGGAGGATTCAGCAACCAGTGTATGTCTTCCATGGGGTATTGTAATAAAACAACCACATAAAATGTTAGATTTTCATATATAAACAAAAAATGGAGACCTTTCCAGCTTTATGATATGTTTGTTTAATTTTGCACATGAAGTAAATATTTTTAAGACAGGAAATTGTTTAATGAAAATGCTGTGTAGCTGCTAAAATATAGATTAGCATCACAAAAACTACATTTAGGAACCAGAAGAAATTTGAAATAAAAACTGGGAACATCTTATCAAAACTTTATTTCTAATTTGATTCTTTTTTTTTTTTTTGGTCTATTAGTAGCAACAACACATAAAATTCCTTTACCTTGCAAGAGTCTAATGGCTCTTGCTGGTGTTTCTGCAGTCTTTTTACGTTTCTTAGGAGCTCCAAAACAGTGTTATTTCTTCTTCAGTCTGTGGGATACCCTCTCATCATCCACAGGACTGCAAATCATTTTGGATCTTCTTTGTATGCTATTACCTCTGTGAAAAATCATGTTTATTTCTGGATCTATGAGGGATATATAATTATTGAGGCAATATTAAGACTATAATAAGCTTTAAGTTTATCAGCAGTCCAGTCATTGAAAATCCATCTGACCTGAGACATCCAATTGGCAAAGGTGCTTGGGGAAATCATAGCAGGAAATTAAATAAAAATAATGTTCTAAAGGGAAGATGCTTTTCTGATCAGTAAGAGAAGTATTAGGAACAAGCTGGAGTTTTGATTTCCTATAAGAAAATTAAATTAATAAAAAACTTTTTAATTCAGTGGGTTTTCAACTTGTTATACTCTGCCTTGTTCAATTGAGGGTCCCCCACACTGTACTTCCTGAGAGTTCTAGCCTTGACATTTCTAATAATGCTTTTAATATGTCTTGAAAATTCCTGTTAAAGAGGATTTATGTGATGAGTTAATCAAAGCAGATTGTATAGCAATGTGTTTTCATCGCAGATAAATATCCATGTTTTGTTCCTGAAGTTGATTTAATAGTTGATGGACACTGGTGACCTGGTTCTTACTGTTCCTATGCTACTGGATTTTTTTTTTTTTACGTTCAGAAGTGCATAAGCAGGATATGTATTTGGTTTTCTTCCTAATCTTGCAGCTGATTGCCTAAAACCTCCCATCTGTGGCTTATGCTGGTTAAGCATACAAGCACTTGCTTTGATAAAATAGACACTGCAGAGATTTGATGCAAATGAATTTTTCATGCAGACTGTTTCTGTGGGGCTGCTGGCACAAAGTTCCAAGGAAAAACACATGCCTGGCAGAGCTGTTGTAACCCAAAGAAACCTAGATGGTAGCTGATGAGGAACGACACATGATAAATAACAAAACTTTGTTTTAAGGTAAGGCTCACTTGGAGAGTGGTGGTTCTCTATCCAAGATGGGCAGCTGTAGACTGTGAGATAAAAACCCAGCTTCCCCAGGGTGTCTCCTGCTGTATGTATGAGTGTTGAAAGATCACACAAGGTAAACCAGGACAGAGACTACCATACTACATCCAGTGGCCTCTAGAGCAGCAGCTCTTGCCCCTCTTTCTTCTTGCAATCCCAGCTGATTTATCTGCAGTACTCTGGAGGGTTCAGTATGAATTAGTATGCTGTGAAACAAAGGCATTTATCACCACTGAAGGGAAACAAGAAGTATCAACTATTGCTTCTATTAACAAAAAAGGTGGGTTTATAGTGTTACCAGTAAAGCAGTGTAACCATATGACTTTCAGAAAGGTTACTTAGGTTATGTCAGTATTTGCCTGGCTTCTTTTAAGCTGTCCCTAAATTATGGAAACAGGGAAAGGAAAAATAACCGGAAATTTCCCAGATGTGATGCCTCAGGCTTTGCCTAGAGTCCCAGGATAGTGCTCATCCATCTGCTCTTTGCAAGAGAAATGCTGATTTGTGTTTACCACAGGGAACACATTTTCCAAGGCTTGGCAGTAATGGTAGCAACTGCAAATTGGGGTCATTAACAGTGTAGCAAGAAGTACCTTCAGCACTGGGTCTCCTAAAAATGCCTTCAGGTCCACAATTGTCATTGTCACACTAAAGTTTTTACTATCTGCTCAGTTCAGAGGGTTTTCCCCAAGCCGCCTTGTAGACAGCTTCAGACAAACTTAACCAGCCAAAAAAGGCCAAGCAAAATTTAAGGCCCTACAATTTTCTGCCAATATGGAAGGAAAAGTTACAAACACACATATACACACAGACACACACAATCCAGTTAGTCTAAGTAAGTGGATAGCCACACTTATCCTTTCTCAACCAGAGCCTAAATGTGTCTGTCTTCTGGACAGTCTCTCTCCAGCATCGCTCCCCACTTACTTTTACTGCCTCAGCTTCAAAGTTTGCACTGACCAGCAAATAGGGCTCTCATCCTCTTCCCTGTAGGAACCTTATCTCCTCTCATCTTTTTCAAAGGCTTGAGTGTCTTCAATCACCCATGGTCTATATCATTGAGAACTGAGGTTTGGAATAAAAATGTGGGGGTTTGGTGGCTTGATCTGGAGACAGACACTGGGGCCAGCTGGCTGGCTAGCTACTCTTCTTCAGAGTGGGCTGAGGAATTTATACTTCAGTATCCTGTAGGAGCTATTAATGTCATATATTTAGTGTTAGAGAAGGGATTAATTACACATGCATTCTCTAAGTTCATGGTGTCCAGTATATTACCAGTTTTCAAAGGAGATTCCACATGACACATCAGTGGTGACAGTTCCCACAGAAAGATAAATAGTCCAGTACACATCATCCACATTTGCCTTTAGTTTTTGTACATTCAGTGTTATACTGAAGTCCATCTCTCACTCATTACTAGAGAGCCTCTGACTGCATTTGCTCAGGGCTTCCTTTTGGAAAACAGCAGCTTTGTCTAGTCAGCACCTTTGGCAGAGACCTACCAATAGAGCTGCTCAGAGGAATTAGTGCACCATCTGTGCTCTCAGCTGGGTTACTTCCTTGTGTGGATGATGCCACCATTTTTGACACATGATACTCTCAACCCTGTACTGAATAATTTTTCACTATCAGCATCTCTATTCTATAGCCCTAATGAGAAGGACTTGGATGTGCTGGTGGATGAGAGGCTAGACATGAGCCAGCAACGTGGGCTCTTCCTCAACCTCCTGCTCTGGGGTCCTCAGCACAGAAAGGACATGGATCTGTTGGAGTGAGTCCAGAGGAGGGACACCAAGGCGGTAAGGAGGATGTAGCACCTGTCCTGCAAGAAAAGGCTATGAGAGTTGAGTTTGTTCAGCCTGGAAGAAAGGCAGCTTTGGGGTGACCTAATTGCAGCCTTTAAATACCTGAAGGGAGCCTACAAGAAAGATGTGGAGAGACTATGAGAGCATGTAGTGACAGGACAAGGGAGAATAGATCCAAACTGAAAGCGAGTGGGGTTAGATTAGATATTAGGAAGAAATTCTTTACTGTGAGGGTGGTGAGGCACTGGAACAAACTACCTGAGTAAGTTGTGGATGTCCCATCCCTGGACAAGGATGTGTTCAAGGCCAAGTTGGATGGAGCTCCAAGCAACCTGGTCCAGTGAAAGGAGTAGCGGAGTTGGAAGTAGGTAACCTTGAAGGTCCCTTCCCACCCAAGCTGTCCTGTTATTCCACTTATTTAATTCATCTTTGGATTTATTTGGATTATTATCACTGTTTTCCTGGACTTCTAGCCATGTCTGTCTGTCTGTCTGTCTCTATATCACAAAATGTTTCTCTAGATATTATTTGTAGGAATTTTCCTGTGTTGCACAAGTTACTAAATGTTTCAGCAGTACTATTAGTTACAATCTTCCTTCATCTTCCTGGTTACCCTTTGCACTACCTTTTAAAGAGTTAAATTAACCAGGGAATTAATGTTGTGCCAATTTTGTATAGAAAGCTCTCAGTAATTATTGGACTAACCAAATAATTAAAGTGTTAACATGTGTCTTTATAGTATTTAATCTAGCAAAGCATTTGAAATGTGGGAAGTATCCTCTTGAGAAGAGCAATATTCACTCAAGTATATGCTGATTTTAGAGTCTTCTCTTATGAACTGGAAATTTAAATGTTGCTTGAAAAGACCTCCTACTGAATTTATTGACCTGTTGTTAGGAGTTTGACATGAGGGAGATCACCTCCAATTAACTCAGAAATTAAAAACTGTTTCTAGCATTTCAGATCATGAAACTTTATGCAAGCTTCTTAAAACACACAGGAAGGATTTAATTATGTATACAAGCTGAGAAGGTGTATAAGTGCTTGCAAGATTGGATTTTTGGATAATAAATCCTTCAAGGCAGAGATTTTATTTCAAAGTATACATTTGTACGTGAAAGCTGTTTCAAAACAATCTAGAATGTGACTTTGAAGCATGCCAGCTATTTTTGCACCAGCTCCTCATCTGGTCATGCTTAATCCAAACAGAGGGTCTTTCTGAAATTGCTTTGAGCTAGTTTGGAAGTGGATTAGTATAAAGGCCTCCTTACTGGGGCATTAGAGGGAGCATAGGAGGAAAGGGCCCATGGAGCTGCTTTTGTGGGGAAACTCTGGCTGGGCTGTTTTCCCACATCGATACAGCTCATCACAGTAGGGCCTTGATATTGACTGGAGCTTTTCTCTGCTCCTGCACCACATAAGCATTTATGACTGACAGCACTGCAGACTATTGAGTTCTTTGAACTGTTCATAGCTGCACTCTTTTTTGAAACATAGGAGATATCTCTTTAGGGTAGATTTCCTCCTGGCAGCAAACTGTCACTTCCCAGGTTTTGTGCTGCAGTGAGATGAATGCTTAGAAAGCAGGATATACTTGATTTTATTCATAAAGCATTGCTTATGTGATAGAACATCCTGGCTCCATCTAATTAAGTGATAATTCACCATGGGCAGGAGCGTCTTTCAAAGCAGTTATTGACTGCCTCAGCTGGATACCTGAAGGGCTTATGCTACAAGCCACACACCTGGAAGAGCATTAGTCTTCCGGGAATTTATTTTCCAGAATGCTTTACTAATATTAAGTAAGTAGTTTTGTCCTGTGTTAAGGTTTTTCTGCTTATGCAGTGTTTATAATCTACACTGAGAGTAATGCCTGGCTTTGTGGAGCACAGCAGTGTCTGTCTGACAGTGATGTGAGAGCCAAGACAGCTGAGTGCAGTCATTTCCTCTTCCAGATGTGTTACCTGAATAGGGTCTGTTTACCCTCCATAAAGGCCACTAAAGCTAAACTTTGCTGGAGGATGTATGGAGCTCTGATCAGGGCTTTACCAGTGCTTGCTCTCTTTTCTGCCTTTTGTTTAGTTTTTGTGGAATGAAGCTTCAAAATCAAATATAAGAAAGAAAGATCAGCGTGTAGGATGAGTGGAGAACAGAAACCTACACAGCCTCTGAAAGAGGGGAGAAAAGGGCATATTGAACCATTTGTGAAAAGAAAAGGAAGAAATTTTAAGTACCAAAAAGTGCAGAAGAGGAAAGGGAGAGTCAGGAAGCAGGTAGCATCTTTAACGAAACATGGAAAAGCTGAGGATAAAGGAAATACAATTGCAAGAGATGCTAAAAAAGGATTGCTGGTAGGAAAAACGGGCCATGAGAAGGTGTATGATGAGTATGATTTGTGATGGAAGGGAGGAAGTCTGGAAAGTACCTGATTAGAAGCTATGTGGATAACTTTGCAAATGGGAGATCTAGAAAGGCAGTGGAAGAAAAGGCTCAGAAGCTCCAGTGAGTTTAGGCACAGGCAGGAATGAGGCTGGTGACTGAGGAGATTAGGCACTTTGGGGAGCTGATCTGTTGTCCTTAGGTTATCGGGAAAAGTACTAAGACTGATCAAAGTATGAAGATAGGAGCTACTGCTAAGAAGGCAGAAGGTGACTAGGAAAGACTTTTTCACACAAAGGAGCTTCAATGTCATCCAGGACTTGTACTGAGATTTGATTCTTGTTCATATACCTTGGCAGCTGCGTTATGGCTTCACAGCTCCGCAGGAGTAGATTTTGTGGCAGTAGTGAGTAACTTGTGTTTTTCCCTTCCTATGAAAGAATGCAAGAACAGTATGAGTGAAGATATTTCTTTGCATTGCTGAGCCCAGTGCCTCCACAACCACAATTCCCGTGGGCCTTCAGGCCTGGCACAGAAAAAAGAAAGAAAAAATCTTCACTTTGTGTCTTGAGTTTATATTCTGTTAAAATTTGTTAAAAGTCATAGCATCTGAGTTGCTTAATGTAGCAAATTCCTGTCTATCTCTCTCTTGCTTAATGTGGTCTTAGTATGAAAACTTGTGTTGCATTAGGTTGTATGGAAATATCTTTTCTGTATCTACATACAATGTATTTGAAAACATAGACAAATAGCCATCGTGGGTGAGAACATGCATGGTGAATTATCCATCTGTAACAGCACTTTTGAGAGGCCCTTCCCTCACCTTTATTCTTTCTTGTGGAAAATACCTTCACCCTTCTTCTTCTCTCTTGTGAAGATAAATACACATAGAACACCAGACTTAGAAAATCTTGTTAATTGTAGGTTTCTTTTTGCTCTTTTTCCATGCAAAAGCTAAAGGAGATGGGCTGGAGATTGTGAAGGCACGAGATGGTTATAGAGATATTCTGTTACCTATCACTTGCATGTAAGTACAGCAATATCTTGCTGTAGCCTGCTGTAGACTGTGAGCATTGTTTTCCTGTTGTCTCCTGCTCATGGTGGTTGTTCAGGACAGGAGAAGTGAAATATTACATGGAGTTATTGGGCAACAAAGCCAGCCTGGGTCCTGTCACTGCTGCACTTGCACTTCCTGTATGGCTTATCCTCCACTGATTCAGGTGCTACCGCACACTAATTACTAATTCCACACTAATAATAATACTAATAATTACACACTAATTACTAATTCCCCCACAGCGGGATGGGGGAGAGAATTGGAAGAGTAAGAGTGTGGAAACTCTTGGGTTGAGACAAAGACACTTTAATAGGTAAAGAAAAACTGCACACACAAGCAAAGAAAAGCAAGGAATTAATTCACTGCTTCCTGTGGGCAGGCAGGTGTTTAGCCATCCCCAGGAAAACAGGGCTCCATCACATCTAATGGTTACCTGGGAAGACACACACCAATGCTTTGAATATTTTCCCCTTCCTCCTTTTTCCCTCAGATTTTTTTTGTATGCTGAACATCATGGCATACAGCATGGAATATCCCTTTGGTCTGTTGGCTGTATCACCAGCTGTCCCAGCTGTGTCCCCTCCCAGTTCCTTGTGTACCCACAGCCCACCACTGTGGTGTGAGAAGCAGAAGAGGCCTGTGTGAGCACATCTGAGCAGTAGCAAAAACACCCCTGTGTTATCAACATGGCTTTCAGGACAAATCCAAACCCCAGCCTCACACTATCTAGTGTGAATAAAATTAACTTTACTGCAGCCCACTGCTGTAACTGACACTCAGGTAATAATATGATTAGGACATAAGATTTTATTTCTCTATTAATCACGGAGTTTGGCTTTTATGGTCGATATATTTTATTTACAGGGTGGGTGAGGTTCTTGTGTTGTTGCTTTAATGTCAGGCTAGCAGAAAATGTGTCTTTTTCTAAGTCAATAAAGAAACCCCAGCAATAGCAGTTGCCTGTGTGTGTGTAAGATAGCAGTTTTACTGCCATAAATATGCCTTAAAATAGAAAGTATTTTCAGTTAAATTTAGGGTTTTGCTGTTGTAGAAGTTTAACAATCTTGGAGAAGGCTAAACACACAAAACTATTTCTTTTCCAGTCCTGGTAGAACCTTCTAGAGTTAACTTCCTAGATGAATAAGTGGATTTGCTTTCATTGGTTGGGACTATGTCAAGATGGCTTTAGTTCTGCACTTTAGTTGCATCAGTTCTGCACCTTCAGAGAGCACCTAGGCAGTGCTCTTTCACCTCTGCAGTGAAAGAAAGTGCTGTGCATATTCAGCAAACCAGGAGCAAGGCACCTCTCTGGCCTCACGATGATGTAGGAGCTCATAGTGGGATTAGAGGATTTCTCCCATTCGGTCTGTCACAACCAGCGGATGGTGATGTTTTTAACTGGCTGGTGAGTATGTGGCAATGTTCAGATAGGACAGACACTGTTCAGTCTCTGGTTGAATAGGTGATACACCCTCCTGAGTGGTGAAATGTGTCTTTAGTTGTGTTTTGGCTGTGTTTTCAGCTCATTGGCTCTGTGACATGGTAGGCAGAGAAATGCAGGCTGAGACCAACATGCCGTGAATGGGTTTGAGACACTTTCCCCTCTAAGAGTAGACCTGGTTTGGTGTCTTCACCATATCCTTGTGTTTTTCTGAGTTTTGTGCTGGAATCTGCACCTCCCAGTCCCTCTTTCTGGAGGCCAGAAGGAACACTAGAATGGATTCGGTATATCCTGCCCCACAATTCTGTTCCGTATCCAGGTTAAATGGGTCCTCTGGAAAGGAAGGTGGCTTGGCACCAGCTGCACTCAGTCCTGCCTTCTGGGGTCAGTGAAGGTGTAAGGCAGTGAGGGTAGAAGCCCTTCCCTGAGAGGGCTGGGACAATGAGAAATGTGGAGACATGAGTTCTCCTTGAAGCATTTTCAGGTGAAAGCTACAGGTAGTATTTGGGCTGGGTTGGCAAGATTTTGAAAGGACTCTACATGTTCCCTGCAGCAAGCTTGGGATACCTGGCTGATAAGTGTCACAAAACCCAAATGAGTAACTGCAGCAGGCTTGACTTCAGCATGTCTTTTCCTTGAGTGATTTCCATTTGAATTTGTGTCACTTGTTCAGATTTCCCCAATCTAATGGTAATTTCCATCCTCTGAAGAACAGCAAAATAATCAATCTGTTTGACCTTCCTTTAGGTGATAAATGGAAAAGCTTTGAAAATACTGAGCAAGGCTCATACCTGCACCAGGTGATGTATTGCTGCCCCAGGGCCACCTGGAAGTTTCTCCCTCACAGTATCTATCCTGTTTGCATATCAACTGCTCTGGGAGAAACTCTTAAAAGCCTGGATAGGAGGCCAATGTGAATATAAAGTCAGAGAGAAATGTTCTATATTTTCTTCTTTTTGAGATCCATTTTCAATATTTTCAATGTACCAGTTCAGCTGATAAAACAATCTGACCCCTAAAACCTCCAGCCACTGTCAGCTAAAAGCCTCTTGAGCAACAGAATATTTGGTGAGCCTGCCTGAAATGAATCTGTTGTGTTTATTGTACACATGACCTGTTCTGTAGACCACTGAAGGTGATTAGTTTCTTTTGTTCTGCAATAGAATTGTATTAAGATCTCGGAATTATTTAATGAGGTTTAGCCATGGAGATGCTAATCTGTATCTGGAATGTGCTCCTTAAGCTGCTCCATCTAGATCTTCAAGCTCAGACTCTGACAATTAAGGTGAAAGTGGTTTTGTCTGCACAGGAAAATTCAAGAATCAGAAGTAATTAATGGATTTAATAGGTGGATTAGTTAAATCAGATTAATTCCTGAACTTCTTCCAAAGCAAATTAAACTAAACCAAGTTAAGGCCACTTTAATTCTGAGTAAAAGCATCCACTTGCCAACTTAATGCAGTTTAACTAATCTTATTAAAAAGTGAATTAGCATTACTTTTCCTGAATACTCTCCTAGTTCCTTTGCATTAGAACATAAATGACTTTACATGTGCCTTTTTCAGGGTTTCAGAGCTTGGTTAAACCTGATACAAAGATTAGATCCTGTGATGAATACTCAGGAAAATATCTACATGGCTGCTAGGAATAAAGGGAATAGATTTTTATGAAGTTTGATGTGCAAAATTAAAACATTCCAAGCAATGCATCTACCCTATTTTCAATGTTTGTACTGTGGAAGCTTACATGCAGAGTGACAAAGGCATCTAATTTTAGCAGCAAACTGGATGGAAGTAGCATAAGGGGTGGGCAGGTTGAATCACCTGAAATCTTATTGTTCTAGGATCAGAGTACTTGAAGGGTGTTATGATCTTCCTTATGTAATCTGGTTTCTGGATTCAAGGTTAGCAGGTGAGTTGTACCTTAAGTCCTGCTGAGTGCTGAATGACTGGGAAAGTTTTGAAGTTCTTCTCTGTTATGTATCTTGACTTTGAGCTGGTGGCTGCTCAGGTAGAGAGATCATTCTCTGTGCCCAGCTCCCTGGCTTTTTCATGAGTGTGGCAGAACCTTTGTCTCCTGCAGTTTCACTCTAAGGAGTGTGGCTGTTTCCACTTTTTGTAGGTCTAATACCAGTGGAGACAAAGAGAACTTCTGCATTTGATCTGGCCAGTCTTTGGCAGATCTGACTTTCCTTAGCTATGCTGTGGTTAAAAGAAAAATACAGCGCTGTTTTAATTTTATTTTGTATTTGTTTGTTTTCTCAGGTCAGTAATAAAAAACTAATTTTCTTACTTTGAAAAGAAGACACGTATTGGGTATGAAGTTGAAAATTACATTATCAGCTCTTTAGCACAGTGTGTATGTAACTATAAAATGCTTATTGTTGAAAACTGGTCTGCAATGCAGCTTATTGACTAAAGGTCAGGATTGCAGAAAATCATAACCAGTTTCAGATTAAAAGTAGGAGCAGGTAAGTTATTTTCTTTCTCTGTGTATTTGCCCCTGTTTGAATATCCTACTACAAGACTGCAATATGTAGCTCAAATTCAGCAACCGGTAGTAGAAAGGGGGCTGTGAAAGCACATCTGTTGATTTTTAGTGTGACAGTGTGTAGTCTCAGCAGTTGGTTCATGTGCTCTTGTGTGGGATATCAGTGCTTAAAATCCTTATGATCTTTCTGATTTTGATGAGGCTTGTCATGTGAAGAAGTCGTGATTCCTGTCAGCTGAATTATAATGCACAATTATGCTGCTGCTTTTTTAGATCTGTGAAACCGTGATTCACAAAATCATCCTAAAGCTGTCCTTGCTTTATTGACTTATGTCTCTGTTGCTGGAAATGGATTATTTTTGATTGTAAGGGGGTTTGAAAGAATAATAAAGGCACCTGCCTTGTGAAAAATTTTGAGAGACCATGTCATGCTATGTTTGAGCCAGTCAGTCTCAGAAGCAAGGTGGGCACATTGTTCCAGTGTGGTACCTGAGCTCATCAGACACATCTTGACCTGAGCTAGGTACCACACACAGCTCTGTGTTGTGCTTTTAGATTTGCTTCCTAGAAACTCTTGTGTGTTACCTCTTTGCATGGCGTTGTTAGGCCTGAAGGAGACATACCAGCTCCCAGCTAGGTGTCTAGAAAATGTTTGGGAAAAGATTTTTGAAGATGGAAAATGACCCTATCTTAATTAACATCATGACCTCTTTACATCACTCAAGGAATGTAAAATGAACTTAGAATGAAGGTAAGTATAGCTGAAAAGTACACACATTCTCTTCTCTATTACTGGTGATACAGGAGGGCTTTGGTCTAGAATGCTTTTTGGTTTCTTCACAAAATAATCTTGTCTACAGTGCATGTTAAATAAAATCGTAATTCCTTCTTAACAGACAGTCCACAAACTGTTTTCTCATGCACCTGTGTTTTTTTTAATGTGACTTTTTTTGAAAGGACAAAGTCGGTATCAAAATATGAAAAGTTTTCTTCCTTGACAAGTGGCCAGGTTTTACTCAAGAAGAAGGCAGTGCACTTTAAATGTTGTTCTGTGGCACTTTCCCCTAACCCATTTGATCTGATCTGTTACTAAATCCCAACACTTTGTAATGCAATAAACTCCCAGTCTTTGATTACATCTGACACCAACAGTGGAGCACTGATCAGAAAAATCTCACTTTGATTTCTCTGGGTAGTGGATCAGATGCAGCAGTCAGAAGGAAGGAGATAAAGAATAAATGAACAACACAAAAAAGTGAACTTTTCATCTCTGTCCACAAAGATGTTCTTTAGAACTACAGATATTCAGTTCTTTTTTATTCTTAGAGTGAGCAAAGCTTTTCTATGTACAGTACCTAAAAATCACAGAATAATATGAAATGTCTTTTCTAAAATGTATGTATCAGTGCATACATGGTGATAGGGTATTTCCAGTTGGTCCTTCTGGTATACAACCCTCTACACCCTTGCAACTGAAGTCTCCTAGCCTGTTCTTAAAACACAGATGCAGGTTGCAGATCTGTTCAAATGCCAGCATCCTATCTTTCAGTCTTCTGTGTTTAAGTCTGATTAGGTATAGTTGAAAACTTTCACACTTAAATCTAAGCGTTCAGGCACTACTTACATCCACAAGTCTTCAGAGCACCTGTTGGGATGCAGATACCATATCCTCTCTGGTGTCTCCATTCTGAGACCAGAGGTTTGCACAACATAAGAACTCTCAGTCTCAGATTATTGCTGGTCCTTCACGCTTCTGGTGTAACATGGATGGATTCCAAACTCTTTCTTCATCTTCAACAGTATGGAAGCTCTAGCTATGGTATAGGTTTCTCAAGTGTTCAGAGTAGTCTCTGTTTGTCCAGAATCTCATCCCACCCCAAGATCTTCCTCTTCCAAAGTTGATGTAATTGCCTGTGCATGTCCTGAGCTCACAGCATAGTCCCATGACAGTACACATGTAACAAATTTTAGGTGCCTCAGACAACTGCAAACTGGAATGGGATTTGAAAGCTCTTAATCAATGAGTGTTTTAAGAATAACATGAAGGAATTGTGTATTCTTCTTAGCTGTACTTTTAAATAGAAATATTTCCTTGAGTTATGGATTTGAGCTATACTTTTTCACGTTGCCTTCCATATTCACACTGTTTCTGTGATTTGGGTAAGTGATGATTAGAGCTATTCTAAAAGTAACTATTTTCATATCAGTAGCAGGGCTGAAGTGAGAAAGGACAGGCATGTTAATTATACAGCACACTTTATTTCCAATGCCAGCTCCTGCTCGGGCAGGAAACGTTTCTTATTACTCCAGAGCCTCTTTTGGCTCATGCACCTTTGGAGTTGGAAGCCAAGGTATTTTACGAAGTTTCTTGTTCATTTAAAATAAAATGTACAGTAATTAGACAAAGCAACCAGTGCCAAATGCAGTGCATCACATATGAAATACTTAATTACAGAGAAAAGTTATGTGTTCCAATTGACAGAGTAATCTGTACTCTAATTTACTTGTCTTACAACTCATTACATATGAGATATTGATTTTCCAGTAGATGGCTTTACTGCATTTTATCTCTGAGTCCTTGGTTTGAGTCTGATCTGTGAACCTCTGTCAAATGAGCTTGGGAAGCTCAAACCTCTATTAGGTGGTGCCTGTGGAATAATCAAAGCAGACAAACTTCAGTAGTGCTGGTAATTTGTAAATAAAGGGCAGACAGAAATGAGTCACTTAAAATGATATGTCTTTTGAGACTTATAAGACGATGTCCTAGCAGGTAGCTGAAGTGAGCAGTGATTACTTTTTAATTATATGTACCTTGACTTTTAGGGTTTAATATCTCATTTATTTCAATTATACTGTGTGAAGCTTCCTACATTAAGCCGAAGGGG
This sequence comes from Leptocoma aspasia, assembly GCA_013399835.1. Taxonomy (NCBI): domain Eukaryota; kingdom Metazoa; phylum Chordata; class Aves; order Passeriformes; family Nectariniidae; genus Leptocoma; species Leptocoma aspasia. The sequence continues at coordinate 1,134,712 of VXAX01001839.1, forward strand.
GTAGAAAATCTGGAATCATTAAACCTTGTTCTGATCTTTCATAAAAAGTTGAATACCTTGAGAGTGTGCTTCACTACATGAAGTAGTAGCTCAATTACAGGTGAGATCAACTGCTAACCTTGGTGGGGGAGGCATGAGAAACTATTAACCTTTTTAGCAATTAGCTAAAGCACTGCATTTGGAGGAGTTTTTGTAAATCATATTTTTCAGAAGTTTTTTTGTAGGTCTTAAACATATTGGCAAAATTTATTTATGCTAAGCAACTCAAAGCAACAAGACTTCATTGATATGAATCATGCTCCCCATATTTTCTTTGTGGGGATTTTATTTGTTTGTTTTGGTTCATTTCCTTTTTTGAAAAATAACTCACTGGGATGTTATCTTATCCATTTAGCGTGGTGGTTGTTTTTTCTCCTGAAGTAAATGGGTAGTTTCCAAAGTGTTTACTGACTAATTTATTGGTGGACACATTATACTATTAAGTTTCCCAAGTAACACTGGAATCTTGACCAGCCTCAAGATCCATTTAGAGGTGTATTTCCTAAGACCAGCAGTATCCAATACTGCATCTTTTAGAGAAAGTTTAGAATCTAATCTTCCATTGGAAGATTTGCAGTTATATCTCAATGCACACTGATATCTGAAAGCAAACAGATTGGTGCTACTGAAATGTATTTTTTTTCGGGTAGCTTCTTTTTAATCCTAGGGAAATCTTTATTTCAATAGTGTCTTGTGGAACTGAATTTCATGTGTTTTATCAGTTTTAAAAATCTCTTCTGTTTTATTCCTTATTAGCTAGGATCCAGCTGCTGCATTTCTCTATACATTACTTATTTCATAGATATTCTATATTCCCAGGTCTTGAGTTCTTTTGTATTTCAAACAAAAATTGTATTTCTTTTTCTTTGTTTTCAATCTGTTCCAAAATGGAGATATTTCTGTGTATTTAATTGGGTTTTTTTTGCCTTTCCCTGTTCTGTACTACTTGTGCTTTGGTTTTGGAGATATTGGGTGACCAGAAAGCAAATGTGCTTGTGCAGTTGGTTTCATCTAATGGCACTTTGATATTTTCCAGATTGCTTGTTATCTGTTTCTAAATGAAGGCTAAAAGGTTATTTGTGGTTTTCATGCTGCCATTGGACTTTGTGCAATTCAGAAAGATGTCTAATTCTTTTTCTAAATGATTATGGGCACAAGCCATCAGAGCATACAAGGAGTTCATCCTGTTCCTTCCATTATTCAGCATTCAACTCCATTTAAGATGCATTTGCTACTAGGTTATTCAGTTTCCTAATTACATTAGATTCCCTGGTCACGGATCATTCTGTAAACTGTGAGTTAGAAGAAAATAAACAGGTTTTCTCTCCCCTCAAAAAAGACAGTTTACTTTCCCCATATCAAATTTCAGATCACTTGCATTTTATAATATTTCTTTTCAATCTTATAGTCACATGGGAAGACATCTGCCTTTTGGGAGTGCCATTTCTTTTCAAGGGATGTCCTCACTTAAAGGGTTAAGCACAGGGAACAAAGTGCAGGCTCAGAGTCCCAAATTATTCCAGTTGATTATTCTTACATATAACTTTTTTCTTCCATATGATTTTTGTGACAGGTTTGAACTGGTTGTGCTTTCAACATTTTCTTTTTAAGATGAGATCTTTTCTCATGACGTTGCCTTGAGGCTAAGTGGAATCTGGATTTTATTTAATTTTTGCCCCTCTGTACCAATTGGAACCAATTGTTTAGCACAGTGGCTGGCAGTCTTTTTGGATCACTGCTATATCCTGCCTTAGTGCTGCCTTTTCTCCCCCAATATTTAGATCTTTTCCTTGCTGTGTGGTGATGAGAACCATCTGGCACCTGAATTAGGTAGTCTCAGCAGAAGAAAAAGGTTCTTATTTATCAAAGGATACATTGCCCATTTACAGTAAGGGACTAGCACACATTTCAGGTTCTGACTCCCAGAACAAGACAAGTGGTGTAGTGCAGGCCTGAGGCACGGCAGCCTGAATATTATTTAACTCACAGAATGAGGCAACACTGTAATGAGATCACTGAGGATATCATAAGGATGTGTCTGTGGGATCACGAGTTACTGGGGCTACTGGAAGCAATATAGCAACCTTGGGGTATAAACTTGCCAAGAGCTTCTCAGCCTTGCAGATGTATCTAAACAGAAAGAACTCATCTATTCACTGTCAGCCTTGCTTAGGGCTGCATGAGCATACCTGCAAAAACTGCAGCAAATTTCTGCTTTAGGAGCTCTAGTTCATCGCTTCAGATTGTAATTTCTCTTTCCCATGGATGTTTGCTTTGTCCTACAGTATAAGTTTATCAAAACTAAGAATTGGGAGCAGAGGAGTTTATATTTAGAGTGTAGAAAAATCTGCAGCTCATTAAGTAGTCTTGCTCAGAAGAAGAAAAACATGTCTGCCTTTCAGCCAAACACTTGTAAATGATTATGGTTTTGATTTATAACAATTCTTTCTCATTTTACACATGATCATGTAAAGCTGACCTGCATGCCTAGGCGCAATAGACCAGAAAGACTGAGTGAAATAATAATGAGAATAACAGAAGTATAAAGCTTGTCGTGCTGGTATTTGCATTCTCAGTGTCAGTGCTGCTTGGCATCATGACAACCCCATTTTTATCTGTTCATATCTAAAATTGACTAATTGCCAGTTTTCAGCAGTATGCAGAAATTTAATACATCATTAAAAGATCACCTAAGAAAGATTTCCTGAAAGTGGTTTTTCTTTTCTCTTATGCTTCTAAGTCTATCAGGTGCTTAAACTTTAAACTTGTATCTAGTAAAAGTTTCAGTTAATTTTGGATGATAACAGTAAATAGGCACTAATTAAAAGTAGACAAAATAATAGCAAAAGTATTTGTTACTCTGTCTTCAACATCCCTGCAGAGGGCTGGGGTGCTTGGGCACTTTTTGTTCTACCTGTTGTTGCATTTGTGACCTCAGTTTTTGATTAGTCTGAACAGTGTGGAATAGTTAATGATCTTTCTTGTACATGCCAAGATTGTGGCACTTTATAAAATTTTTGCTTTTTCTCTAATCTTTACTGCTCCACATTCCCTCCAATCAATTAGTTCTATGAAATCTACTTCAACATCTCTATCAGTGGTGAGAAAAATATTATTGATTTCAGTGTGCAATCATTCCAGTAGTTTCTTTATGAAGCATTAAGCTATCAGAAGCCGTGGTAATAGGGACTTTGCAATGAGAAAGCACAATCTCAACAAGACATGAGTCCTGACCCTGTGTGCTGTTTCCATAACAATAAGGTGGAGCATGACCTTGACCTTATCTCAGAAGTGCTGTTTTTGAACTTAGATTCAAACAGTGAAGATAATAAGGAAGTTAATAACATTTGTCCTATGTTAAAGGAAAGGAAGATGAAGGAAGACATACTGTTCTTTTTTGTCTTCTTCCTTGTTCTATAGATTTTTTTAAAATGATGTATGTGGACTATAAACAAGTTCCTATCCTATACCTTAAAAATTTTTTTTGGTCAGCTTTTGTCTAGAGATTTGCTAACAGCTATTTATCTTGCCTTAAGTAGATTAGTAGAAGTTGTACAGTAGATCTCTCAAGTTCTCTATGGACCGGTCCTGTCTAGATTGTGGATAATCTGTTGTCATGTTATTTCTCTTATTCCTAGTCTGTACCAGGTGGCTCTTAGAGATTCCCTGTACAAGAAGGTGGTGTGAAGGTTATGAGTGTAAAGTGCTGTAGGCATGCCGTGCTGTGTCTGTGAGACCACTCCAGCACGCACTAACAGCACAGCTCATACGAGCTGGTTTATGAGAGGTGGAGAAGGTTACCTCCTGCTTTGTGCAGAGTGTCTGTAGAGGCAATTAAACCTGAGTGGCTACTGTGCTGAGAGTTTGTACCCATTGTGCTGCATCCACTCAGAAAAGCCCCACTTTTACTGACAAGCATTTTATTTGGTGTGAACTCAGTTAGAAACTTCATTGTCATCAGCACAGAGCAAGACGAAACACCTAAGAAAATGGAGCTGAGAATATATCTGTACTGCATGCTGTATTTGTGTGTAAAATTAGAGTGGCTGGATGCTTTGGTACTCTAGATTTTTAGAATATGCTGTTGTATGGGGTGGTACAAATATTTGGTGAAGAGCAAAATGATTTGCAGGGACTGCATGAGAAGTAATACTTACAGAAATAAAAGAAACTGTATTGTTTCCACTGTATAATGGAAATTAGTAACACAGATACGGATAGAAAGACACAGAGACACATTTGCATAATTATATTTTGGTCCTAATATTCTCATAACACTTACAGAAAATATTCATGTCAAAAGTTGAACGGGAGGCATTGTTAAGTGGTTCAAGCACATGCAATGTCCTTGAAAGTTAATTAAGGTTATTTCTGAGTCTTGGTTAACTGTGTAGTCGTATAATCCAGAGCATCTTTATTTTGAAAAGATGTACCTAATGATTTGTAAGGGATCTAATCAAGTCTTTGCAGTACTGACACTTGGGAGACTGCTGGACCCTATTTTATTGAGCTCACCTACTGTAAGTTTTTGTATCTACAAATGGACTGTAATGCTATTTCTTCCCTTGGGCCTCTGATGACTTCCTAGCTTAGATCTAAAATTGGCCATAATATCTCCAAACATTTGTGTATGTTTAGCACCCATTCTCACAATTTCAACTACAGATGTAGTTGGACCAAAACTCCTCTGGGAAACTGAGGTAAGTGCTATGTACGTGCCTTTTGGAGGTGACAGTACCCTTAATTGCTTGGGGGTTAAAAAAAAGCCAGAAAATAATTAATCCTGGATATGTTTCTATACCTCAATTTTCTTACTATTCTGAAATGTGCTTTGGACTCTTGGATCTGTCTCTCTGGGATGGTCCAGAATTGCTTTTTGTAGTTTGTGACTGGTCTCCCAAGCTGCTGACTCTTCCTAGTTTAGCTCCTCTTTAACCTCAGTCCTTCCTGGAGCTAGACCAGCATTCCTGCTAGAAAAGAATGTTTCTCTCTTATCTCCTTCCCAGAGCTCTCTCTTTTACCTTACAAACCTCCTTTGGTTTCTCTGGTAACTTTTCACTGCACAGAATTCCCATCTTGCAGACAGATAAGTACAGCATTAAGCATCCTCTGTTAGTTTCCTCAGTAGGGAGAAATACATAAAGACACAGAGGCCTTTCATGAGGCGGTGCTTGTCTTTGCACTTGGTTCAAAACACTGCATAGACTGTTATCCTTGGATTTTTCAGATAGATCCTCAGTGGTTTGGGTTTTTTGTTTGTTTTTCTTTTTTATTTTTTCCTCTTTTTTCTTTTTTTCTCCTTTTTTGTTGTAATATTTCTTAGATGTTTCTGTACATAGAATTATTAGCAGCCTTAACAAGTATAGTGGTCAAAACAGGGATACACATGCCTTTATGGACACTTTGACATCCTGACATCCTTGTTTGTCTCATTTCCTTTATGCGGAGGGTGCCTCTACACACACTTGTAATGCACTTACACAGCCATGCCAGCTTCAACTACTCTGTGCTTGTGTGTGCACCCAAGATAAAATGAGGGAGGGTCAGGGCACACAGAACACAAGTCACTAGGAACTCAAGTTATTTTAATCCTAACCATCATATCCTCAGGAAAGGTTTCTGGGGGTGCTACAGGTCATATTTTATTGTATTATTTCTACCAAGTCTGAAAACGAGATGTGATCTGTGAATAAAGTGTCTGGTTAACAGGAAATCCATGCTTTTCTGTCTTCTGGACCTTTACATTTAGCAATCCATGGGTTTATTAGACTTGAGGTCCTGCTACATAGTTTGTTTACCACGCCACTTTACAACAATGTTTTCAAGGCTGAATAGAGGAGATATCCTGTGGTATATGTGTCTGTAGCTCTTACCCATGTTGCCCCTATTTACATAAGAAATATAAAGTCACAAGGTTGGCTTACCACATGATAAATGAACTTTGACTGGCATCATTGCATGTCCAATATGTAAGCAATCGTAAAACTCCTGTGACCCTCTAAAAACTGACCAAAAATTTTCATCCTGTAACTCCTAAAAAGTGTGGGAGCTGTATACACAAATGAAACAAAGCTGTAAGATGTAACATTTTTAGCTTCTTGGACAGACAACTCACCATCACCACCAACACACGCACACTCAAACATACTACTGACGTCTTCAGTGATCTTTTGTTTTCCACAGCATCTTTTCCTTTTGTTTCAGAACGGCCCTGAAACACCTTTCAAGGGACTGAAATATGCAAGAATCCTGCTCTCTGCTTTGCAGAGTTGTTGTTTCTAACTTCAGTCCACCACAGAGCAGAGTGAAGCAAAGGGACAGTGTGGTGTTCAATCTTACTTCCCCGTATCCATATGCATCTGAATGATCTAATTCTAGGCCTGCCAGCTTTTGCAGTGATAAGTTAGCAATGTAGATCACATATAAGCTGCATCACAACGATTTTTAAATGAGATTTATTCATTTAAAGTGGATGATAAATGGTTCTCTTTTATCAAACTCTTGCAAATGAGATTAAAGCAACATTATTTTCCTGGAGTAAAGAGAACAGCTGGCACAAAGTTAATGTCTGTAGGTCGTACTTGCCTGACCTTGCAGAGATGTATAACAACAATGGGGAACATCCAGGTAGTTATTCTGCTTCCTAAATCCTGTTTGTGTTTTACAACCAGGTGCTGCCTGGAGTACTGGTAGGCTGTGGGTTATATGAGCACTGTGAGAGGCTTTGGCAGGAACAGGCAGTGGATAAGACAGCGCAGTCTACCGCAGCCTTTCAGGGAATCATGTATACATGGGCCAAGTCTCTCCCAAAATTGTGGGAAGCACTGCTCTGTGTTTCTTCAGCATTTTAGAAGGTCTAGCATATTGTACAGAGTACCTTGAGTATGCTCCCCTCAGGGTTTGCTCCTCCTGCTGGGCACTTGGTCTTGGTCTCTCCTGGATGCCAGGAAATATCCTGATATTTTACCCTGGTTCAGATACCATGAAACAATGTAAGACCTGCATAATAAGCCTTACAGCCCGTTGCAATTCTCAATTTGTAGCATGGCACAAAGAATTTGTGTTGCATGCCCTTAATATGACATGAGAGGATAAAGGGAGCCAAATGTATATGGACTTGTCAGCATTACTTATGCAAAGTAGCTCCTGAAATGAACTCTACTGAGAATTTTTTTGAGGAAACAAGTTGGTTCAGTCTGGGGCACTGGGAGAGTGATAACTCCTCATTATCAGGGAGAGCAGTGGATTTTTTTCCCCTCGGTGAATTCTCAGTCGACAGGATAAAACTTTTCCTGTTGTTCTTTATTGCATTCAGGCAGAGGTCCTGTCCTTGTCCCTGGAGCTCTCTTGGCAGGAGGTTGGCTGTACTGAGGAAGATAACAGGATTGCAGAGGGTTGCCCTCACAATAAAGAAAAAGACTGGAGAGGTCAGGGAAGAACTGACAATGACATTAGAGTTCTTCTGTTCCACTGACTCCACAAATTTCTTCCTGCCCCAGAAGTTTGCAGGTGTGGGAGACTGAAGGGAGGTTTTACCAACTGAGAGTGATTCTCACATCATATTTTGGTAATACATCTACATTTCCTTCTGGTGATTTTGCTCAGAGGAGATATCCTGTGGTATATTTATCTGTAACTTTTTCTTTCTTGCCTATATTTCCTGTATTGGCAGAAGAAATAAAGTCATGCAGTCAACTTACCATATGTCATTGGTGAATGAGCTTTGACTGGCATCCTTACTCCAGGGGAAAAAAGGACTTTGTTATGCAGAGTACATGGTTTGTAATCTCCTGTTTCTCCCATGACATGTCTCTTCAGCATCTCTCCTATGAAAAAGAAATCCAATTGCCACTGCTTGATTTTTCTCCTGCTTCTCAGATGCTATTTTTCTAAGAATTCCTAGCTATGAGTCTGTCAACAAAGTCTGTAGCTGATGGCATTTTGCCTCATCTGTCACAACTCCATATGCTCTGATAAATTAGCTGTATTGGATTGCAGATTTAAATCAGAAAGTAGTACAGAGTAATAAGGTTTTTTTTTTTCTTTTTGATCTTGGATTGCTAGTCTATAATCTACTCTGCACCTAGTGATCTGAGCATTTGCTTTTGCTGAAAGTAGCTATCAATTTCAAAGTTTTGGGTTTAGTCCAATGTTGAATACCAGGCCACACAGTGGGCAGGAGAGGAAACATTTTAATTCCCTGTTTTATTTTGAGGTGATACTCTATAAATCTTCTCCCGTTTGAGAAGTGAAGTCTCTTCTGCACACTCTACAAACAGAACAGAAGAATACATGCATTACCAGTTCCTCTAGATCTGGTGATGGTTCATCAGTTGTCCTTTGGCATCCCTTTGTGTAGTCATGCACAGCACACAGGACAATTAGAGACATGAGGTACAAGGCTGAAGACTTGTTGAATTTTCATGCAAGACCCTGCTACCTTTTGCAGTACATTCTTATACATAAATATATTCTTATAAAATATTATTCTGGAGCTTTTTTTCATCCTGAGGAAAAAGGAAAATGATAGTCCCCCCTGAAATGGGAGGTTAGTAAAACATCTAAAAGCACTGGATATTTTGAAATGCATCTGTAGACATAGGTCTATAAACAGGCTCTGAGAACTGTTGAGAACAAAACGTCCTGCTGTGCTTCTGTGCCTAGTGCCTACAGAAAGAGTTCAATAGAAGTGGTCCATGTTAATCTTTTGTGCTTGGAATCTGAACTCTGATGTTCAGCTCCTCAAAACATATGTGAAACAAGGCATATTAGTGATTCTACTGAGCAGACAAAAATCAAAGCCTGAACAACAGAGAAAAATGTTCTCTCTTTTAAACCACTCTTCAGCTTTTCTGGAGAACATCACTACAGGACTGGCCTAGAAAGAAAAAAGCAGTTGGGGATTTCAGAGTGCTCGATGTCCTTGCAGTGTGTATGAGCACTGCCATTAAAGGCATGCTGGAAATAAACTCCTTTGAAAAAAAACATTGTTAGCAATCAATAGGAATTCATGAGTACAATATATTGTAGATCAGAAATTGAGATTAGAACGAGTAAAGGTTATAGATCTCATATGTTCATTAGGCTTGATAGAAGTCAGTTTTCTTCCAGGTTGAATAAACTTTATTTGGTACTGTTTCATTTTAATCAAAATTAAAAGACATAGTGGGCTAGTCTGAAGAAGTATGTTCTAATTTATGCTTCAAAATAATTTCTAAGAAATTTATTCAGACACAGAACTGGTTCTCACTCCATTTATGAGATAAAGAATGCACTGGTGGATATATGATGTGAAACTTAAAAATATAACTCTAAAATAAGAGACACTGAATGCAGTACATTTCTCTGTATACTGACCCTGTTCTATTTGTTTTTCCTGTGTGTGTTTTTATCATTATATCTATAGCTCTTAATTTGTGAAGTGTGTCCTGTGCAAATGTGAAGGGAAAAACACAAGAATGAGAACACCTTGTTCAGTACAAGATGATTTTTATCCTATTTTGCTTCATCTCATTGTTCGTTAGTGATACGAACATTGAACCCAATCTTCAACTCTGAGGTGAATTTGCATATTTAAGTTGGCCAGATTTTCATCCCAGAGAGCCTTGAATTGTATAGTTGATTCCAGTAGACCAATCTAACCTCACAAATCTGACCAGCTTTGTGCAGGAGTGTATGTGTGACTCTGCACATAATTTTTAATCCTAGTGGAGCCTTATAATAGTTTGTTTTATATAATTCTAATACTGCAGCTCTTTTATGTTGTAGTGCTTGACCTCCATCCTACTGGGTGGATAACACAAATAAGCAATCACCTTTAGATACTTCAATTTCTCTGAAATGGGAGGGATTTCTTCCCCAGCTCCTTGGGTCCCTGTCAATTAAAAACTCTTACAGGGTTATAACTGAGACCTATATTGCTTTGAAATTGCTTTGAGCCCTCACTTGTAAACGAGATGCCCACCCTTTTGATCTTTCAGTTTTAAAGTCTTTTCTCCTGACCCTGGTTCTAGACAGACATCCTCTTTCACCTTTGCTCATGGAATAAACAAACATTATGTTTTCATTCTTTTCTGAGAAGGAAGAGGGAGACAATGATAGAAATAGTGCTGTGGCTTCTCACAGGTAAAAGAGAAGGGCTGTGTGATGTTAGGGTAGAGAATCCGGGCATGGCAGAGAAGAATTAAACCGCAAAGCCCTTTAAAAGGTGTTTAAATAGAACAATCCTTGCTTCAATGGGTTTGCAGTGTGAATTAGTATGTGAAAAGTGAGCTAGTAGTGGTGACAGAGGAATTCTGGTTGAACTTTGCCTCTTTGTGTGGCAGAACAGAAAGGGGTTATAAAAACCAGCTTTGTGGGGTGGAACGTAAAAGTAATAAATCATACGTGTGAATGGACACATCCTGTTAATTTTGAGGCATTATTTTAGTTTTATTTTCTTCTATATGTGGCTGTTATTTTAAGTGGTACAGAGAGAAAACAGCCGATGAGATGGGTGGCAGTAGAAGGGATATTTGCAATGGGATTAGGAAGAACAAATGGCGTCCTTTGGTATGATAGAAGGGATTTAACATTCTGGGCATGAGGAAGTGTAGAGAACCACTAGGACTGTGGGTTCACAGAGAAGGACAAACATGAAAAAAATCCTGAAGTACAGGATTTTTCTGAATGCACGGAAGTGCATTAAATGGAAAGAAATTTTAAAGGACAGTATAGTGAAAACCATGATACAGACAGGCAAAGCAACCTTATACTGGCTGAAAATTATAAAATTTAAACTAGTCGTGGAATGGGACTGTGTCTGAGGAGCTTGCAAGGGGTGGTGAGCACAACTGGAGAGCAAAGCAGAGAATTTAATTCAACAGCACCAAAGAAAAGCTTGGTAAATGCCAAAGGAGCTTGTGGAAAGAATAGCTTTGTAGAAGATGTGAAATATTCTATGAATGTGATCATCACATGAGCTACAGGTCATTATTTTTACCAAGCATGCAACGTTAAATCTTCTGATTTAAACCTATTTCAGTTTGTATATAGCTATGACAGATCTAGGAAAAGTGTGAAAATTGGTGTCTTTTACGCTTACTATCATTAATCCTTTGGGGTCAGGCAATTCTTTAGTTCTGTTGGATACTGGGTCACCACTTGTACTAAAATCTGGTTTGCCCATAAAATATTGCTCGACTTTCTTGAATAAACACAAATTTATAAAATACCAGAGTTCTATATCCTAAAAAGGGCCTGTGATGAGCTGGGTAAGTAACAGCTGAAGCAACTTTTCTGATGGCAAATTTTAATTTTATATGTCAGATATATCCAGTGAGAGGGCCATTCAGATGAACCAAACAGCATTAGCTTACATGTTACAGCTTTCCATTAAGGATGCTTTCATTGGTAGGCATACTCAGTGCATCATCTACCATTGATGTAATTAACAAAGTATCTTTGCATGTTAATGACTCTCAAAGCTCATTTCATGGCACAACTAATTTGACAGCTGTCTAAATGACAACAATGTGTGTTAATATTATATTTTCTTAGTGCTGGAATTAAAGTTTGTCTTTGAGACCAAAATTACTGTCTCAATCTGTACTTCACAACACTAACTTTGACATTGATAGTCTGATAAATTGCTCAAAACAATTTTCAACCAGTCAGAACAGATATGATTTTCTTCACTTTGGATGAATATCAAAAGTGTTTAGATCCCCATCCAACTGTTTCATCTTGCCAGATATTACTTGATAACACAATGTCATTTTGTAGTGACAGACCATAATTTTGTTCATATTCCAAACATTGCCCTTTATAGGATATAGAAGCAATGCTTGAACGCTGAAGTTCATTTCACAACTTGCAATCTAAAATAGTATCATAAACGCACATCACATAGAATATCCAGTGAAGGGTTATTTTAGGAATAGTTTCAGAAAATATGGTGCCATAACACACTTTTAGATCCAATTTGCAGCTTACATAAATTCTGACAAAAGAGTCAATCACAAACAGAGGTTGAAAATCCACTGAAGCAATGGAACAAAACTCTTGGGATACAGGTTTCGGTATCAGCTAGTGATAATTCCCAAGGAAAAAGATTTTCTACAAATGCAGTTTTCTAGGATTCTGAAATGAATCAGCAGAGCTACAGATCATTAAAATATAAATACAAAGGGCCAGTTGTCAATAATATATCCTATACTTGACAAACATGAAATCCCTGACATCCTGTCAGGTGTATTTTAATTTCAGTCCTTTGTGTTAACCAAAATACTTAATGAATCAAAGTAAAAATGCTCATGAAACTCTTGCAAACTTTTGATAATATTAAATCATTCCATATTTTACATAGTTTGAAAAATATCTTTTGAGGTTTTTTTCTTTTTACTTCACCTTTCTTTTTTCTCTTTTAATTTTGACTGACATTGCAGAAACATTCCAGAGAACATGTTTGTGTTCTGATGACAACAGAAAGTCTATACAGGAAATTTTTTGAGCACTCTAAATATAGATGACAGGATTTTAAACTATTTGAACACCTGACTTTTCAGAGATTTGAAGGGGATTGGCCTTACACAGAGGGGGAAAAATAAGTTAAAGGCAGCTGAGTCAGAATCATGCTGATATATTTTAAGAATCCTTTTTCTTTTACTTCCCAGTCTTTTAGCTAAGCCACTTGGTCGCATTTATTTCATTTTCTAGATAGAGAAGAGAGCGATAGGTCAGTTTTTTGAATAGTTTTCACCGGTCTGCTGTGTTGACTGTCAAGAGTATATTTTGTAGTATTTACCATTCAGAATAACATTTTCTAAAATTATTTTTAGGATCCAAAAACAACCCCCAAAGGCCTTGTTTCACTATACTTTGGAAAAAGGAAATACCATAGGGCAAGAACTATAATTTAAACAGTGGATAAATTTCAGGACCTGGTTTCTGTTTTTAATGCATAAAAATAATATAAAACCCACCATGTAACTGTGGTGTCTTCACACATCAAGCCTTCGTACTGCAATCACCAGTCTAAGAGAGTCTACAAGCTGCTACATCTTGTATCCAAGCCACAACAGTTCTTATTATGGGTAATTTACAGGATAACTTAATTAAATAGGTGGTATTTGATAGCAAAAGTTGACTGTTAATCAAGGCTAATTCTGTGCTTAAATGATCTGGAATATCTTGCCAAGATGTGCTTCAGTCATATACACGGTGAATGTTACTTAATACTCATATTACCTCAGGGCTTCTTCCTTTGTACACAGTTTTACCCTGCCTCTACTGGTGACTACATAGTGATCCTGTAGATCCAGGAGTTTAGTTTCAAAGAACAGGGGAATACCTGGAGGAAATAATATGTACAATTACTACTATTACAGCAGCGTGAACGATTGGAGTTCTTCTGTGATAGGTGCTTTATACACGTGAGGGTTGAAAGGGTATCTGCCTCAAATAGCTTACTAAATAAACACAAGTAGGAAAAATTAGCTATTATTGTCTTCACTGACAAGAATCGAATTAAAGAGTAATTTACTGACTGGCCCTAGGTCATGCAAGAAGCTGATGGCAGTGCTGCTGATTAAATGTAGGCATCTTCAGTTCCAGTGCAGGGCTTCATCCAAAAATAAATCCTTATTTGTTAGATATCTGAGTAAGAACATCCTGATAGATATCCTGACTATTCTTTCTCTAGAAAACATTCTCATAGTGCTAGGTTTAATTTTAACTTTTTTTTTTCTTTTAAGACCCACAAATCTTTAACCTTATATTAAATTATTGGAAGAAAGACTGAGAAGTGGTTAAAGGTGGTAAATACACAATAACTAAAATACTCTTGGGATTCAGTTCAGTTTTATTGCATTTAGTCTGTTCAATCAAGTAATATATATCTAGTTCCAGGTATTTGCTTCTTGTCTCAATTTGTATAGTGTTGGTAGGAAATCGGTACCATAGATATTCTTTACAAGAAGGAATGACGTATGTCCCTCCATAAAACAATTTTGAACAGCTCACAGAAGCTGAGAAATGCTGGTTAATTTTCCCTTTGATTTTCTCCAGTGTTGAGGAACAGTTCCCAGGGTATTTGTTGGCTGACCTTGCAACCTGGAACATCACAGTCTGGTGTTACATCTTTCAGACCAGTTGACAACCTCAGTTTGGGTGTGTTATAAATGTGTGAACACCATCTGTATGTGTATTTTAGTGCAGCTCTCTTGTTTTCTCCCTCCAGCACAAAGCCTTAAGGCCTTTGATTATTCCTTCTGTGGTTTTCTGAGGGCTTGATAACTGAAGGATGATGATAAAGTTTCAGTCTGTAGAGACCTGTCAACACACAACTCAGCAGTTTGCTGTGAGGAAGGGATGCAGGGAAGTGAAGCTGCGTTATGATTCAGTGTATTACCTCATACATCTTTTGCTTATGAAAAGAAATACTCCATTCAACCTAATAACACTTTTACAACATTCAAAGTGGAAGATGTGGTCTGCTGCTGCCAGGCTTGATAGAGCAGATATAACAACTTCCATCAGGTTGTCATGGGGAATGTCACAGACAGAGCACCTCAGCATGGAGCATTACCTGCTCCGCCATTCGCCAGGAGCTGCTACAGAGCCCAGGCTAGAACAGTCCTATAATATTTGTTTCTGTTATGCAAATACCTGAAAAATGAGAACTAAAACACATTTTTTTGCCACTTGTTGGGTGCAGGGTTTTGCAAGGGAAATTTACTTGTGGACCTTATAGTCTTTGATCAGCTTGACTGACTTTTCTTGGCAGGAGAAGCAGTTGTTCCATGCCAGTCCCATGTTGGACCTCAGCACTGGCTGGGTGAACAAGTTGAGTTATTACTGTCTTCTACCTGATTTTATCTGGATTCTTCTAACGTGCTGATCATTGTTTTATCTCATCACTTGATAATTTGAAAAGATTAGCAGTAACTACCATATGGACGTTAGCAAAAGGACGGAGATTATTGCCTTATGAAAAAAACAGGAAGTAATGCAGGTCAGTCTCTGTTAGTTATTGGATTGGAGTGATTTGTAGGTTCTCTTGGATATGTATGAAAATAAGATTGCCCTAAGGACAGCAAGGATATTTAAGAATATTGTCTAAATCTCTTTACAGATACTGAATTCTAAGTTCTGATGCTTTATCTCTATATTTTTATATGATGAAAGCAAGCTGTCTTCATAATTTTAAGGAAATGTTATTATACCACTGTATAAATCCACATTAGGCTTGGATCTTGAACGCTTTAAACAATTCTGGTCCTCCCATCTCAAATAAAATGTAAAATAGCTTAAAAAGTTAGTGAGATGAATAACAAAGATAATCATGGGTATTGAAAAATTTCCATAATATGAAGTTAAGTATGCTAACACTGTTTAGTCTGGAGAAGAGCTGGCTAAGGGACAACAAGCTAGAAGTCCCTGAAGCTTGACATAAAGAAGGTGAGTAGAGTTCATTATACTTTCCAGTGCAAAACATAGAGACCTGAAATGAAATTAGAAGGTGTTAGTTTCACAGCAAAAAGAAGCCTTTCTGAATATAATGGATAATTCAGCCAAGAAAGCTATCAACACAAGATGCTGGAAAATGTTAAGGTTTTATAGAGCAGTTGACAGATTCATGAAAGAAAATTTAAGCAAGGCTGCCTAAAGAAAATTCTTACATCTGCCTCAATAAACTGCAGGAAGCTGGGGCAGTTAGCGGGTAAATGTTTATTTTCTTGCACTCTGCTCTAGGCAGAGTGGTACTGGCCAGTGGCAGAGTTGATGATATGGCAGAGATCCAGCATGGTGCAGCTGTTCTTTCCATTCCTGTGTCCTGGAATCAATATCACTGCTAGAAATGAGAAATTTACTCTGTTTCTGAGATGAAAAGTTCTATCTAGATAAAAAACTCAATTTTCTAAAAAAGTACATTCATGGGGACAGATGCATTTTTTTATAGCAAATTAGATAGCTGTTGAATGACTGTAGAAGGAATAAAGGCAAAACTTTACAATGCTAACTTTTTTTTTCAAACGTGCTCTTTCAAATATTTTGTTGCCATGTACAACTGAAACATCAGCATTCAGGGTTGCCTCTGTCCCAGTCTGGATCTGCCAAGGCACCTGGATGAGTTAGGCATCCCCTTCTTGCTGAGGTTCTGCAGAAGTTGGCATCTTTTCGTTTGACCTTCTAGAAATCCTTGACAGAATGCCTGTGCACGGTGCTGCCTCTGCGAATTAGAGTCGTATTATTTGGGTCACATGTAAGAAAACCTGGCCAGGTATCTTAACAAGGCAGATTAACATTCATCTGACACACACATCCTCTAATAGTGAGTGCCTCTTCCTCACAGAGATGCAGGTCTGAATAGCAAACACTTCCTCCTTTTGTTTGGATTTGCTGTTCACCTGTGCTTTGATTTTATGTTCTGTAAAGATATTCCAGAAGCATTTTTCTTTCTAACAACTAGCTAAATATAAAGAAAGGCTAAATCTTAAATCATTCCTCTAAACCCCAAGCTATATCTCTGATTATATTTCTGGATTAAATAGCTCTTTTTTCCCTTATAATTTTTTTCCCTGTCTTACTAAGTCTTTTGTAGTAATTCTAGAAGTAAAGCAGCCATTACTAATTTTCTACATGGCCAAGAAATGTTGAGGATTTAATGCTGGCAGTGTCTTTGGAGTTCAATCCAGATATAAAATAAAAAGAATACTGGTTTACAATTGATTTTACTCAAATAACTATTTCCTAAGCACCATTATTGTATACAGTAGGAAATAGGTATACCTATTTCCTTAGAATAAAGCAATTTGTGAGGTCTATCATAAAAGGCTAAGAGAATGCTGCCTTTGCTTCACATCCCTTTTAACTGCCTCTATAAAATTTAAAGAATTGCAATAAAACTTGGAAAGTGCTTTGACTGGTGAGCACTATTTGACAGCACTTATGAGATTACTATGTGCTCAAGGCCACTTGGAATGTTTGCACATAAGAAATTATTTAAAATTATATTTATTTTCTGATTTTTTTTTCTTATTTTTACCTTAAAATATCTCTCAATCTGCCTTTTTTCCCCTTTCTTTAAACAGAAAGATCTTTAAACAGTTCACTGCCTCCTTGGCATTTCTTCATTCCGCTTTTCATTTCATGTGAAGTCTCCTGGGCTCTCACCAGTTCAAAAAGCAACTTCGTAGTTTTCTGTGGTAAATGACTGACAGTGTTGGAAATTATGCTCTTTTTCTGACAGACAATTGTATTCACACTGCTAAGCAGCGTTTGGACTGAACTTTTAATTTAACCCTACCAGCTTCTTTTTCTTTCAGCATTGTCTGTATTGTTATTCCTACCATGGCAATGTATCTTCTGTTTCTGAAGCAGCTGCAGTTTTTTCTGTGATTCCAAATTCATCTTTGGTGAACAGTTTGATGTCTAATGAAGATGTGCTTTGTGTATTTGCTGGTGCACAGAATAACCTGAGACATTCGTATTAAAGCCAGTTAAAGGGTGGCTCCTGCCAGTCTCTAGGAATAGAGACTGTAATTTTTTGATAGCTGGTAGTGACTGATACGGTGTCAGTCAAATTACTAATAAAAAAGAAATGCTAATAAGACTATAAGTCTTTTGAAAACTGTAAACAAAGCAGCTGAAAGTTGAATATAGCTGGAGTTCGAATAACTCTCTTTTGTTAGTGTCTCTATGCCAAAGTTTCAGCATGTTCATGAGAAGGTTTGGGAATTTTTTGATACACTGTAAGTATCTTTCTGATATTTCACCCAGAAGAGAACTATGCATAGGTCTCATTAGTTCACATGCTTAAAATTCCTTGTGTATTTTGATGCTTCCAGTCCAAAACCTGCAGTATAGTGCTGCTGGATTTGTGCAGTGTTGGATTTGTGGAGGAGGATTTGTGGATTTATTTCCATGAGGCTAGCCAATTCTTCCTTGGAATAGGTGTGCAATAGCTGTTGGAGCAGCATGTTTTACTCTGCTGGTCAAACATATGTACCAGCTCAGGGCTAGAATCTGTACTGCACATTTACTCATGTTACATCAATGCATTTCTATTGCAAGCTACAGAGTACCTACACATCCAGCGTCCTGCAGGATGTGTTTCTCCTGTGTGTCAAAAGATGTCTTACTTTGTTTCCATCCATCTAAAAAAGAACTAGAGACTTGGCCATCATCCATTATATTTTTTTTTTTGGTAGTTAAAAGATGACAACGTATTCCACTATATATGTTTGTGCAGTTGTGTACTGTACACAACTACCTCCATAGGAAAAGAGAGGACAAAGTATGTGTGACCTCCATCTCTACTTCAGACTCAGACTTACTGCCAGGATGCACCACAGAGACATCCCAGCTTGTGAAGAGGTTTTCTAACTCAGATATAGCCCCAGTCACTGCTATTTTCAGGCCACCCAGACCCACACAAAAAATATTGATGCTTAATAAAATAAAGAACACAGTCCTAGGTCCTGTGTGAACAGTCTTGGCAATGTATAACCTTTCATAAGTAATTGATTTACTTTAATAACTGGGAAATGCAAAAAGAAAGAAACCTTTTGAATTAGCCAAGTTATGAAATATTTGTGTATATAAAAACTAGAATGAATTTAGTATCTAGCACAGACAGCATGCCATGTTTTCATTCCAATATAAGAATTTATGTCATTTGAAAGAAATTATGCTCTTATCCATATGTCTCTTTTCTACAGCACTCAATTTTGAGATATATGTGTATTAGAAACTTTAAAACTGTATTATATTTATATCAGTTTTATCTGTGCATGTTGTAAGTGGGTGTCTAAATGTCTTCTGAATGTTATTTGTTGCAGGTCATCCCCTGCTTTGAGACGAGAAGTATGCTAATAAAGCTCTGGAAGTTCAAGCTCAATTACACAGTTCACAGAATGGGATTCCAAAATGCCACAAACACCTCTAAAACTCAACTTTGCTTTTCTTCTCTATCTACTCACCTAAATGCATTCTGACCACAATTCTTACATTTACTCATGTTACATCAATGCATTTCTAGTGCAAGCTACAGAGTACCTACACAGTGTCCTGCAGGATGTGTTTCTCCTGTGTGTCAAAAGATGTCTTACTTTGTTTCCATCCATCTAAAAAAGAACTAGAGACTTGGCCATCATCCATTATTTTTTTTTTTGGTAGTTAAAAGATGACAACGTATTCCACTATATATGTTTGTACTTGCATAGTGTGCAGAATTATTTCATGCTGCACTATAATTAAAGCAGAAAGTCCAATTTATCTTGAGGTGCCTTTTAACTATAAATCTTCTCAGATTATGGAATCCTGTGGTCTCCTTGAGATTCAAGGGTCTGTGAGGAGTCCAAAGAGCAAGAGGCAAAAACCTGAGATTGTAGTTTAAAGCAGCCTCAGGAACATCCTCTCCAAGCAAACATGAGCAGCTCAAAGCAAACACTGATGTCTGGAACTGGGTGATATTCTATTTATATGCATGCTTACAATGTAATATATGCTTATCATACAATTATATAAATAACGTAATTTTATAATATAATTAAATTGAATATGTTTAGCATGTATTATTAATCATAATAGGTACATTTTGCTATATTAGCATGTTATAACTGTCTCTTTATATATAATCCTGATAAGGACTTGCACAAACAGAACAGTTTTTTTGCCTATATGGATAATTATAGTAATTACCAATAAATGTATTTATTAATCATACAGAGCAGGTGAAGGCTTGCTCATTTTGTATGCAATTGCTCTCATGAGCTTTCTGGACAAAGAAAAAGAGTGGAGGTTGTTAAAGAGCTCATGGATAAAAAGGATAAAATAGCTTAAAAGTATATTACCCTTGTTCTGTTTATTGCCTATTATAGAGTTAACACACCTCAGAATATGCTCTTGCTAAATAACTTATTGACTCTGAATAAGGCACGTTGATGCACATGTGAGTCTGAGTCTGATTTTATTTGTGGGATGGTTCTGAAAGAGCAGTGTGATTTATGTATCTATGTATCCAAGTCAGTGGAGAAAATCTACAGTCCCACATCCCTTCCTGTAATGATTTAAAATTCACAAGTCAGTGTTTAATTTTTTTTTCATTTCTGCATGTAGTTTTCTTAGCTTCAGCTGACCAAGTATTAATGTGAAGAATGTCCCTATTCACCCTATCTTTCAGATCTCCCAAGTATCATGATGTAGCACATCTGTTTTCTAAGCAGCGTCCTACAAAGAATGCAGAAGCTATGTAGATTTGAGAGGGTTCATGGGAGTGATGACAACATTTTTTAGAGTGATCCTTTAGTTTATTATATGGACAGAGCAGACATAAGAGGCAATCTGAAATAAAGAGGATGTTGGGAAAGTGCGTGAATTTTTAAGAGGGATAAACTCACCCACCTTTTGCTTTCATGGCCAGAATTCTTCCCATTATTTAAATTATTCCATCTCTGGCTTCTCACTTGTCCTTTCATCTTCAAGATGCATATATTTAATATCTTAGTTCAGGTTGGATTCTGTGGACTTTAAAAAATTGAAGCATTTTTAAAGGGAATGGTGAAGGACAATGACTGGAAGGAGAGGGTATTTCAAACAAGGAAAACTGTGAGGCAAGTAGGGATGATGGAGATGATAAAGAAAATAATAGAAATTTTATAAATCTCTTTCCCTGCTGCCCATGTTCACACCTTTTCATTATGAAATTTTGCCACTTCTTTCCAGCTGATTCTTCCTGAGGTGGAATCTACCTGTTCTGGTTGATATTCAGTCCTGTTCCTTCAGGCCTCTTGGATAGTCATTGACATTTTTCCAACAGCAGAAGAAAAGTCTTACCAGCCTTCAGTCCTCTCCATTCAGCTTGTGGCTGCAATTGGACCTCATACAGGTGTGAACCCATTGTTTGCCTGACTGTTAAGATAATTGCCCAGATGTTTTCTTTGCCTTTGCTAATAAACTGGCTTATACAACCTCACTGTTTTCCCCAAATCCCACAGCTGCCTGCAGTTCCAAGGACTGTTTTGAATGGCGGGTTGCAGCATCCCCTTGCTGCATAGAATGTAGAGCATGAAGCTTCTGCTGTGTGTTAACTGGTAAGCACCTCCTTGTACAAATAGCATGATCATTTCTGTGTCATGTTCAGCTTGCTCCTTGCTGTGTTAGTGGCAGAGTTTATAAGTGGAAATAGAATCTAGAGCCACATTTATCTCTCTCAGTTGTTAGTTGTGGATTTCTTTTTGTGAAATAACAAAGCTTTTGATTGACATTATTACACTAGGAAGACCAAGACTGTTCTTACAGTGAATATGCAAAGCTATAGACAAAATGTAGAGCATTTTGACTGTTTTTCATGATATTTATTCTCTCCCATCCTTGAAGAAAAGTAAGTAAAAAACAATGGATGTCCTTTGGAAGTTATGTATGTATGTATGGTAAGGTACTCAGATTCTGTAGTGCTAAGGACTTATAACTACACAGAAATATAAAAATGTATACCTACAAACATGTCAAAAACGTTTTCTAAAGTAATATTAATGACACTTTTTAATATTAATGAACTGTTGAAGATAATTTTTTGTCATATAAACTTATATATTACTACCATTATGCTGATCTTAATTGATTCTCTCATAAGAATTACAGTTGCTAATTCTGCATTCATAGGAAGTGAATTTCTTCATTAGCAATTATTTTATGGCTCATTTTAGCTGTGAAAGGAGAGTCTCACTACATTTTCTTTACCTTCCTATTTCTATCTTTTCAATACCACCAATATGGAAATTCAGCATGTCAAACTTCTGGAGAGCTCTGATTTTTGTCTCCCTCTTAGCCCTCAGTCTGTTAGCCAACCAAATGGGATTCAGAGGTCATATTTTTAATCTGCTGTTGCAAAGCTAGATTGAAAAGTGCTGCTAAGCTACAGATGTCTAAGCAGGGAGGTCTGCAATGTACTGAAATGATGTCAGAATTTTTGTTAGCACTGATTTCTGCATTTTCCGCAGGAGAAGTTAGTGACAGAAGGAGCAACTGAGAGGCAGTCCATGAAAAGCATTTTATTATACTGAAGTGTCTCATGGTAGAAATTATGTCCTTCTCAAGTAAACAGGGAGATGTGCAGCATCTCAAGCACCTGAAAGCAAGCACACTGAACTGCTCATTGAGAACTTAGTGCATGGTTGGTGCCTGCTATTTCCCTCTATTGAGGGTCACTTTTTCACCACTGTGTGGTGTGGTGATAGAAGAACTGTAATTTTCTGCAGCTGATATAAACAAGTTTGTTTTAAGGGGGTGGTGTCTGTTGGACATAACCCAGAGGACAAGCATTCATCTTTTTTTCAGGATGGCAAGTGAAAGCATACTTTCATTTGCTTGGTCTAAGTGGATTTGTTGCCCTTGCCATTTGTGCAGTACTAAATGAAAATAGTGTTTACTGAATAATAATGATGCTTTAAGCTAGTAATGTTTGACTATTTTAAAATTATTTTTTCCCTGCCTAAATTTGTCTTTTTCTTGTCTTGTCCCCTGGAAGCAAGAGCAAAAAATCTGAAACATTTAGCTGAATGTGATTTTTAAAAATGCTATCTAGAAAACAGGTTCACTGACACATATGTGCAATATATACTTCTGGTAAACAGAACCAGATCATCTAAATTTCAGCTCATTTTTTCCAGCAAGGAGATTTTTGAGGACTTAGCGAGTTGAAAAGAGCAGAGCAGGCAAAGCAAGGGATTGTATTATCCATCCCTTTCACACTCAGCACGTGATGTTTTTCTGAGAAGCAAGAAATTTGTTTTCCAAAGACATTGTCAAGTTCACTGAGATTCGCTGACTCCTGGTAGCAATGTAAGCTTGAGACAGCAGTGACAGGCTTTATTTCAGGACACTGTGTATCGTACAAATAAGCTTCCTTCAACTGGAATGATGTCTGAGTTACAACACCACCATGAAAATTAACAGACACGTAGATCAGCCAAGCAGTAAGTGTGCAGGATTTCTGATCATGCACAGACAGCTCCTCTCAGCTTTGCTGGTGGTACTTTCCATAGGCAGCTTCTGTTTGAAGGGTTATCCTGTGGCTGAGCACCCCATGTTCCTTTTCCAACCTGTCCTCCCAGGAACTGCAGAGAGAGCAGAATGCTGCAGCAATATTCAGGCACTAATTATTTTTGCTAGCAGGAGCTCGTTTTGGCCTTTGATTTTGAGCTGACAGTTAATAGATAGGGCAGTTTCAGAAGTGGGTGTGTTTTACAGCACTTGGCAAATGACTGCCTAAATCACAGGTACAGCTTGCAATCGCAGCGATATAAAACATCTCTCTGTTTACTCTCTTTATTGAAGATATGTATTCACAAAGAAGATATATTTTTTCAATACAATGAACAGTATATTGGCATTGATATGGTGAACTTTAGAGAATAATTGAGTAAATGTTATTATCATTGCAGTACAGGCAGAAACGGAGTTTGCATTTGGCTGCTCAAGATGTATGCCTACAGGGAGGGGCAGCCTGAGGCAGCCCTGCACAGGGTAGAGCCTACAGAATGGACCAGGGCAGCTGGAATGTGTAAGGATCCATGGCTGTGTCTCTACTGCAGGAGAGACTAGGGACAGGGAATGAGCCCTTGGGGCTGCTAATGCTTGTTTTGCAGTCTGGCACTGTTTTGTGTTGTCAGGACCAGTTTTGTTTTCCCCTCTCCCTAATGATATCCTAAGATGTTTTGGACCTTCAAGGCTTCTGTTAAACCGCAGATAATGCAACCTATAGCCTGCATTTTGTACTGATAAAATGTTGTTTTGATGAGTTGTGACGCTTCCATAGCATTATTTAAAATGCTCTGAACTGAGAATAATACACAATTAAATAGTGTTTATGCAATCAGGCTATGGGGCAACCACAAGGGACCAAAGGGAAACCCTTGGCCGGACATTATGCAGAGTGATGAGGCAATGCCACACAGCTTGAACTTTATTTAGCAGTGTGGGTAAGGTCCCAAACCTTAGCTTGGTGTATCTGAGCTGATGGAAGGTGCTGTCTGCTACTAAGTGTGATATCTGTGGTTATTTTCTAGCAGTCATCTCATGATCCTGCGTGGGAGCAAGAACTGAAATTAAAGGCTTCTGGACTTCTAATTCTTGTGCTTCTCCTCTCCAGGAAATGCTGCACTGAAATACAGTAAAAGAGAAAAAAACACTTAAAGAATGTAAAATTATGGTTCCTGATGACATACTGCTTTTGTCATCTCATCAGTTCAACGGAGAATTGCAGTAGAGCAGGAGTAATTATTCTCTCTGGAGCCCCTGGGAGCTCTGACTTTATTTGCAGTAGAAGTTGTACTGAATTCTGAAGTAATAAGAACTTTAATTCAAATGCATTACTAAAATTATGTGCTATGGATGCATGAGGGATTAAAGAGTTTGAAAATAATGATTTACTCAAGTCAGCCTTGAGGTTCAAAGCTTTGTCTTCAATGCTGTCTCAAGGTGGACTTTAGTATCTCATGGGATAGTTTCATGGCTCAGTGCAACACAGATAATTTGGCATTCCAAGCTGTCAACACCATGGATTAATAAAGCATTTAGAGTATCTTTTAAGTTATTGTTGCAAGCCAAGTCTCATGCTCTTCCTGAGTGCTGCTGTGTTTGTTTCTGAACTGCATGATTTTTGTTTGTTTGGTTTTGGCTTGTTTCTTTTTTGAGGAAAATATCCTTGAAACTGGGAGTAGGTGTTTAAAGCCAGCAGGAAATGTATAAGAGAATTCTTGGTGGTCTAATAAGGGATTTAGAGACTCCAGCAGGGGAGAAGTATTTTATAAATTTAATATGAGGGTAAATAGTATTATCTCTGTTTTGCAAATGCGAGAACTTATTCAAGATCATTATTCACAGCCCTTAAGCTTTTGTGTTTCTTTTCTTAGCTAGCTACATCATGCCCCTGTCTCCAGCAGAAGGGCAGGAAGATGCATAGAAACTGAACTTCTTAGCTGTGATTACCTCATAAGGCAACCTTAAATTTTGGCAGCAAGTCAAAGGTTTACAGCACATCAAGAAGTGAAACATGAGGACAGTTCATGGTGCTGCTATCAACTCTCTCTATTAACGTCCAACAAGCAGAGGTCAGAGTAATTAACTCCTAGTCACTTTTGGGGTCTTTGTAGCAAATGAGGCACTCAGACTGTGCTGTGGAAGAGCATTGTAATGCTTGGGTAGTTTTGGCACAAGCCAGTTGCACTGCAAGGCTCCATGGCCCTCTGATAGCAAGCTCCCAGCCTGCTCTGAGCTTAGGAGGAAAGGATCTGATGGTCAGTGTGCCTGGTTCTTCTCACTGAGCCTTTTCAAAACTGGGAAATATCTTATTTTCTTCCTTGCCATGTGCTTGTTGGAGCAGAGTTCCCATTCTCCCAAATGGGCCTCTTAGGAAATTGATACAGTTAATGTTGAATACTTGTACTTTGCATAGGTTTGGTGACTTAAGCTGAAGGTTCTATTGACAAACCAATGGAGTAATTGAGAAGGGTTGTATGGATAAAATTAACTGCTAACTTCTAATATAAATATGAATATTTAGACAAATTGATAAAAAGGGCAAAGTGGCTACCTAATTATTATGAAAAATGGTATTCATGTTTTGTACAATTATGGCTATATTAAGCCTATTTCAAGCAACTAGTATGCAGATCTGATTCAGAAGAGATTAATTGGTGATATGAACACTTAAGCTATATAA
The DNA here is from genome assembly GCA_013399835.1 of Leptocoma aspasia. NCBI lineage: Eukaryota > Metazoa > Chordata > Aves > Passeriformes > Nectariniidae > Leptocoma > Leptocoma aspasia. The sequence goes on from VXAX01001839.1 coordinate 1,160,456, forward strand.
TTTACCCTGATTGAAGAGGCAATACTAAAATGTGGCATTAGCAGATGTTGGATGAATTTTTGCTCTGAATTCATTCACTGAAAATGCTAGGTAAAGCTCCCCTTATTCTAAACGATTAAATACTCTAATTTCTGGATTTGACTTGCATCTCTGTTTTGTTTCTTTGAATTATTAGTCAAGCATCGTTGCTGTGGCAATAGCCAGTTCTGTGATGAAATGAAGCACATTCCAGATTCAGCTGTTAAGGTCTGTATGGGGGCCCTTTGGCAGGATCCAGCAGGGTGCTTATTAGAAAACACCTGCCCCTTTCTGTTTAATATTCAACACCATATTTTTGTTCTCCACAAACTCACTGGTTATCACAGGGCAAGTCTCTGGGCACTCCACTAGTTGCCGTGAATAATTCACTGCCACTCTTCTCACCCTAGAACAGAGAAACTGTGTTTTGTGTATCATTCTGGCACCAGAAATTCCCTAAATCCATATTTTCTGAAATTAAAGGGAAGCTGCAAGTCATCTCCTTAATTCCATTGACAATGACATAGTTAAATACATTCATTTGCTCAAGCTCATGCATTCTGATCCAGAACCAGAATTTCATCTGCACTATGTGGATGCCCCTGAAAACTGAAGTAAGGGAAGAGGTAGACAAATTACTAAACTGCACTATCTCAAATACACATCATAAAGCCTGATTATGATTAGAGTTCAATTGGAGTCCAGCTATATATAGTAGGGTATAGCTCAGTTTCATTTGCCATAAGCACAGAAATCGCACCTGGATGCCAGTACACATGCTATGCAAATTTGCCTAAATGCTGTAAAGTCCTGAAGTATTAGCAGAGCAGGATCCTATAACAACTGTGTCCAAAAAGCCTAACTATGTGCAGCTAACACAGATATTAAATTGAATGCTTCTCTTACTATTATAAATGGCTGCTTTGCTGTCTTTGTCAGCAGAGTTGTGGCATTCATCCCATTGCTAAGAATAAGAATAAGATGACCATCTGCATTTCTGCAGAGTGATGGCTACCCAGAGTGAGTTCAATAAAAGAAAATTATGGCTTTGTGCTTTGCTACAGCCGATAAATCATGAGCAGGTCTTGCACTGAGGCAAAAAATGAAAAATAACGTTATGTGGCAAGACTCTTTATAGGGTACCAGCTGAGCAGCCACTTGAATTGTAATACCACCAAAATGAATGTCATGCAAGTGGTAAGTAATGACCTGTTCATGAGGAGCTGAGCATGCTGGGTTATTAAGGACACCGGTGGATACATGTCAGGGACCCCGGTGATTGTGTGAAACAGTGACAGCACATATATGCCAGCTATGAGGGTGTTTTCCATTTTCTTCCTTCAGAATAAATCTCTTCAGTGCTAGCTCAGCATATCATTCCTCTCCTTTTCTGTGACCTGGGGTCTTCTGCAACAGCCTATTCCTTTAGCCTAAAAGACTGTCCTGGAAATCGAAGCTGGTTAAAAGATGGCCTCAGGGACCTCTTGGAGGTGGTATAGACCTTCTTTTAGGATTTGAATATGATTGGGGTTCTCTGACCACATACATCACTGTAAAACCTCCAGCTGTCTTATTTCTCAAATAATAAAATCCTTTCTCATTGGTGGAGACTCTAAAACCAACTGAAACCTAAGCAGGAGTTTCTGGTCTCCCAAATCAGTTCTTCCTAAAGGCAGTTGATTTTCTAGTTGTGTTTCCTCTTTCAGCTTACTTCAAAAGCAGTGGTTAAAGTTCTACTAGTTCCCTCCCAGTTTAGTTATCCTGGGTAAGGAGTGCATTGCATGCATGGTTTTTCAAATGAAAAGAAATATGTATTAAATGAAGATGGAGTAAATACTATAGAAAGTGCATTTCTAAGTAGAGTTTTGACTGTTATCTCATAAATATTCATTGGTGTCTACAATATAGTAAAGTGTTTTCAAGATAAAAGTAAACTAAATGATCATTTAAAGGCTATTTCTAGCCATTTACTTACAATAATAAGTAAACAACTGCTTAAAGACAAATTTTGATTTGAATTTAGTAGGAAAAGCTTAAGGAGTCTCTGATCAAATCAGGTGTAATACAGATCCTACTGTGGCTCCAGACACGCAGAACTGCACTCCCATCTATTTCTTTTTCAATTTTACAGTCTCTGCTTAAACACATGGTGATTGTCAGTCAAGAAATGCCTTCAGGTGGATTTTCCCAAAGGACTCAGCATGATGTCAATGGGAACAGTGCTTTAGAAAACATCAGCTTGAACAAATATCGAAAAGCACAATAATCACTAAAATTCAGTTTTCTAGAACACTTATTATGTGCGCTGTGGGGGGAAAGGAGAAAAAACCTTTTTGAATCTGAGATTATTATTCTTTATTGCTAATTAATAAGCATTTGGGCTGTATTTATTCTCTAAAGGCCCACTAGATGTCAGCACATATCTAGGCTACCACAACTGGAACAGCAACCATCTGGTAGTAAGAAAACCCCTCTGCCCTGGAACGATGTAGTTTGGACAGCACATAGTCACTGGCTCAAAGTGTTTTGGTTGACTTCATAAAGATTTCAGGGACCCCCATTGTAACACTGACTGTTTTGGCCATCAAAACAGGCGGATTTTATGCACATTACTTTTTGTTCTTGTTTTGCAAAATACTTTCATTGTCATCTCCATTTGGTCCATTATCTTTCAGGAAGCACTTCTCATATGAAAGTCTACCAGGTGCAGCTTTATAGTGAGGATGGCTAATATTTTGCTTTTATTTGAAGATTTAATGGCTAAACTTTTTTAAACATAAATATGACAATTCTGTTTAGGTGGCAAAAAATTTGAACAAAACTTCAGACATATTATTCATAGCATAATATGACATGAGGCAAAACCCCTCACCCCATGTGTATTACAAGTGTGCTCCACTCATCTGTATTTCATGTAAGAAATAATGGGAAAAAAACCATTCTATTATGCATTCAGGCTATTTAAAATGCATAGACACCATTCAGTGCTTGCACTATTTTAAAGTTAGATCAAAACCCTCCTTGATGAATTTTGCCACATAGTAGCAGAGATTAGTATTCAACCATATATGTGTTCATATGCTGTATATTCTTTAGTTAATGTTTGTCTAGATCCAGTGTCAAAATAATGAAGAATTTGGGTGATTTTGGCAGGTAATCAATTTTTCTTAACCATCCATATCTTCAGGGCAACTGTGTTTTGGAAGGTATGACATATACGCTGGAAACTGTTGTTTGGGGTTTTTTTCCTAATGTGGTGCAGGACATGGTCCTTAGCTATTCCAGAAATTCAGACCTACAACTGTTGCTAGCTGGAGTTAGGGGACATCATGTCACCACTGAATGAGGCTGTAGTGAGCTATAGTGCAACCCCTGCAGTTGATCAGTTATCAGGAAAGGGATCCGCGCTCCTTGTTCACCCCATTTCATCAGGACACTCAGCTGAAGCATGTGGGCTAAAACAACTACCTCACCTGCAGACACCATCTGAGCTGCCCACAGAAGGGCAGGTACAGAGGAAGCCTTGGGGTGGGATGCCTCAGTGGAGGACCTGAAGTTAGCTGTGGTGAATCTGGGCCCATAACATGAAGTCATTTGGCTCTTGGCCCTTGAGCCTCTAGCACTAAAGCCTTAGTTTCTCTGTTGCCACCATGTCTCCGCTGTGGCAGTCGCACTGCACGTATTCCTTGCACTGAGTTATGGATTCCTGCAGACTCTGAGGTTCTGGGGAGCTGGAGAAAAAGCAGAGAGGCTTTTTGTTGGCTTGGAGTGCCTCCAGCCTGTCCTCAGATGTGACCTGGCGCGAGAGGTGTAATCTCATAGCAGTTGCAGCCATTCTAGTTGCACTTAACATATTTCACTAAGTCCCTGTCCCAGCATCTTGCCAGGGTCTGCAATGTGTGTTTTCAGCATGGCAGAACATTCAGCAGGTTTCCAGGCTAAAGTGCATTGCAGTAACCAGCCTCCCTCATGATGCCCGTGTTAGTCAGAGCACCAGCCTGTGTGAGGAGGCGCCTCACCCTTGCAGTATTTCAAAGCTGATAAAGAGCTGACCAAATACAAGACAGGGAGAAATGCAGAGTAAGGGATAACTTGGATTCAAGAGCGAGATCAAGTCTGCCACCAAATTTTGCTCACAGAAAATACATCCTGCTGACCTAGAAACTTGACTGACCTTATTCACACTGTGCTTAAGGCAGGTTGCCTAGCAGCAGAGATCTTAGCAGAATTTAGCCACAAACAATGTCTTGCTGTCTCATCTGTTAATAAAATTTAGGATGCATTGGAATTTCCATGCCAAAGGTGGAAGACAGCCCCTCTGGATCTCACACAAGCAAAACAATGCAAACCTAAGTAGGCTGGCTTTATTGTTCCTGGAAAATGAAGACTATTTTGATTGTGCTTGACAACTTGTCTTTTTCTAATGTGAAATAAAGGAATTAATCTTGTTTTTAAAACAGATTCCTCTGAAGTCTGAGTATCTGAGCAGGTTAAAAAATGCTGATAAGTGGGAAGGAGCTGAGGAGCTGAGGAGCTGAGTAATACTTGGTTTAAAAGTAAATTTCATTGTGACTACTTGCTGATTTCCTATCACGTGAATGCTTGAGAAGTCCGTGAGGAAACTGGATGAATAAATGTGAGTGTTGGAGTTTATTAATACTATGTCTGCCTGGGATAAAATCAGTGATTTTTATAATTTTCTTGATTTAGAAACCTGATCTAATTGGCTTTTTTTCCCTCAGCACAACCCTGTGCCTCTTTCATCCAAAGCAGAGGCTGATTGTCACCAGTGTTAATGAGGGAATGACAGTATCCTTTTAGCTGGCCAATAAGTGAGAAGAGGTTCGGCAAAGGGGAAGTGAACCTTGCAGTTTTCCAACACATTCAATATTCCCTATTACTATAGCATCAGCCAAGGTTGAGCAGGGAAGGTTTTGGCTCACCATTGAGCATTCTCTTTCTCAGATTTGATCTTTCTCCATGGATGACTTTTACTTCTAAGGAAAGTTTTTTGGTTTTTCAGATTTTAAAACCAGAAAGACAATTAAGGCTCAAGAATTTTAAGTCTGGTGAAAGGTAGGATGGTAATTTTCAGTGTTAATGCAGTACCTGAAAACATTTTCATTTCTGTTTGGTTCTAGAAGGTGGGCTATGGCATCAACTGGTGGAAGCTTGCATATTTTTGCTGCAGTCTATGCTGGGAATAAAAATTGGCAGATAATTTGGTTGAGTAGCTCTGCAAACTGTTGCAATGTGATATAATATATACACATACATTGTTTCTTAGTGTTGTGTTTTGGCTCATAAGAGCATTTCTCAAAAGCAGCATACTCAAAATCCATTCACATGTTTCCCCATCTCCTAAATCAGGCCTTCTCCTTGTGGTGGATCGGTACATTTTTACTTGTTAGCCCTTCCTTGGTACTCAAGTGTTGTGTTCAGCTTTGTCCCATTTTGTGAGTGATTGTTGGTTGAAAATAAAATCAAACCTGAGGTTTTCAGTCACTATGTTTTGCTCCTTAGAGCAGAAAAATATCTTTCTTCCTGAAAGAAAAAGATTGTAGCAACTGATTGCACATCTTCAGTTCAGACATTAGGTATAAGTACAAGTTTTAAGCTGTGTGGAGATCTGTTTTGTTCAGTACCTGATATCAGTTGTTTTTCCTGCTCTAGCTTTATTTTTGGTCCTGGAAGGATCTGAAAAAAGATAATTTTGTAGTACTTACTCATGATGGTGGATACTGAGTTTCAGAGAAATAAGGTACACCTTTCTAACAAGGAGGATAATTAATCACTGGAAATAATTTATGTAGAATAGTGTTGGGTTCTTGAAGATTTCTAATGTAGAAAACCAGAATTCAATGTTTTCTTTTGAAAGATTTATTCATTTTCAGCTACACACAATAATTGGTCTTGATGCAGGAATTCGTAAATGCAAATCTTATGGCTTTTAATATTTTGAAGTTCCTTAATCATTAATTCAAAATAATTGGTTTATAGCTAAGAGGAAATAGTCTAACAACAGTGTCAGAGTACGGTCCTTGCCTCTCAATGCCAAAACCTTACTAAAAGGGTATCAGGATCAGAGATGTATTGATTAATTCGATACTGTTTTGTCTAAGTGAGACCCTTTCCCTATGTAGATTATGTTCTCTTTCTATTTATAGCATTTCACTGCTGTATGACTCTTGCAAAGAGGCTTATTTTCTCAAAGTAAGACTACTTTTGTAAGTTATCCATCATGACCACATCTTCTTGGACCGGAATTTTGGGGGATGTAGTGCTGCCCTGTGTAACTATAAACCCTGAATCTTGGTGTGTCATGGCAGTCATGGGTTTAGAGTACTGTCATGTCCTGAACCAGCAGAGGAACTCTACAAGCTGAGTGACTGCACTAGTAAACCCCTAGTTATACATTCTGCAGGAGTACATGTAGCTTTACATGATCAATCAGACAGAATGAAACTGGCCATTAGAGTGCACTTGATGTTAATTGAAGCCGTGACTCATTCATTTGCATTCTTCCTTCCCACAAAGAATATTTAATAAGACCCTTTGCTCCTTATAAGGTCTTTAAATCAGTGTCTAGTTACATATCTGAGAAGCTACTGATCCCTGTGGTTGATCAGAAGATCTGTTCTCATGGACATGTATAGCCCTTTGAAATCCAGCTTAAAAGCTGACCAGGATTTTTGGGCAGCCTGCCTTTCTGTAGCACACTTGTGGGATACTATGGCTGTCACTCTATCAAGCAACACGAAACGCAGAGACAAACTCAGCCACACCCGAGAGAAGGCAAAGAAGAGAGAAACTTTATTTTGGTTTTCACATTATATAGAGTTCTGGAAGTGACCGTCAATTGGAAGGTGAAGTTACCACCTCTCCAACGACACTGGTCAATGACAAAGTCCATCAAACCTTTCTCCTCCCAGAAGAAGGAATGAAAAACAAAAGGACAGTTAGAAAAACATGTGCATGTTTACAAAAACAGCGTGAGAAACTCCATCACAAGAATGAAAACATCAGAAGGCTGAAAAGTGAGAGTGACATATGGCCACTGGTTACTCTGCATCTCTTTGCTCAAGACCTACTCCTCAGTCAATTTACTCATCATGAACCCACATTGCTGATGTAAAAGGCAAACAAAGACAGTTTTTTGTGTTTCTCTTTTTTTTCCCCCTGCTGAAAATTAACTAAAGAACAAGTTGCAATGAGCACACCTCTCGGCTTGTTCTTGTAAACACAGGCCGTAAGTGACAGTTCTGGGCTCATTTTCAATTTGAATTGACCAGATACCTGAAGGATAGAAAGGAAAACATTGCAGACAGTGGCAGAATTAGTTGTATGTTACCCAGCAGGAAGGGTCCAAATAAAGATACCATCTCCACAACGCAGGAATGGGTTGGCTAGAAATCCCTAAATATGAAAGCCTTGCAACAACAGAATGTCATTATAAAATGTATCCTTTTTTTATACCCTAAGAATAAAAAATCCTGTGGTGTTGTGTAGTAAGGATATAATTTTCAACCAAGTTCTGCAGCTTGCTTAAAGGTTCTTCACAAGATTTTTTTCCACTTTTCTATTAGATTCTAATGGACTATAAAAACTGGGGATTAATTTGGCCCATTAAATGCTAAAAGATTAACACTTTTGTAATTTTTCTAACAATTTAGAAATGAATTATATAGTTGCACTGCAATCATTCCACTTAATTTTACTTTTCATGTCACTTTTTTCTCACAGCATTAATTTTGTCCCTGTTGCAGCATTCAGCTTAGGATATATCTCACTGCAGCCCATTATCTGGCCAGTCGAGCCTGCAGAAACAGGGAATCTTACTTAATTGGAAAAATGCACTGATGCAGAAAAGGTACATGTAACTTCTTGCACCAGCTATGCCTTTTAAAAATGCATCATTACAAAGACGACCAACTGCCATCGGTTCTTTGATCTGAAAGATTTTCAGGAGCTGCTGGAGTCAGAAAGTAGAAGGGCTGAAGCTGAAAATTCCTTTCATGTCATATTATGGAATAGATGTATAAAGAATGACTGTAGTGGGAAGCACCAGGTGAGAATTTTTAGAAGCTCTTCAAAGCCATCAGTGAAATCTGATTTAAGAGTCCCACTTCATTCTCCACTTACTAGTGTTCTCCAGGTAGACTATATTCCAATGTGCTTCACAGAGTTAAATAATATAGTTTTCTGGATAAATAACAGTAGAAGGAGTAGTCAGTCACAGCAAATTATAGACTTGGGGAACAGCTGTTTTTCAGCTGAGATTTAAAATGAAATGGCAAAATTACAGTGCATTATTCTACTCCACAGCAGCCAGAGGATTTCAGCAAACTCCACCACACCTGAAAGCTATCAAATAATAAGCAAAATTAATCAGACAAGAGAAGTGGCTGGAAGAGTTCAATGACCTGAGCCCTACTGACACAACCTCTATTGAAAATGAACCTCGCTGACACCAGATCAAATGTAACGTGGCATTAATTTTCTTCTTTCTGACCTTGCTTGACTGAACGTGCTGGAGCACTTAATTCTTTATGCTCGCATCAGAAGGACCTAATGGGAGAGTCCAGTGGTAGCCAAGCCCTTCAGTGGCCTGTCCAGTAGTACAGTGTGTGAGCTTGGGCAGTTCATTCCTGGACTAGGGTCCAAAGTTTGACAGTCCTTGGTGGCTGGCAATTGTGAACTGTTTACCTTGATCCTGATACCAGAGTAGGTTTCCAAGTCACCAACTCCAAAGCCAGCGTTCTCGTGGAGGTGAAAAGAGCAAACCTCAACCTGAAAAATACGGTAGAAGTATCTCAGTTTACACCTACTGAGAAAGTGTGATAAAGCAGCTGTAACTGATCAGCTTCTGTATTCTTAGCTCAGGCACAAATCATAATCAGAGACAGTTTTAACATTTTGAGTAGTATAGGGAAAAAAATGATGGAGATACGTGCCATAATATATAATCTGAAAAGGTCTTGTAGGCATAGTCACCAACTGTTTAAAGATTCCACCATTCATATATCTTTTTTAACAGTCTGTTTCTTTCGGAACCTGTACACTTTAGATTTGACACGCTTCAGGCAAAGAGGTGATACCACTACAATACCATATCCCAAGCCTAAAGAAACACAAATAATGCTATAAAGGTTGCACACATTCTACCACTGGCTCATTTTTTTACTGCAGAAATGTTGATTTAGTTAGATCCTTAACTGTCTTTTCCCTGTAGTACCCTCAGCATCCCAGTAACAAAAAGCCATCTGCTTTTTCCAGCCTCCATTTAACACCCGAGCAGGAGAAGTCATGCTGTGCCCAGCATTATTTGCACTCATGAGAAAGAAATAGGAATATGTTCAATGCACTTTTTAGGGTTTGCCTAACAGCTTTGGAAGCAACAAGATTCACCCTGATGTTAGGAGCTCATACATATATATATTGCTCACGTAAAATACCATATTTTAGGTGCTCCCCATATATTTCTCCTTCTACCACAATAAAATCCACAAGATGCACTCCACAGAAGTTTGGAGGGGTAAACATCTCACTCCAGGTATGCTCTGTGCTCATTTTAGAGCCTGATAAATATTGAACAATGCAAACTAATCTGCAGCTATTTTGTGGGAATAGTTATTGTGTTAATGCTAAAGACTCTTATGGGTGAAGGATGTAAATGTTACATTTGATGAGAATTTTACAAGAACACCTATCTTTGTTAAACTTAGTGAATTGGTGTTGTTAATGACATTCTGGGAATCAGAATTTGTGAGGGAAAAAAGATCTTCTGTATCTGTACCCTCTGCATCTGTAAATGTTCACTTGTAAGAAAACCATTCAACATTTGAGATGCTCTGCTTTGTCATTCCTGCAGTAGAGCTTTACTTATTTAGGCCTAATTAATTTTTGGTTTAATCTTTCTGTGCTTGAAGATACATGGACTGAATTTTGCTCATCATCCCACCCACTTATGCCACTTGTGTCAGGTAAAAGAAATAAAGAAATCAGTGTTATACAAAAGGGAGACAGCATAATGACAAAAAATACTGTGCAGCAGAGGATTTTTTTTTTAATATTAGGGCTAAAAGGACGACTGTTTTGCAGAAACATATTTAAAATTATTACAAGATAAATGCTCTGCTTGGGAAAATGATAGAAAGCAATTAGGATAAAACAAATAATTTCAAGGGGATAAAAATCACAGCAATGCTAAATGGAAATGCCTGATGAATTTACAAGGAGACTAATTACCCATATACTGTCTGACATTGCTTCTCATTGCCCAGTATCTCAGAGTCTAACATCAGAAAGGTATGAAGAAATGGAAAATATTTGTAATCCATACATTGTGAGGGTTCAATGGGTCTACCACAGGAGAAAGAACAAACTGATGTATTGTAGGTAAGTGTTCCACAGAACTGGTAGCTGAAAATAAGTTTTTAATCACCATCTGCCAGCAAGCACAATGTTGAAATACACATGATGGTAAACATTTTGGAATCCATAAGTCTTTCTGGGCTGCCTTCCTAAAAAATAAGGAAAACAATTTTGATGTGTGTTTAGCTCATGAGCCTTTGGTCACCCACAAAGTCATCTGCTTGGAAATGTTGTTTTTGCCATTGCTAAGTGCCTATGAGAAGTGAATCTAGCATGGAAGTGTGTAGAGGAAGAGAAGTATAGATGTAGGGCCAAACTTGAACAACATTTATAAATAAGACATGTATAAAGCCTGAATTCTCTCTGACATTGCTCTGCACTTTCAAATTCTTTGAGGTGAGTAATGAAATGTAGGTGAGATTGGCTTTTTCCAACTGTGAAGCTTGCCAGAGAGTGACTGTGAGGAGTATAAGGTCCCTTTTTTGGGTCAGTGTTGATGGTAACAGTGAGAGGATATATCTTCAGAGGGCCGTGATACTGTAGGTAATGGAGCTGAACACAGTGCTCATTGAAGCTCATCCAAAAGCCCTGTTTGTCAAAAACAGCCTGTATGTAAATATTAAATGCATATTGAAAGTATGATTGTGAAAAATCTGTATTTTTAGCAACAGAAAGCAGCACAGAGAACTGTGTTGCCAAGACATAATATATGTACTATATACTTCTGGAATGGATTATTATTTTCTGAAACTACTGCAGAAATTGTATGTTCCCATGACTGAAAAGAGAGCACTTTTTAGAATGTTTACATTGGGAGATAAAAGTTCTAGTCCCAGTTTTTGCATGAAATTAAAATAATCTTACTTCCAGTAGTTCTTAGCCTCCCCATCAACACTGCATTGGCTTTTAGACTGCTTTTCCCTGTAATAAAATTGATAGCCTAAAAAGATCAAAGTGTTCTGCAGGAGTTCAGGAAATAGACACATACCTTTATTTTTACATCTGTGAAAGCTGAGTCAGATGAGCATGATAGTCTGATTTCCTAAGGACTCCACTCAGTAAGATGGATGTCAGCATATGAAGGAAACAAAAACCAAGAGTATTCTGTGACACCAATAAGCTAAGTTTCTGGCTTTGTAGTAGAATATCAAAGTTGCTTTCACCTAATATTTTATTCTCCTCTGTATATTCCCCTCAGCAAGAAGATGGCATCCTGTTGTATATACAGAAACAACTAAACCAAAGATCTACTGTGAATTGTTAAAAAGTTCCCAGCTCTGATTTCACAATTACCAGGTATGGGTAATTTTGTGGCCCTTTGAAGGCTGAGTATGGAATGTGCAATCTGGATATATGGGTGCTGAGGTAACACAGACATTAATTGGTGAATGTGTTACCAATGCAAGCTTGAGTTTTCATAACAGTGCTAAAATTCAGGCTCAGGGAGGGGGTACACTCAAGAAATCAAACTGACAGTGTGTAAGAAACCCCACATCATCAAGAAAAGCTGCTGTAGCAGAGCAAGCAGGCCAACACGATTCCAGCTCCTGGTACTGCTCACTGGTGTCCGCTGGAATGTGTCAAACGACTGAATATGAATGGGCTCCAGTGGGAGGGATGGCCTTTTCCTTGCAAGTATTTCTTCAGCTCTTAAGTTGCCCTGCAGCAATAATGCTTGGCTTTTTATAGAACACTGCCTGATTCATCGGCAACCTTTAGCTATTTTATTGATTTAGCATTTCTTCAGAGATGCAGTGAAATATATGACCTGTGTACAGTGTGATTTTTTTGAAAGCCAATGCTGATGTCAGGGGTATGCTATCTGGTTCAAGCTCTGCTGCCTCTGGAGTTCATTAGAAGTTGTTTTAAATATGCTTTCTAGTCTGTTTATGAACTGTATTTCTTTTTTCACACTTGGTAAGGGTACTGTTTTACACTGCCTTTGGTGTGTATTTCAAATCTTCTTGGCTGAATTGAGTCATTTCACGGTGAAGTAAGCGGAATGTAAGAGAAATATGCCATGGTTGGGACACTGTGGCTTAGTATATCAAAACCAATGAAGAATGAGGAGGAGGTTGGGAGGACTTCTAGATGCCATTTTATTTATTTGTTAGAAGTAATGAAGCAAAATGTTTATTGTTTGTGTCCACTGAATGTTAATCTGCTCACCAGTTGAAATCACAGTGAGAGGTGATAGCAGACTCTGATGGAATTGTGTGCAGCTCATCTGAACACAAGGCTAGTTGGCAGGTTACTGAATCAGAAGCTAATGAGCAGGCAGAGCTCAGATTTGGGGTGTGGTGAAAGTGGGTTCACCACACAAGGATTTCAGGAATAGAAGTGCAGACCTGAGCAGCTAAGTTTATGTTGAGACATGTGCGGGTTAACTGTGAAAACTCCTGAGCCTGCAACAGCCACCTCTCACCATTTCATGCCAGTGTCTATATGTGGCTCGAACTTCAGGTTTATATTTCTGAAAACTGGCCTAAATCTTTGGGAGTTTATAATTGTGCTGCTAAGGACAAATCGTAGCCCAGCAGAGATAATGGTATTCACTGTCCTTTGGCAGATACTTTGTAATACTGACATGTCAGGCTGAACATCCTTCAGCTCCTGTGCATCTGTGTGTATCAAAAGATGATTTGATTGAAGGAGCTCCTACTTTCTCCCTCCCCTTTCTTGTACTTGCTTTATCTCTCCAGGAATCCCCACAGGTGTTATGATTGCAGCTGCTGCTGCACAGCTGCTATTGCTGCACAGTTCCCATTCTTCTTTTCCACCATAGAGATGGAACAAGAAGACCCTTGATAAGTTTGAAGTTGCTTCTGGTCCACTGAAAGCTTGAGCCAAGAAGCTCAGAGACAATGTAGTATGACAGCACCACTCCACACCATGCAGGGCATAGCTCAGTGACAATGCTGAATAAGCAGGAGAGAAGCCAGGAGTTGATGCATCTGGCTTTGGTGGCAGAGGCAGTAGCTGTTGTTGCTACACATGATTAGCAAGATGTGAAAATAGCCTCATCTAGAAACTGAGGGATTTCCAAAACTGATGGGTCAGGTTCATGCTCGAGCCAGCGATAGTGTAATACAGAGTGAAAGCAGCTGGCCTTTCCAGATTCTGTCGTGAGCTGTAAATCACAATGTCCCTCTTCTCATGTAAACAGACCTACTGTAACAGCTCATCTCTGTGAAACTTTAAATAGCCAGGGCTGAAATAACTCCTGTGTCACTCCAGGTTTGTGCTGATGCATAAAATTGCACTAGGATGGAAATACCATGGTGAACCAGACTGGAGCACAAGTGGCTGTGACTTTTCCATGTTTGCCTAAAGCCAGGTGATAGCTGGTGAACCAGAAGAGCAGAGTGTAAGTGCTACATTCTTCACCTGGCTTGCTGCAATGGCCAGTTTTTATGGCTGCTGAGGACTGCTACATTGAATAGTTGGTGGTGTGTGGATTAGATTTCCCAAACGAAGGTCTGATGAAACCAAAACTGGGGTTCCTCCCTGTCCCTCCCACCAGCACAGGCCACAGAACTCAGGGTTTTGTGATTTGATAGGCAGCAGGTGTTACAGGCCCTCAGGAGCGGCTCAGAATTTGTCTGAGGACCTTTGCTGACACAGGCGTCCTCTTTCCCTTCATAAAAAAATGGAGTCTTAGAATGGATTCTGATGTTTTAATCTTTAAAGCAGGAAGCAGTGAGAGCAATAAAATTTAATCAACAGAGCACTTGTTTTATCAAGTAAATGGATAATTGTGACATTTGACATTCTTATGAGGCTCTGTCTCTTGAACATTTGCCTAATTATCTCCCCCCTTTAAAGATTCTGCTCAGATTCCTGTTTAGCAGTTCACTGCATAATCAGATTCAGCTTTTCTGAAACACTTTATTGTTGTTTTTGTTATTGTTACATAGTGCATTCTCTTGGAAATGTCAAGTATGTTGTCAAATATTGTACTAATTTCAGTTTTCTTTGTGTCAGAGCCCTGGACTTTATTAAGAAAACACATACTGTGAATAGGTCATTCCAGTAACTAGCTCCATCCTAAAGAGCAATGGCATCACTCAGTTAAGATGTTGAGAGAATCTCTGTATAGTTAAAGGGACCCTCTTAAGGTCCCTTTTAACTCTATTTTCTGTGTTCCTTGGATCACCCATTTAGAGCAAAGGTGCACTCCAGAAGCATGCTTTTGGCAATATGCATCTCTGTCACCTTGCTACAGCTGTCAGAAGTGAGGCTTTCATTAGGCTCCCTTCTAAGTTAATGGAGGAAAAAACATCTCCATGTGGTAAACTCATCCCCAGCGTCTGCAATAGCTAATCTTATGATGAGTGGAATTTCCCTCTGAAAACTCTGCTTCTCCCAGCTGATAGAGAAACTGTAGAAAATGGCCTAGACCAGACATTCAAGACCTACACAACAAAGGTTAGAAGAATTAGGTCTGGCTGGGCAAAGTGTCATTCTGTACCTGACAAGTCTGTGGAGGTTTCAAAAGTGATGCAAAACAAATGCATGGACTAAAAAAGCAAAAATACATCATCAATAGTTCAGGAAGCAGTATAGTGCTAATGGTTTCCATCCACTTTTGGATGGTTTCTCTACATGTTAACTCTGTTCTTGTTGTCTTCCTTAAACATCCAGTTCTGGCCCCTGTCAGAGAGAGAATTCCAGCAGGAAGGACGTCTGCCATCAGCTGCTACTACATTCCTGAGCTCCACCTACATGGAACATTTCTTAGTGTTCTCTCAAGTGTAGTTACAAGGGGTAGATGTTGTGTGTGTTTGGAGTTATAGTACAAGGACTCTATGATCTGAGCTCCCTTTCCGGCTTCAAATAGTCCACAGACCATGTGCCAGCCCTAAGCATGATGTTGGCATTGAGTCCACAAAGAGAGCTGGCTTCCTGAATAGATGAGAAGGCAGGTGGCAAGCCAAAAAAAAACTAGTTTAAAAGCCTGTGAATGGAGAATGAAAGGCACAGATGTGTAAAGGAATACTCATATTATAGCTCTGGACAGCCATTAATGAGTGTGTGTCCTAACTATCATACCAAGGTTATAAGCCCCTGCTTACGTGCAAGACAGATCAAGTTTTTCTGGCTCAAACACTGGCAGTTCAAACTCTCTCTTAATTACAAGATTTATGCCTTTGCCTTTATCCAAAGAAATGAAAGGGTAGTTTGTTCTCTCAAGTTCCGTTGTTTTTGTTTTCATTACTGTAAAGCTAAAGGTGCCAGTTAGAGTTGGTCAGACGTTTTTATAATTAAAGCTTTAAAATTTAATAGTGAAGTGAATGTTTTACACTTTGGCACTTCTGGTTGCTCCATCAAATATTTTGTGTGATCTTCATTAGAGTATGAATACAGTGGGCTGCTGAAATACTTCAAATAATTTGTCCTCGGGGTCTCCTTTTCTTGATCTCTGTTTTTGTTTCAAAAAATTATTTTCCTGTGGTGGAATGGTTTATGAAGTTTCAGCAGTGTGACCCAGCAGTGCAGAGAACAGTCCCACATAAGGAGTCACGAGTGTATGTTATGTGTGGCTGGCACTCCTCTGAATCTGCCAGCATGTCTGTCATTTGTCCCAGGGCCAGTGGAGAGTTGGGATGGCTCATTTAGCATATTGATAGCAGGGCAATTGGAGCTTTTCACTCATCCAGAACATGATTTTCCTTCTTGTACAGCTCACTAGTCTATCAGACTGATTTCATGTTGAGGTTTTTCTCACAGCTTCCAATTTATTACACCAGGAAACATTTTGGTCCCGCTGGTTTTGGTGGGAAGAAACAAAAAAGTATTCCAAGTGAAGCTACTAACATCTCTCCTTTTGTACCTCTCACCTGGTAGATGATCTTGTCCTTTCTCCTCTTGCCTCCTTTTCACATGCACTTATGTTTTCTTGCTGGTGTTTCATCTCCCCAGCATTCCCACAGATGCCTTACATGCAGTAAGTGCCCACCTGGTGGTGGTTTGTGTTGGAGGCGTTTGCTCCCTGCCCGGTGTGTCCTGGCAGGTGGAGCTCCTTCTTCAAAGGGAGGTGAGGAAGCACTGCTGTCCCTGCACACAGAGATCAGTAATTTCCTTACCACAGGAGCAGTGGCTTTAGTGCTCCTTCATTGCCTGCCTGCTGAGACCAACAGTTCAGATTATTGTGTACTTTCAGGGAGACGTGGGAAGAGCATAACAAGTTCCCTGTGCTGCCGAAGTTACTCCTTTTACAACTCTGATTCTTCCAGACAGGCATGACTGTTTATGTGAAGAGAAGAAATAGATATGAGTTTGTTTTGAGAAACATGTTTGTTTTGAGAATACAACATTGTAGAATAGATTTAATTTCATTGCAACATTATCAACATTGATAGCAAATATCTTTAAGGCAGAACAGAAGGGTAATGTATTTCTTCTTTTCTTCTTATCGTCTTTGTATTGTTTTTCCTTCAATTTGATCCTGCTGCTGCAGTCTGAGAACCTTTATGCAAAGCATGGAGACAACTTAGGCTCTCATCAGATTACTCATTGCCTTGCAAAACTGGATTTTAATGGGTACTTGATGTCATGTTGGAAAAATATTCTTTTGGGCTGCTCCATGACAACATTATTTTGATATTCAGATCCTTGAAAAAAAAATGTGCTTCAATGCTGATTGGATCAAAAACTGGATCTTGCTTTTAAAGGATCTGTGAATCTTTTAAGAATGCCCCACTGAAAGCATTGATTCTGTTATATGTCCAGCAAAATCAGCATATCTTTTTAACCAAATGAGGAATCTCTCTTTATCTGCCCTTTTTTTGAAATAGCACCAGTAACACATGATACTTTTGGTGAGTGTGTTTCCGTTCTGTTCCACCTAAGCAGTGAAATGGAATAGAAAGGAAAATCCTCAGGAGTAAATACTAAAAAATCCACATGGCTTTTATGGCTGGCCCTACCAAGCAGTGAAGTGGCACAGCACGAACACACTTACCAGGAAGTATCATGTACACTAAGGGCACTTCTGCAAGAGTGCAGGAATTCACAACACCTCTCTGTTTCACTAAAAGCCTTCATGAAAACAAATTTTTTGTGCTTACCTGTGGCATTTCTGCAGTTTTTCAGAAGAGTATTCATATTTATCCTGAACTCTTGGGAGGAAATTCAGCTCCATTCATGAGCCAGGAAAAGGTATATACGACCATTATCTCTCACTTATAGCCTTGTTTTGAAGGCTTAAGTGCAATTTTCTACACAGAGATGAATTTCATTCTCCAGTAGTTCTAAGGATGCTGTTAAAATTTGCTATATGTCACACTAAAAGGACAGCTCATCTTATGGTCCCTGTCTTTAACCTTTTTTTACACATACACAACCTATAAAATATCTTTACCCAGAGCAGAATTGCATCCTGCCTGCTTCCTACTTTCCTTCCTTCAATAATACATAGGTTGTATTTGGTTGGTCAGAACAATATTTGAATTTGAGATTAATTCAGCAAATTCTGTTGGCTGCAGCAACAACAACAACAACAAAAAAGCCTAAAAAGAAGAGACGGAAATGTTGACAAGAATGGTTCTAATATTTTCCAAACATGAATATTTTCAGGATTAGAATCACAGAGTCAGAGAATCATTAAGATTGGAAAAAACCTCCAAGATCATCAAGACTTACCATTAATCAGAGATTTCATTCAGAAGGGAACTTACAGCAATAAAGAAAGGGAAGGTATCATCCAATTCTCCATTAATAGCCCAAACTCCAGTGGTCCTTGCTTGGACTTTGTATGAGGAAGTGTTAAATCTAGGCTCAACCCAAATTACAACAGTGATTCTCACATCTTGGAACAGCACTTGCTATCCATCTCTAGGATGGTGTGTATTGACTCTTCCTGACATAATATTTTTAATGTGCATAATACAGAAACATTTATTGCAGCAGATGAGACAGGCCAGAAAACTTCCTTTACAAAAAGGCCTGAAGCCATTCAGAGTGATTCTCACTGTCCCTCTCTGGTCTAGCAAATATTTGAATGTGGTCTATGCTAAAGATAATATTCAAACAGAAAACAAATAGGTTAGTGTTAAAATATTTTTCCATTTCTTGGTTTGGTGTCTGAACCAGAAAACTGGATTTTCTTTCAGTTTTATTCATAATTGGGAAAAGCTTCAAAAGAATATGCTTTTAGTAATGTACATATTAATTATTATGTGCACTGTTAAGTGTTAGAGCAGGAAGCTTTAAGCAGGTTAAACAGCATGGAGTGTGTTATGCAAACAAGCTGTTGCAGTTGCAAACTCCCACCAAAGGTAAAACTGATGTAAAATCTTATAGATGTTTTATTAACAAGATATAGCTGAATCACCTTAATGAATTGCAGGGGTAACCTGGCCTGCAAAAATTTTCTGTGAATCCTTTCCCAGTTTCCAGGGACCTGAATGCTGGAAACAAACCAATAAGTAGGCCTGTTAAAATGCTTAAGCTGACTAAGTATGAACAGTCCTCAGCTCAAGAGTCAGTGAAAATTGTGTTACTAAAATAGGCTGGAGGGATGACCATTAGTATGTAAATAGTTGGTCATTCTCTGTTGAGCTTTAGCCCCTTTTCTGGTTTGTCAAGATTGAATTCAGCGGCCAAGAAATGGAACTGGTGATGATAATTATTGAAAAACAGCATTGCTGTTTCCTTTGTAACAATCCTGCTACACAGTAATGTTTTTCAGGTTCCCAAGATGTATTCCTTTTCATATAGAACTTATTTTGGTGCAGAATCAATATTTTTCATCTTGTGGCTATGGAAATTTGCTGAAGTAGGACAAGTTACATGGCTTTTGCGGTTTTTTATTGCCAGAGGAATGTATCCTGGAAGATCCTTGAAAGTGTGTTCCTTAATACAGGCTAAATTTCCCTCTACCTCTGGCATTTACAACACTATATACAGCCATATTATGTTTAAAATTAAACAACTTCTATCGTTTTTGTAGCATGACCCAGTTCTCTTGTAAGATTACCCCACATAGAAGGTATCCTCTCATTAACAGACACATCAACTATCTTATACCAGCCTCTCCTTCCCTGCCTGTCACCCTCAGGAAACAACGCTAAGGGCTTCTGCTTGAATTGTTACCATTTCCATTGGGTTACCAAGCACATTTTACATGTAGGCTGTCATTTTTTCCTTTGCTTCTTTTTCCCTCTTCTCTTTCCCACTCTTTGTCTCCAAGTCCATTTGTAATATATTTGTGGAGTTGCCCTTCAGCTTCATTAAAGCATTGATTTTTTTTTGGTTAATTTATCTAATTCCCAGTCAAATGAGGACATGGTACTTGTAAATCATTTAGTTCCTCATTAATCTCTTCCAGTGCTGGTTCCATTTTTTAGCTGTCTTCCAATTTACTATCTCTAGCGAAAAATATCCACTGTTCCTATCACTTGTCACAAGTAATGTCACGGTTGCTGTGGATCCATTGGCCTGAATAATCAACATGATTTTTTTTATTAGAAATCAAAACATTTGCTGCTGCTGTAGAAAGCTGAATCTTTAATCCCATGCAGGGAAGTTTACTAAATGAAATGCAATAAACAGAAGCTCTAAACTTGCCCTGTTACTTTGTGCCAAGTCCTATTTATTAGATTTTCTTTAACAATAGCTGTAGAATTTTAAGATGCAGCTGAGAACAGCAGAAACCCCGAGAACTGCATCCTTATGCCTTGATACCTCACTGGCAGAAATCCCATTGAGACGAGAGGAATAAGGACTTCAGCATTCACCTGAGAGTAGCAAGTATCAGCTTAGTCAGAGCCCACAGATAAAGAATTCCCTGCTCCTATCCTCAACTATAAAATATTGGTATCACATCAGGCTCACAAGCTGCTTATAGGTAGATTGGCAGGACAGGCAGGGTGCCTGCTCATACAGCAAACTGGCAAGAAGATCATTTTCTTCTGAAATGGAGCAGTGGTTTTAAGGGCAATAGGTGATGCTCCCCCTTTCCTGATCAGCACCAAATGCTGCCCTAGCAGAGTAAGAAAGAGAATTAGACTGGATTCCCTACTGAAGGGAAGGGCTGTCGTTGCCCATAACTGTTAACATCAGTTTTATTGTTGAGGCAGAATAGGCCAAATCTATCCTTCAGCTGTATAAGACTTGACTCGTGTCCCCTAACACTGCTCTGGACTCTATGACAGCTTTGCAAAGTGGCTTTCCCTGCATTTCAGATATTTGCAGTGTATTTTGGTGTGAACATATATATACTTTGTGATCTTTAGGACATTAATCTCAACCACTCTTATCTTATTTTGAAAAGGGGCAGATTTTACCAGTAGGCTCTTGATATCGCTCATCCTGACTTTTTCCATAGTCTTTGTGCAACAGTCACTGAAAACAACTTCAATGCCACAGTTATTTAGTTGCCATCCAGTGACTCATCTTCCTCTGGCTGTAATGGGATTTAAGGAGCATTTAATGTTCTGTGCCGTGTATGGGGTAATTGCTTGGACAATAGAATGAAAAGCATCTTCAACTTACTATAGATAGAGATGTTAGACTGATGGGAAGAATTAAAATACGTGGGTATTTTGTATTTCAGACATCAAGTAAAAAGCACTACCTTTTCAAGAACAGAAGTCCTGCATAGGAAAAATCAGGCCACAGTGTTTCTTCATGTGGCAAAAAATATCAGAGGAGCTGGAAGAGATTGGTGTAGCTTTGTTTGTAATGTATGTTCTGGTTAAATTGCTGCCCCTTGCTGATCTGTCTAATCCTTTTAATGAGGCTAGGTAAGCAAAAAGGAGGCAGTAATGATGCTGATGACTCAGAGATTTCTCCGTGTGGAAGAAAACAAGCAGAAGATGATTGTCTAAACAGAACAGCACAGTGACTCTCCAGGTGTCCTTTGCACCTGTAAAATGGTTGCTGGATGGCAAACTAACCAAGCTCAGAGGCTCCCAGTGTCCCTGGGCACAAGTGCTAGAATACAAATTTGTACATTGTGACAGTGTGAGATTTGCTGTGTTTCAGCCACCCTTCAGCTTGCAGGATGCATTTTTTCTTAAGCCTAGATTTGTGTTGGTCCTTTATGTTTGAAGAATGAGACAGCAGCAAAGCAGCTCAGAGGCAATAACCAGCACACAGAGACACTGGGGCACTTTGTTCTGCTCTGATGAGTGGAATTTAACCTATCTTTCTCACTGAAACTGCCCTTATCTGAGGATAAGGGATGGTACTTCTTTTACACTCCCTCATTTGGTTTTTTGTGTTTCTTTGGTTTTGTTTTGGTTTCGTTTTTTTTTTTTAAGTGATGAAAAATTTTAGGGGTGTGCTTTGTATTCAATGATTCTCCCGTGTGAAGTTCTGGCACATCATCCCTTATCAATGTTGGCTGTTGATTGTAACTTTTCTTTGCAAAATTTGTAATCACTCCTGTTGACCTGGGACTGCAAACTCCATGGAGAGAATTCTGAGCACTAGATGACAGAGTTAAGTTACTTTTCTTCACTCAACAATTTTTAAATTTTCATGCAAATTGAAGCTAACTCAGCCAGAGAGATTGTAAGGACTTCTGCCCCATAAAAGAGGCAAGCACTTGTGGTAAGAGAAGCTCTTTTGAGGGGCCAGTTGAATCCCATCAGGGAGAAGATGGCTGTAAATATATGTTTTCATTTGCTGAATTTATCACTAGATTGTGGTACCAAAGGGGGAGCAGTGGTTTGTCTGCTAGCTGCTCTTCCAAAGGCAGCAATAACACTCCTCCTTTAGACATGCTGATCCACCAGCTGGATCACCCCTCAGATGGAACAACAACTGGTGGAACCCAGCAGGGCTTGGCACTCGACTGCCAAGTGATGTTAAGTGTCTGTGTGCATGGCCAGAAGTCTTCCAGGGACTCGGGGGACACTCACATATATGCTTGAGTCCCTTGAGGGAATTCAGGGTTTATATGCCAAGAGGGGAAGGAGGCAGCCATCAGTTTTACATATACAAGCTTCAGGGTAGGGAGGTAAATACAGAGAGAAGTGAAATGTATATGCCCCAGCCCTTCTGTGCATCTGGTACTTAGTATCTATTTCACTTGAACAACATGGCCTTCTGCCATTGCAGCCTTGTGCCAAGAAAACCACAGTAATATATGTTTGGTGCCAGCTGCACAAGTTACACAAAGAAAACTAGTTAGAAGAAAGTTTAGAAAGTTTAGAAGATCTGAATGATTTCTGCAGGGGATTATTTTTTTCACCTGCAAGGCTTAATTAGTAGGATTCCAGATTGTAACAGTGCAGTGCTTGAAAACATGTTGGATTGCATTGAGACAGGTGGGGTTTTTTAATGGGATGTGAGTTTTGATGATATAGTGAAGTTGTTGAAGCAGCACTTCCTCAGACAGCTCCAGCTCATGCACAGTGCTTTGGATATTGGAACCCATTTTGTTGCAGGCCAGAAAGTTTCAGGTTTGACTTCTTTTTCTTCACACAGTTCTTACACCAGTTTTATTTTAGAATTTGTCACTATAAAAATCTACATGACCTTTACCTTTAATCTTGAATAGTTGTGGCAGGGTCAGTGCAATGCATACTCAAATGTACAAGGTAGGTGAGAATGTCAGAGGCAGCACTGAACATCCCCCGTGCTTTGCCTGGGGAGCTGTTACCCTGCTATGCACAAGAAAACAGAACAGACCACAGTGCATTTCACAGTGCAGAAGGCTAACTGAGCACTGCCTAGTATTTTTCACTTTCCATCCATACACTGTAAAGCAAAAATGTTGGTATACTTATTTCTAGCAACTGTGAGTTTTTACACATTGGTAAATACCATAATTCTCTTCTGCTTGTCAAGATGTGCTACTTTCAAGTGTGGGGCTTCAAAGGAGGCCATTTAAAAACATGATTTTCCAATCTAGATTGGCACTTACATGCCCCACTAAAAGCGAGTCACTGAGGCTGCAATTTTGAAATCCTGCTAAAAAAAAGCAGTATCTCTCTCTTGACATGTCTGTGCACTAACTGCTGGAAAACAGTTAAATCAAGGGAATATTTATAGCACCAGTGGGAGAATAAAGTTGGTCCCTTAACTGTGACAGAGCCCATTTCAGTCGTGTCAGCGGTCTCTGTTCTTAGCTGAACATCAGAAAGCAAGTTCCATTCAGTGGTGGCTTCATGCTGCTCTCTGCTGCGAGCTGAAGCTCCAGTCAACGTTAGTGTGAGTCTCTTATTAGACCCTTCTGTCTGTACTGGCTGCAGCTTCCTGCTTTTGATCCCTGGCCTCTTGAATCTAACATCCACTTGTCCTCTTGATTGTGTAATGTTTCATGGAAGTTTTCCAGTCCATCTGTCTGTAGGAGATTTCAAGTATATGCAAATTTAATTGTAAATTATTGACAAGATGAATACGGAAAGATCTGTTTGAATGCTTTTGATACTGGAGAAATCTGATCAGATATTTTCCATCAAGGAAGGCTCTTGTCCTGGTTTCCCCTCTTTGTACACTTCATTGAGACTATCTCCTGCTTGGCAAGTGGTCTAAGAAACTGAGAACTAGCCCCCACAATATCCATAGCTACACATACATGAGGGGTACAGTCATGTTTAGGCAGCTCAGACAGACTCATTATGTTGGTGTTTGCACCTTTAGCTCTTCAACGACAATCATAAGTTCCTTTCCTGCAGGTTAGGATAGGGAAGCTCAGTGAATATGTTGTGACACATGCTCAAAAGAGCCCAAATAACAGTTTTTAAGCCAGTTGGATATGATTAATTAACACCACAAATGAATTTCCTTAGCTAAACCTAGCAGCAATACTTCTTTGACCTTTCAGTTATTGTGGATTGTTATTAGGATTATTTTTAGGATGTTATTAGGATGATTGTCACTATGATTAAGGGCCCCAAGCTTTTTTCCTCCTAACAGGATAACATGTTCTTTTTATTTTAGATTAAGGAAATCACAGACCTGTCAAATCTCGCAATTGCTCAAAGGCTCCTGCCTGCTCCTGCCGTGGCCCGGCATCTCATTTTTCTCACCTGACTGTCCTTTACCTTAGCCATCCACTAGAAACACCCTGTCCTTTCTCCTGCTTTGTGGAGGCTGATGATAGATGTGCATGAGCAGTGTGACCTGCAATGTGCCTGTTGTGGCATCTGATGCGTGGGTTGGTAGAGAGGCAAGGCCACAGTACTATGTGGAGCCCAGACACGCCCTCTCATGAGATCCAGTATTCAGGAGCCTTTGCCAGAGTCTTTCCCTAATCTCTTTTGTACAGATCCCTGCTAATTATCTCTGTTGTACAGAATAAAGTTCATATTTCCATCCTGCAAATTGATCTTGTACAGACTTCTCTGACATATGAAAGTTCAGAAAATATATGTTTTTTCCAGCGGTACAGTCTCTAGACTGTAGCGCTGAGGCCCTGAGTTCCTCCAGTTAGCTGCCGGAAATTAAATCCGGGCTCTTTGATTCATGACCATGTCTCTTTCCTATTATACCTGAGCACTGATACCCTAAACACTGAATTCTGGAAATTTGATTCTGAGCTTTATGATCTTGGCCTCTCCATCTGTGTGCACATACCCAATGTCCTTATATGCTCTGAACTGGTATCTCTGTTTAGGGATTGCTGTCTAATATTTCTGGGACTTGGAATTTGCTCTTTTAGATTCTTGGCAGAGAGACCCGAAGCTGTCCCTCTGCTTTATTATTTTGGCCTTTAGCCTTTGTAGGGGTATGTTCTTCTTTCCTGAGACTTGCCTTTAGCTCAGCAACCTGTGAGAAATCTGTGATTTTCTCATCTTTTGTCCTCTAGTTTTGCAGGGACTCTGACCTAGTTGTGATCTGCACAGGTCACTGATATCGCAGGGAATGAGATCTCTGAGAAATTTTGGTCTTGATATTCTTTTTTCCATTTCCTTTCCCATGTACTCAGCATCTTCCTTTTTCTCTTGGCCTCAATTTAATATCTCATGCAACTTCACACTTTGCCAACTTCAACACTATTTGATCTACTTGATGATGTTGAAACAATTCAAAATGTCTTTTAGGTCCTTGGTTCGGTTGTAACATTATGAAAATATCCATATGGAGAACATTTCCTGAAGAGGAAGCAAAACAAGATAGTGAGATACTGTCTTATTATTGTTTTTAAAACCACTATATATTCACATCCATTGTACTTGTGCATCGACTGCTGAAGCTGAAATTGTTCTTGTTGGAGTAAACATTGTGGAAAAAGTTCACATGAGATCATTAATGATTCCAAAATACAACAGCTATTTTTATTTCTCTTCCTCCTGAAAAAAAAAGTGATTTGGTAACTAAACTTTGATGATCTGAACTCTTGCAGTGAAAGTTTTACAGATTTTGTGAGCAGTGTCAAATGATTTCTATTGTTGGAAAATGTTCTAGTTTTACTGCATCTAAATATATACCTGTTCTATTTCAGAGAACTTTTTTTTAAAAATAGCCCCTCTTGGCCATATGTCAATGATTAAAATTGCTTCAGTCTCGCTGAGGAGAGACTCAGTGAGCTCAGAATGAGATCAGAGCCCTTCATCTGGTAGATAAGCACACCTGTAAGAGTACTGCACAGCCTAAGATGCATCTGAGGTCAGCTTCCCTCTCTGGCTGCCATTGGATTCAACACCAACAAATGTAGAAGGCTTTCCAGGTGGCAATTAGTTCAGCAATTTGGCCTTAATCTGCTGCACAATACTGTGAATATCGTGTGGGCAGTGTCTCTAAAGCTGGACAAAGCCGGGGCCAGGTAGTGTAGCTTAGCTCATTTTCACATGGCTGAAAACCACTACATTTGGGTGGTAAAGGACCTTAAAGATCATCTTGTTGCAACTCCTTGCCATTGGCAGGGGCACTGCCCACTAGACCAGTTTGCTCAGTGCCCCATCCAACCTGGTCTTGAACATTTCCAGGGATGGGGCATCCACAGCTTCTCTGGGCAACGTGTCCAGTGCCAGGCCAGCTTCAACAGTAAGGAATTTCTTCTGTATATGTATTACAGTATTTAGTTATTATGATTGAGCTTCTTGAGTGTTTTATGTTCCACTGCAACACATTACAATGATGATCACTGTGATGGTAGTGCCATAATGAGGCCAATTAGCAACAAGGCTGACCAACAAGGAAAAGAACCTTTGCTATTAAAGCCTCACAATTTCCAACAATAGTAAGAAAACTTTGTGAAATTATCAATACTTAGTCCACTTACAAAGTCTATTGTCTTTGAAATGGTTATGTATTCTGTGACTGTGCATGTGTAAGTGCAGTAAGATTGGAAAACATTTGTTCCTTCAAGGGAGAAAAAACTATGACCACATGGTCCTTTTGCCTTAGAAATGTTGCCCCGCTTTGAATTCCAAATAGCTTATTTTTGGACCAAAATAGTTTATCCCCTTGGAAACTCTGCATTTTCACATCTCTGCTCTGAGCCAAGTCCTTTCAGGCTTTTGTCACGAGGTACTCTGTCCTGTACAATTCTGATCATGTAGTCATAATCCTGTGCTTCAGTACATACTTGCCCTTTCGGCCCTAAAAATACATGGATTTCATCTCAGTTATAAGGTGACCCAACAAATACATCTCCTGTCACCTCATTTATTTGTTTAATGGTCAGTGCAGCCCAGCAACGTATGTCAGACCTTTCACTCTTTGACTTTCAGTTGCAGAGGGTAGAAGCAGAAGTTCAACATGTGGCATGTTAGGGATGGACAGATAAGCATAGGCCTAATTAGAATTTGGTAGGTGATTTTTATCCAGTTCATTTTTTTAAATCTTGACAGGACCATACTGTTTTCATAGGTCTCTGACCTGCAAGTCATAATTGTCAAAATGTATCAGTGTTCTCTTCCTCTGTGTTGTGACTCTTAATTTATTTTTCTGCTTTTAGAAGAATAAGGTCATCCACTCAGTTGGGTTAAAATATAAAGTCATCTGGGAATCCCAGGTCATTTGTTTTTCCTAAAAAACTCCAGTTAAAAGGCTTTCTGTTAAATAATGAAGTTGATAATATATATGAAATATATAGAGTTTTTTTGTTTGTTTGTTTGGGTGTTTTTGTTGATATTTTATTATTTGGAGGTTAAGTTTTATTTATCCAGGAAGAGGTATGAGAAAAGAGCTTATAATGGCATCGTGTAGTGTGCGATTGTCTCTGGCCCCTGCAACTTGATCTTGGCAGAGGGATTTATCTGAGTACTGTACAGAGGCACTTGAGGTCATGGGGGATGTTTGTGTATTAAGTAATGAAACTCAACACTTGGACTTCTGGGGTATGACTGGTCTGCTCTCACACATGCAGATGATGCAGAGATGCTCACCCAGTGTTCTCCAGAGCCCTCCAGCAAGCCACCATGCCAAAGAGCTCCTGGCTATGACTGGTGGCGAAAGGAGTCACTGCAGTGAGGCTTGGACTAAAAAGGTTGGTAGTCAGTAGTCTGCAAGATGTCATGTTGAAGACTCTTGTAACACAATTATTCCCAGCTGAGTTGCTCACAGGAATGGCTGCTGTTGTCAGATGGATGGGGATAGTCCTGCACAGAGGTTTGGCAGGACTTGTTTAGTACTAACTGCAATAATTCCTTCTGACAGTGGGGAGGCTCCTGACAGGCTTGTTCAGAGACTGATGAATTGGTCTATTCAGCCTGTCCCCAGGAGAGGACAGGAAGGTGTCCCACTGGGAAATCACACAGCACAGTTGTGGTGGTGAACTTGAGCTGGATGCAGCCTTTTGTCACAGATACCTCCACTCAGACCATGGCCAAGCAAGGAAATGTGACAAGGGATAACAGTTTATCACCCATTTGGTGAGGCTGATAGAAATATGTGTTTCTAACACATATTTCTATCAGCCTCAATTGTTATTTCTAACAATAATAATATTGTTAGTTAAGGCTAAGTTGGCTGCTAAGAAAACAGCTGCATAGGTTTAAGATCTTATTGTCTCCTTGCTGATTGTTACTCTGCCAGCAGTAACTACTGCAGTGGGAAACCTGGCAAAAAGAAATATGTACCCATGCCTCTGCCATTTCCATCCACAGTTTATCATCTTAGTGGAAACACACGTCCTTTGGTATTGCCAACTATCCGAGTGTTGGGACATCATGGGATTTTGTTTTAAACTTTTTGAGCAGGGTTGAAACTAACACACTTCATGCTGAAATTAATTTTTAATTAATTGAAAATCATGTAAAATAATGCTCTTTCATTGTCAAATTAAATCCTGAGATTCATATCTAAATACTCAGAAATGCAAGCAGTTGTGGAGATTTTTTTCTTTATCATGGAATTATGAATTTGGTGCAGACTGAAATAATGGATTTTGGTACTTTGCCATCATAGATGCATGCTTCTTGAATCTTTATTGCAGGAGATCAAATTCATCTATGCAAATGGCAAAAATGAAATCCAAGAAAATTGTCTTCATTAAGGTATAAATGAAACCATTTGCTATACTTACAAAGACATTCTCAACCTGCTTTTGGCATAAAATGTGTCTTTTACAGCTTATCTTGGCACACACATCTTCTGGTCCTAATTATGAATGCCTTGGGGTGACACCAAATAAGCAATAATTCCAGCTGCTCTTGACAAAAGAAGACACTGCTGCACTGCATTATTTCTCTGATGAATGTGTCTTCCCAATAAGCTGAAGCAGGCTTTGCATCAGCAACATCTGCAACAACAGGGAGTGAGAAAGTGGGTCATGTATATTGATGGTTTCGAGAAGGAGAATGGATGAAGGAGGGTGTGTATGAATGTGGATCTGCTTTTGCCTTCATGTTTTCCTACAAATACCTTGCTAATTGATTCAGGTCCTCTGGTGGTAGCCACAGGGGAAGCTTTCAGTATAAAGTGCTTTACTTGGAGCTTCAGTAACCAAGGCTGAAAAATCTGACTCTGTTAGAGTTAGTAGTAATTCATTTTCTCAACTCATATGGGGACAGCATTTCTCCTTGTAATTCCTGAACAGGTTGAGGGCAGGATCTAGGTAGCACATTGATTATGCTGTTTGCCCGCAGCACTGCTCATTACTACTGGCTCTGGAATTGTGTATGTGACAATGACAGCTTGGGGTGAAAAAATGTCTAAAATAAGATGAGAAATTTCAGGTGGGAAGAGATTAAAATCTGCAGCCAAAGGGTTACAATCACCCAAAGAAAAAGGTAGATGGAGACCATGTGTTGTTTTGAGCCTGGTGTTAACATACCAGGCAGTCGGGCAGGAGGACATATTGTGGAAATATCTGCAGTGTGAAGTTTAATTCCCTGGGGTAAAAAAAGGAGATGGTGGAAGCAGCAGCAGCTGCAGTCAGACCAAGAAATCTCTACTTTTGCTGTTTATTTTAGCAGCAATATTGAGTTTATGTTGTGTTGATGGCTCTGGAGACTGTCTAGCTTTCTTTTTGCTGGCTGGGCAGGGCAGGTTTGGAGCTGCACAATAAGTTGTCTAATGCATAGTCTGTAAAGACCACCTTGAAGGAAAAAGGATCTTGAAGGAATCACCTCAGCCATCAAATATAGTCCTTGGCAGTAGCAGGCAGCCCTGTGATAAATGTTTAATACAGGTAACTCAACAGAAATACTACTCTGTGTACATCTCGGGAGCCACAGAACTTCCCCCAAACTCGTAATAACAAAAGGCCATAATACAAAAGGCAGAAACACAAAAGCACACCACATGGCAGGAAAAAAGCAGAAGAGATTGGGGTAATACCAGTGTGTTCAGACTCCAAAATATCAAGAGAATTTGTCCTTTAAACAAGTCTATAACATCCTACAAAGTAAACAACCCATCATGTTATTGATAGAAACCAAAACCTTCCAAGCCTTTCCTTCCAATCTAGTTTGGAAGGATTTTTTTGCCTCTTTCCTGGGGACCAGCTTAACCCTTGGTGGCTGAGCAAGATGCATCTTGATTTGGACGATTGTTCATCCTCCATGACCATTCTGGTTTTTACTGGCTTCTATCTTCTGAGACAGCTAATTAGATTCTGTGCTAGTATTGATGATCCCAGATATAGTGATAGTGAGACACACAAGAAACTGGACACAGACTTTCAGATACATCTTATGTTGACCATTAACCCACTGTTAGAGAGATTGTGTCAAATCTTGTAAAAACAATATTCTGAAAAGAAGCTAACTTTTTTTTTTTTAATGTTTGCTTGTTTTTCTGTTAGATCTTTCTACAGGGTGAAGGAGAAGGAGCTCGTTAGAGACTAGCACAGGAGTCTTGTAGCCTTGTTTTTCTGTGTTGTCACTCTATCTTATTTTACACTATGTCACTCTATCTTGTGTCTGCCTTATTTTCTCTGTTGCTGTCTGTAGTAGCACGGATCAGATGGAAAATCTGTCCTTTCCTATACATTTTTTATAAATTAAACTCCTTCAGGTGGGGCTGCTGTCAAACTAGGTTAACTTTTAGAGTCTCTATCATACACAATGTCTGTTAAAATTACCCTTTGGGGTTTCAAGGCCACTAAGGGCCATATGCTTCTAGCCTTTAAACAAAAGAGAAGAAAGCAGAAGTGTTGATATTGTAAGCAAGAAATCAAGTGAAAGCTTCAGCACATTCTTTACACCAAGAGGTTGTATATGGCACTCTGCAGCAGGACTCAGAGAAGAGAAGACTGTGAAAGAGGCATCAGTAGTTATGCTGTCCTTAGACAGAAAATGGCACTGCAGCACACAAATCACCAGGTAGCTCCCAAACAGACAAACTCAGCTCTGAGTTGCAAACTTTTGAAGTCTCATGCATAGTTCCCAACAGGTGGGAAAGACTGGGTTTATAATGCCTCAGTATACCAAAAGTTCCCTATTCCTTTTAGTGCTGACTAGTATCTGGAAACTCCCTGAATGGAGTTCTGTTATTTATCATTTTGCTGCAACATTTTTATTGAATAGAATTTTTTCTTGGGAGAAATACTAATTAACTCTCTCCATTTTTAATAGCTTGCCTAATTATGAAACAAATTAGTGTCTAATTTTTATTGTTGTGAGAATTAGAATACTGGGAAAAGCCTTAGAGTAACAAAATTATAAATACGTTTTTTTCCTAATGATTCTGGACTGGGTCAGACATTTAGGTATTTCTTCCAACAAACTTATATATGCTTTGGAAAGGAAAAGAGAGTACTCTTTGGAATATTTCTCTTATTAAACCAGTTCTTAAAATTAGCCTCTGAGAAAATTAGAGCAATAAAATGTGCAAGATATTCAGGGCTGGGATTGTCAAGCAAAAAGTCCTGTTTGCTGTCAACAGAGGTTTTTCTTGAAAACTCTAATGGCACATCCATTCTATAGTAAGAATAGTCAGGAATTTGTTTGACAACTGTAAAGAAACCAAGGCATCCCAAATGGAACAAAAGCCCTTATTGTCATTCTGCCCCTGTAAATGAACTGAGTTACAAGAGGCTAGGATTAAAGAGTATATTCATGCATTTACAGAGAGGGGTCAAAAATAGTAGCAGTGTTGTCTTATGATGGCCTAACACTGTAATAAGAAGCAAATGGCCTTAAAGAGTCATCTTGTAAAAGTGGAAGTAATCTGAGATACCTAATTTTGTTACAGTAAGTCAATTTATATTAGGGAGCTATACTATTTATTGAGAAGTTCTAAACTATAGGGATTGACCTTTGAAGTGAAATCAAATATCTACACGATTAAGAAGAATTATCTGTGTCAATAAATGTAGCTCTATTTTAAAAGGCAATGTGCTTGTCTAATCTAGCGATTTAACACTTTTAAATATCAGTGGTAAGAGAACCTGTTTCAGTGATTGTGCTGGTTTTTTCTGTGTCTGAACTGCTACACTGATACCAGAAGTGTATCTAGACAAACCTTTTAAAATGGGTTCCTTATGTGCAGGGTGCAACACAGAGGATGCAAAAGTACATATTTTGGTTTTAAGTTGCTCTTGGCATTAAATATTTGAGGATGGTTATGATGCAGAAGAGAATGCAACTGGGTTTAGTATACTATAGTTGGTTGTGAAGTATATAATTTAATGGTGTCTTTCTCTCTAAATGTGTTATATACTTCTCTGTACTGCTTTATATAAGTAGGTACTGAAAGAATACATTAAAATGATGCATTTTCTCTTTATTTAATTCTTAATAGTATGTGTGTTCATACATCTTGGTTTATATATTTGTCAGGTATTCCCTATAGTTCAGTTTATTTGTAAAATATTACCAGGGTCTTTTCTAAAACAAGGTGGAAGCTCATTTTACTTTCTTTCCATTTCACTGCTGACAAGCCTTGTATTTTGTGACTCATTTGTCTCCATTCCTTTTATGTGCTTGTAGAGTAAATCTTTGTATTCTTCCATTTTGTCAAGTACAGAAGACTGTGCATTGTTGTCATCTCTACTATTTTTAGTACAACTGGTTGAGTGAGCAGTCACAGTTGGCATTTCTTTACCTGTGCAATTCAGAGAGACCCCAAGAGAAAAGATGTCTTGGCAAAGAATGCAACTAAAGTATGAATGGATGATGTCTCAGGAAAAAATCAGTTCTAGATGATTAAATTTAAAAAATAGTATTGGGAATAATGATTTCTCTTTCCTGCCTGAGCAGCCCAATACCAGCACATCCCATGAAGGAGTCTACATAACTGAAAGATCCAGGATTTTAAAACACTTCCCTCAAGTTGCAGTTGTTGGTTTTCAGCTACATTTTTATCTATTTTTCTCCCTAAAATTTCTCAAGACCACTGTATGAATTTCTGTTTTCAGGAGACCAGTTCACACAATCCTAATATCTAATAGTGCTCCAAAAGCATTTGATGGTGAAAGAAATAGCAGTGCACAGGCTCCAGTTCAGCTCTTCAGCTGTGAGTGTCTTTGCCAAATTGAAATGTAGCTGAAAACAGTGAAAACAACCTTTTGTTAAATATTTTTCTTTTTTCTCATCTTTACACGCTGCCATTTCTACCTAGAAACTCCAGTTTCTTTTTCATTTATATAATGGTCATATTACAAAAGGTCTCCAAAGATACCCATGTCAGAAGGATACAGTCCAGGAGTCAAGTTGTGCTGTACTCATTAAGTGCCACATCTTTTATCAGCGCCTTCCTCAGGTAAACCTGTCCTAGGTTTGCCTCAGCTCCATCAGCAGAATCATCTGGCACTTTTCATGGTGTTTTCTTTGGAGGAAGTGGTCTTCTGAGTCCTTGAGAAGCAGAAAGACAGATTATGGTGTTTCAGCAACAAGAGTTTGGCTTTTCTCCTGTTTGGGGGCTGGGACTTCCACTTCTTTTTCGCCCTGTCATAATTTAAATTCACTGGCTCATTCCCAAGCTCAAAGTGTGAAATAAGCTCCATGTGCAGGAGGTGGGAGTTCAGATCCTTGACCTCTCAGGAGAATAGTAGTTAACTGTCAGCAGCACATTGGTGTTGCTTTGACCTTCCTGTCCCCTATATTGGCTGCATGTAAGGCTGTTTTCTTTAATCTAACAAAGGGGACTTTTAAAGTTATGTAAGAGCTTAGAATGCTAAGAGGAGTGAGCTGCTTAGCATAATTCTTGGCCTGAGAGGTGCTTTTATTTCTTGTTTATCTCCTTTGATTTCAGAAAAGATGCTTTGTCACCAACTAACCTTTTTCTTTGCTAGAAAAAGGCTCCTGGAGAAATAACAATGAAAAAGAAAAAAAAAAGAAAAATATTTGCAAATATTATTGATATGCACTGTACAGTGTCCAGCTTCCAGTCATCTCTTTCCTGGTCTTAAGCTTGATTTTGCAAGGTCAGCTTGTCACATATGCTACCTATTTGCACCAGGGATGGAACTCAATGTTGGGAAAGCTGTGTGAAAACCAGATGCAGCAGGACAGACTCGAATCGCATTTGAACGTGTGTCCACTGGAAATAAGTGGTCACTTCCCTTTCTGCATAGGGACTTAGATATCAGAACCATTTTTAGTTGTCACAATCACAGTGTTTGGTGTAGCTGTGCTTTTTAACAAAGTGTATACTCAGAGAAAAAAGGAGCCATTGAAATACTTGGCTTCTGCCTGTGCTAGCATGAGAGAGCAGACATAATCCAAATGTGCCTCCTGGTTTCACATAGCTAATACTATGCTGAAGTTACGCCTTTCCCTATTGCTGCTTCATTTCTCCTGGAAGACTGAAAAGCAGTAAGCCACTTAACTGAAACCGTCTCTCTAATCTATGTGCAGTATTTACATTATCTAAAACATGCCACCATTAAAAAACCCCTTTGTTCTGGGTGTGGGATGGTGACAGCTGTTTGCTTCTTGTCTGTTCCGAGTCTTTGTATCCCAGCCATGACATCAACTGTTATAATCCCTGCATGCAGCAATTTCATTTTACCTCAGACTTCTTTATCCATAACAGGTGTTCACACAAAGAGAAGAAATTGTGCTCATTGCAGTGAAATTGTCAAAGGTCAAATCAGGTTTGAAGATGGCTCAAAGAAGCTTTTTTTTTGTCCTCAAATGCAGTTTCATGCTGCTTGGTGTACCTTGTTTGTACACAGAATTCTACATTTTCTATGGAAGTGAGCATTGGGAGTAATTTCATTTGCAGAACCCACAGGCTAGTTTTTTGCTAAATAACATTGCTCAGTGTGGTTCTGAAACTGCCTGCTGCTTTGCATCCTTTTAAAATGTTATGTGGTCTGTGACTCTTGTTTTGCAACAGGAAAGAATTAATGTAAAATCTGTCTTGAATTGATATAAACTTCATTCTTTCCTGGAGATTACAGAGATGAGAAGCTGAAGCATTAATCCTCCTTAGCATGGTTACATGCTCTGGAAGACAATGGAGATGTCTTTCACTTTCAGTCTGGTGTCTCAATCTGCTTCCAAATGGTTCCACACAATGAGCTGTACTGGATGGAGTGCTAGACCTGTTTGAGTGCTTTTCTTGGACTTGTGTTACCTTCTGGGGGCTGCATGTTACAAAGGACATCAATCTTGATTCTAGAAACAATACTCATGCCTTTTATTTTATGGCTTGCTAATGTGAAAATTACGGCTTTTGCTGCAAAGGTATTTCAGGGTGGCATGTACTTAGCATTCTCAAAATTTCCCAGTTTCATTTTTTTTGGAAAACCACAGAGGGTTAATTTTTTTAGCTATGGAATAAACATGTAAGTTACTTTATGTGAAAAAACTAGTATATAGGGTTTTCATAAGATTCTTGAAAATATCAAAAGGGAGAGTTGCCCATTCTCTGATTCATCATCTCTACTTCTGTGCCCTTCAGAGTTTATTGTCTCAGGAATATCTAGCGAAGCGTGATTCAACAATATCTATAAAAACATTTAGGAAAAGAGACATTGTGGGAGAATCTAATTATGATGTTGCTGACTGAGGAGAGAAACCCGGTCTATTTACTAATTTCATCTTCAACTTTCATAATATTCATATATGGCTTTTGTCCCCTAACTTCCAAGATAACCTTAGGACTGATCTTAGATCTGTCCAGCCAGCCCATAGGATCATTTGCTACTTTCCTGTGCAAGGCAGCTCTCCAGCTGCAGCAGTGTGTGGCTCCAAGTGGGCCACGGGCCAAATACCCAGCCTTGAGCAAGAACCTGCAGCTTGCCCTGAGCACTGTGTTGCTTTTGGTACTTTAGCAATACCTAACCCTGCTAATTTGGAGATTGCTCATACATGCCCACACTAGCTGCAGTCACCACAGTAGAGTGATATTTACTGTTTATCTAATTTTTTCTATCCCTCTCTGTGATCCCCGCGGCTTAAAATAGGTTAAGATTCTTGCAATAAAAGTAGAAAGACAAAAACTATGTGCATGTCTTTATATTTTTGTTTATTAAAATAAATCAAATACAGACACATAATGAGGGTGAAACTACCTTGCTTTTTTTAGCTATTTTCCCCTATGCTTTGCTATCTAGAACACAGTGAAATAGGCAAAAATGGGTTATATATCTATGAAAAGATTTTGGTAAATATTGTAAACCATAGGAATGAAGCTTGTATGAACATTTTCTTTGTAATCAATGAGATCTTCAGATAAAAAATTAGGGTCTTATTTTTATATCCTCATTTTTGTTGCAATTTTTGACTGAGATTTCCTTATTGTGCCTGTTTCCTCTTTGTCTGATTCAAATGGCAAACAGAAGCCTTGCTCTAATCGGTTGCTCATCCTATTTTTAATTTGCTGGAGCGATTTAATCCTTCTGAATTACAGAAGGGGCAAGCAACTCCATCAACCTGAGTAATGAGATTTGTTAAGCATTATTTCACCATGAGGATCTTTTCCAGAAAAAAATATTTGATTAAAACATGATGGGTGAAACTATATGCTGATTCCCAAATCTTGAGAGGTTCCTCCTCCTAAGAGATTTTAAATTCTTTTACCTCCCACCAAAATCAACATTAGAGAAGGGATATGACATGACCTGGTTTGCCAAGATTGATTAAAGGACAATGTACAAGACATACCAGTTATTCAAAAATAGTATTTCAATTTTGAGATCAGGCTCTGTAGGTAGTCTACTGTTTAATAATATATGTAGCATGGCTGCTTTTATTAAACATGGGAATAATAACAGATCTGTAATTCTCATTATTGACTTGAATGAGCAACAGTCAGTCTTGAAAGGTTATAAACAGACCTACTTGGATTACCCTACTTTTTTTTTTTTCAAGAAAATACAGACGTGATTTAACAGATTTAAATACACAACATGGGTATCTCAGCTGGGTCTATGAAACCACAAAAGGCTTGCCAAGAAGTGGAGTAAGTTTCCATTTGAGCAGCAAGTGAGGATAAAACTAGCAGCATGAGGTTGCCACAGGCCTGAGCTGATGTCCAGCCCAGGCCTGCAGTGGAATGCTCAGAAGCCCTTCCAGTGCCTCTGACTCTTTTAGGCTGCTGTTTCCTGCTCATCCTGCCCCTGGCACCACCAGCAGGGACAGCACTGAGTCCTGGCATTTGTCATGTCCTTGCCTTGCCTCGTAATGATCCAGGAGATTTCACTGTTTGTGGATTGCTCCCTGTCTTTCCTCCACCCAGTCTTTATTATATATGTGACCTCTGGGCAGCTGCAGATGTGCTGGCCAAAAGAACATGTGGCCTATTTTTGTGTCAAGGGAATGACATTTGTTCATCTCTGATTTGCAAAATATCCTCTCCAGAAAGTGTCCTGTACTGCAGCTTAAATTCAGTATTCACAAATTCCTGCTGGCTTTGTTGTCTTTGCTGATGCCTTCAGGGTCCAAACCTTGGCAGCTGATGTTTTGTTGCTTTGATGTTCTGAACTATGTGTTTTGCCAGCCATCTAATGCCATATTGTTCCTCTGAAGGCATCAGATGCTGCAACTTGAGAACCTACTACTTCTTCACTTTACTGTGTAGAATGATCAGTCTTCACCTTTGGTTGGCCTCCACTAGCTCAGCAACATTATTCCTCTAGGCATCAAAAAGGTAATGAATGCCCTTCAGCTCCTTAATGCTTTTTTCTTCCCTGTCTCAGTTACTTAGACCAGACTACTAATGTTTGAGTTCCATAGGTGATGTTGACACCAATGGAGGTAACCATGACACTTCAATTATTAATGCCCTCAGATCTGGATCTGATTTTCACAAGCTCAGGCATCCTCCAGCTTTTTTTTTTCTCTCCATTTGTAGTTGTGAATTCTTTTTCCGTCTAAAAATGGAGCCCACATCTTCTTCTGGGTGAAAGACAGAGGAAGAGCTGAGACCCTAATTTATGCACCTTCCAGGTTAGACTTGTAGAGTATATGGTAATTTTAAAAGCTTCCATCTTTAAGACTATCTAAGGGCCCTGGCATTTTTCTAAATAATTTCTCAAAGTCAGGACCAATCATATGGGATTATAATTTGCATACCAGTATTAGATATTACAAAATCTTTGAGCCTCTTTTGGATAAAATTAAGTTCTTTGTTTGGAAAGCACCCTTGTTCTGAATTTTGGAGTAGTGGATTTGAAAAAATATTTGAAAAAAAATTTGATCTCCAAAATGAACTTTCCCTCTTCAACACAATTCTTTCTTCCTTCAGTAAAGAATGAATTGTTATTCTAATCTTCTGTTTTAACTATTTGTTTACAGCATTTGTGTTCTGCATAATTTACAGGAGATTACTGGCTTGTTCAAAAGGTTTTGTGCTCAGAGAATAAACTTTAGGTAGGGAGACAGGTAATGAGATCAGAAAGGCCACTGAGACCTTTCAGCTTTGTAACATCAGCAAGTGTATGTTGTAACTTTGCCATATCAGCTTGGTAGGCAGCACAGAGAAGATGCAAGTTCACATCCTGGCAAATACAACAATTTAAGAAGAATGTTAGTTCATTAATATTTTAATGCAGTTCTCAATAGTTTATGTGCAACACAATTCAGTTGTGTGGTCCTGGCTGCTTTCAGAGAGGTAGGCATTACTCGTCGTGTCAAACCTTTTAGTCTTCACTGCATACCACAGCTCATTATGGGGGATCATAGCTTCAGGTGAGGTAACTTGATTAATTTATGCACAAACTGGGCAAGAAATTCATAAATATTTAAAACTGAAAATGTATATTTACTAGTGTAATATTGCATATTGAATTAGTTGTCTGCTTTGCCTGCCAGCATTTCAAAGTTTGTGTTTAATTATCATGTTACCTAAGTCTGATGGCCACTCTTTTTAATGGATTCATACTGCTGCCCTTTCCTTCGGCTTTTCCTTAAGCTCTTCTGAGTGCCTTTTTGACACAAATGAATTAAAATCTTATCTTAGTGCACTGACAAATGAAAATAGGTGACTAATGTTGATTGTCTTTTGGTATTTCATATGCTGCTTGCTAAAAATATCTTATGTACTGCGATCGTTTAGAATCCTACACACTCAGGGTAGTAATTTTTTTCAGACTGATTGTAGACTGATATTCTTGACAAAGAATATCATCTCGAGCAGATGCTCACCAGTAGCCAACACTTCTTATAATTACTTGGGATAAGAAGAAAACATTAAATAAGATGCAGAGGACCATTTAGTCATATGGTCTGATCTCCTCTGTATCTTGTGTCATTAAATTTCACACATGTACAAGCAGTGAGAGCAGTAGCAGTAGCCTGCATTTGGCTAAAACCTGTGTTCCAGAAAGGCATCTTGTCCTGGTTGAGTGACATAAAACCATTAAAAATTTCTTGGTCCCTCTATTAGCTGCTCCAGTGATGTGTTGTCACCTTAAAAAGAAAACATTTGTGCTACATTTGAATTTGTCTGACTTCAGTTTCTACCACAGCTTCTTGTTATGCCATTCTCCACTAGATTAAAGAGCCCTTCAGAATCCAGTATTTTTTTTCTGCATCGAGGTACTTATATGCTGTAATCAAGTCAATCTTTTTGATATGATAAACAGATCGTGCTCTTTACATCTCACTTAGCAGCATTTTTCTTCAACTCTCAAATCACATTTTCAGCTCTTAATCTGCCCCCTCTACTATTTTTCAACCGTTTTTTTTCAAAACATGGGCAGGAACACGGTATGCAACTTTGGTATCATCAGTGATATTTCCAGAGAGAAAGCTATGTTCCCTATTTCCTACTCCTTTGATGCAGGTCAATCCTTCCTTTTAGCAGCATGACAGTCAGTGTTTAGGATGAGCTGGTGACTACAGCCCCTAAATTGCTTCCAGCGAGTGCCATCACCCGCTCAGTACACAACACCTACAATCCTTCAAGCTTATTACAGGGATTTAGCTATAGTAGATGTATTTTGTTTGACAAGATCCAGTTTGCCACTCAATTCAGTCTACTTCACTTGGTTGCTTGGTACCTTTGCCATTTTTCTCCTTTTGGTGTAATTTTCAGAGAAAAATACCCATTCAAAGAAGGTTCCTTTACTTTTTGTTGCTTTTTGTCATCAGTCATTTAGGCAAGGCCTAGTCAATTTAACATCTACTTTAACGGTATCATGAGGTACCACATTTTCTTTCAGACTTGAAATCTGAACCATCAGTATGCACGTAACCAAACAAGCAATCTCATTGAAGAATGAATTTAGAAAGTTTGATTAGGCCTGGTCTTCATAAAAAAGACTGGAATTATTTCTATTAATTACTTTGAAATATTTTTAAATTAAATGTTTCTCTCTTTATTATTTAGGGAACCAGTGTCGGTCTGTATTCTCATTGCACTTGCTCATTTTTTGACTACTGGTATAAGATTAACACCCCTTTGGAATTTCACAAATCATGATTCTTATGTTTCTTAATTACTAGCAGGTTGGAGCAGTTCTTCATAATCCCTTGAAATACATCTGCTTGTTTCTTTTGTAGAACAGGAGTACTTCTAGAACATGTTTACATTTTACACATCAGCACAAAACCGCTTATGAACTACATTTACTACATGGGCCAGTATCATCACTGGGTTTTCTTTTGTTCTAACACACTTTAAATGTCCTGTTGGTCTTTAGCTGTCACAACCGTGAATATTTTTTCTTGCCTATTAAATTATTAGTTTCTGATATTGTAGCTTGCAATTTATAGCAACTGTAATTTATATAATTTCTCTTTGTTTTCCATTTGCTTTCTGACTGCCACCTTTGAGGTTTTATGGTAAAGTTACTGCTCTCTGTGATTGTAAAGTCACAGTCTTTTGGCCATTTAATGGAGGCTTTATGAGAGCTCCTCTTTTGACGTTCACACTAAATATGTTTTTTCCTTGTCAGCTGTCCCTACTGTTTTTCTCAGTTTGGGGAAATTAGCTCTTTGAAGCAGCAGAAATGCATAATTTTGATTGGGGCTGTCTTTCATTTACCCATGATGAATACAACCAGACCACAATTGCTTGTTCCCAGGCAACTACAAACTCTTAATTTAGTGATACCAATCCCTTTCATCTATCAAAATGAGGTTCAAATACTTATCTCTTGCAGTGTAGGATATCTATTGGGCTACAAAATTACCTTCTACAATTGTACAAGTTATAAATGGCTTGGTAGAATCTGCTGTTAAGCTACAAAAAGGCTACACTTGTTTCCCCGCAAATAAGAAAAATTAGGATACTACTGTGAATAGATATTTAATTCACATGCGAATATTTCACTACTTCCAAACATCTCTATCAAATTTTAATCAGGATTGAATTTTAAGGGAAGACATAAAATTTTGGAGGCATTGGTAGTTAATTTGGACGCTTCCAGACCTTCCAGTGACAACAGCACTCAAAACCAAAGCTTGTTTAACTTTTTCTTTTAAAAGGTAGTGATTAGAAGGAAATCTATTTTAAGAGGTAGTAATTAGGGGATCAAGGGATGAGGATTAAGAAGGCCTA
The DNA here is from genome assembly GCA_013399835.1 of Leptocoma aspasia. Classification (NCBI taxonomy): domain Eukaryota; kingdom Metazoa; phylum Chordata; class Aves; order Passeriformes; family Nectariniidae; genus Leptocoma; species Leptocoma aspasia. The sequence continues at coordinate 1,202,090 of VXAX01001839.1, forward strand.
TGTTGTGCTGTACAGGGCAGGTGTCCATGAATGAACTGGAACAGGGATGTCAGCCACAACTCATCCAGAGCCCTCAAAACTTGGTCTGTTCAGTTTGGAGAAGTAGAATGAGAGGGGACGTTACTACAGCCTACAGCTTACTTGTGAGAGGAAGCAGAGGGGAAGGCACTATCTCTTCTCTGTGGTGACCAGTGACAGAACCCGAGGGAATGGCCTGAAGTTGTGTCAGGGGAGGCTTAGCTTGGATATTAGAGAAAGGTTCTTCACTCAGAGGGTGGTCGGGCACTGAACAGGCTCCCCAGGGAAGTGGTCACAGCACCAGCCTGCCAGAGTTAAAGAAGCATTTGGACAGCGCTCTCAGGCACGTGGCGTGACTCTTGGGGATGTCCTGTGCAGCGGTAAGAGTTGGACTTGATGATCCTTGTGGATCCCTTCCAACTCTTCTGTGATTCTGTGAAAATTGCCCTCGGCGGGCGNCAGGGGAGCCACGCAGCCCCGGCGAGGGCTTTAAGGCCCCGGGTCAGGCTGTAGAGCCAGCGAAACAAGCCCGTTACCACAAGCAGCGCCCGCCGCACCCCCTGGATTTGGCAATGAAGGCAGCCCCCGGGCATCCCGGGCATCCCTCGCTGCCGCAGCCCCGGGGCCCCGGCTGGCAGCCGTGCCCGTCGCCGGCCGTGCCGGCTCGCCCTGCCCCGCGGGAGGGGCGGCGGCGGCGGCCCGGCGGTGCCGAGGGTATTTATAGCGGCCCCGGCAGCCCGGGCGGCGCGGAGGCTGCGGCAGCGGCCAGGGCACAGCGGGAGCGGCCCCGCTCCTCTCCGGCGGCAGCGCGACGCCGGGATGGAGGGTAAACGCTGCGGGACACAGCCGCCTTGTCCCTCCTCTCTGCCCCTTCGGCCGCGCCGCGGGAGGAGGGCTCGGGACAGGCTGGGAGGAGGGAAGCGGCTCGCTCTCTGCCCCGCTCGGGGCGCTTAACACTTTGCTCGTCTTGTGGGGGCTCCTGCAGCCTCCCCATCACGGGTAGCCCCGGGCTTGGCGAGGAGAGGGGCCTCGGGGCAAGAGGAAAGGGGCAGGGTCGGTTCGCAGCGCAGGTGTTGGGCTGCCTGCTGGGGATCCACCTGTAACCTCCTTTTGTTACAGCGCAGCAGTAGCGTAGCCAGGATGGCTTAATAAGGTACAGAGTTTGCAACAGTCGTCATAAAAACATTGCAGAGCAGTGTGGCTTTGTTGAAATGAGTGATCTTTAAAGAGGGGTGCCTTTAATTTAATTTTTTTTTAATCAGCCACCAGAATAACATAGAGATATATAGCAAGGTAGTGATTTCCTTTGGAACAAAAGGTCTCAGTAAGGGAGAAGTTAATCCTGTTTTATAAAGGTGTTATCAAGTTCTTTACCCACATGAAGAGGAAGGCCTTGCATCATTAATGAAAAGTGAACGTTGACCACTATTTATAGAAGTTGGGACTTTTAAAAAGTGGATGAACTATGGCTAATACAATAATGATACTGCCGGAGGACCTTAGAAAATGCAGAGATTAAATTTGCAAGGTTAAGAAACGAGGAAGTCCTTAGTGTTGTGAATGGAAGCTGATTGCTAAGTCAGAAAATAGTAAAAGTGTTTGCAGATGGCTCTCCCCCTCTCCCACAAGATCAATATTCTTGATAACAATTTCTTAACTTATCTCAAATTACGACTCTTCTATGAAAACCGTCAAAAAAGATTTGAGACCTAATAAGTCTCTTTTATATTTTACCCTGAAGAATTTTTCACTGGATGAAACAGTGCAAGAGCTTTTATTTCCAGGTTGAGAAATCTCCTCTTACATTTGTGGGTCATCCAAATTATTAGCACTATATTTGTTAAAAGAATCTATGAACAAAATCATATTTTTGAAAGAAAACTGCATGANCCCGGCCGGGCTGCTGGCGGCGGGCTGGACGAGCCCTGCTCAGGGCTGCCGGCCTGCAGGGGAGCCACGCAGCCCCGGCGAGGGCTTTAAGGCCCCGGGTCAGGCTGTAGAGCCAGCGAAACAAGCCCGTTACCACAAGCAGCGCCCGCCGCACCCCCTGGATTTGGCAATGAAGGCAGCCCCCGGGCATCCCGGGCATCCCTCGCTGCCGCAGCCCCGGGGCCCCGGCTGGCAGCCGTGCCCGTCGCCGGCCGTGCCGGCTCGCCCTGCCCCGCGGGAGGGGCGGCGGCGGCGGCCCGGCGGTGCCGAGGGTATTTATAGCGGCCCCGGCAGCCCGGGCNAATCAGCCACCAGAATAACATAGAGATATATAGCAAGGTAGTGATTTCCTTTGGAACAAAAGGTCTCAGTAAGGGAGAAGTTAATCCTGTTTTATAAAGGTGTTATCAAGTTCTTTACCCACATGAAGAGGAAGGCCTTGCATCATTAATGAAAAGTGAACGTTGACCACTATTTATAGAAGTTGGGACTTTTAAAAAGTGGATGAACTATGGCTAATACAATAATGATACTGCCGGAGGACCTTAGAAAATGCAGAGATTAAATTTGCAAGGTTAAGAAACGAGGAAGTCCTTAGTGTTGTGAATGGAAGCTGATTGCTAAGTCAGAAAATAGTAAAAGTGTTTGCAGATGGCTCTCCCCCTCTCCCACAAGATCAATATTCTTGATAACAATTTCTTAACTTATCTCAAATTACGACTCTTCTATGAAAACCGTCAAAAAAGATTTGAGACCTAATAAGTCTCTTTTATATTTTACCCTGAAGAATTTTTCACTGGATGAAACAGTGCAAGAGCTTTTATTTCCAGGTTGAGAAATCTCCTCTTACATTTGTGGGTCATCCAAATTATTAGCACTATATTTGTTAAAAGAATCTATGAACAAAATCATATTTTTGAAAGAAAACTGCATGAACTTAACATTTTTAAAACAGTGGATCCCTTTTTTCTTTATTTGATTGAGCGAACATTGTAAAGTTACGTGACAGTTCTGGTGTGTAGCAAATACGTTCTGGTGCCCGTAGTAGTTTCAGGGTGTATTGTAAGGACAGCTGTACTACGTGAGTAGCAGGGGCAGTACTGTATGAGTGACAGCAGCTCCCAAAGTCACTTGCTTCAGATGCAGCTTACATTTATATCCTCTGCCAAAACAACAGCAAAGATACACTGCCAGCAGTCACTGAGACTGAGATCCTGGTGGTTTAGCTGGGTAGTAGTGTTCTTGTTCAAATATTGCCTGTTGTACATTACCAAAAGTCCTAATTTCCTTCCTAATTTCCTTCCAAAACCATTGGCTTGTGCTGGTAAGACAGAATGTGTCTAATGGTAATGTGATCTCCACTCTTGTTGCTGCAGGTTTTCCAGTCTCTCTACCTTATTCATGAGTAGCATCTGTTATTTCTTTGCACTTTCCCTCTCATGAGGAATTCTTTACTCTCACAGACCTCTCTTTCCTTTGTCTTTGGTGAGTTGCTGTGTTTTCTGCGGGTTCTATCTGGTGAATGAGCTTCTCTTAAGTGGGATGGTGGATGAAGCTAGGTTACATTGTAGCCTTCTCTATAAGCTCAAGTTATTGTAGAAATTTGGCTCTGTAGAAATTTTGTAGAAATTTCTTTTCTTTTTTTGTAGAAATTGTATTGTAGAAATAGAATTTATTGTAGAAATTTGGCTCTGTGTTTCTTGAGGTTGAACAACTTTGCTGCCTGCTGAAATATTTTTTTTTTCATAAGTAAATGTGAGTCCATTGTTAAAACTAGACCTTCTGGGCTGATCAATGCAGTTCTTCTTTCAGTACTGGTATTATGGGCTCTTATCTTTTGAAGTCCTATTGGAAAGCATCTGGGAGAGGGTCTGAAGGCACCTGCCTGTTGTAGCACTAGCATTGTGTTTGCTTTGCACAGCTGGAGCAGCTGGCAAAGTGGAGTGGAGACTTGAATGTGCAGAGAGTTAACACTTGCAGTAGCTGCTGTGGTGAGCACAGCGGGAGCACTCTGAGGGGTGACACTACTCTGGGTTCTTTTCCTTGTTTTTTTTTTTCCCCTTTTCTTTTTTAAACCCCCTCAATGTATCGGAAAGTGAGCATCTGAATTTCATCTTGCTGATTGCTAGTTGGGCCTAATTTCTCTCAGACATCACCACTGTCCACAAGGGAAGCCTTAATGACTATGCAGGGATGAGTAAGGGGATATTTTTCGCTATGCTTCCATTCACAAAAAAGACAGCAAAATCCCATTAATGAGAGGGGCCCAAGTTGTAAGTTCCTACTCCTAGCTGCAGAAAGGGATCTTCACTGCGTATATACTTCAGTCATTTGGCATCAGGGTAGTTTTCCAAGGTTGATTTGGCATGGAGAAAGCTTGTCAAATTCTGTATTTGGAGAAAAAAAACAGGTGAGCTGTTTTCTTGTGGGGCATAAGTCTGAGTGTGTTAAGCAGGGTTTCAAGGAGGTTGCTAGCTCATCAACAGAGTCAGAGCTGGCAATCACAAGAGGAAGGGAACAGCCAGCATTTGTACAATATGCTGCTTTTTAACTTCTGTATTGCTGGTGGCTCAGTGTGTATTTGGTATGAATGGGGAGTTACGTGGTCTTGTGCCACCAGCAGATTGGGGAGATGAGCTGGCAAACATTTCATGTAAGGTGTCGTTGCCATGTTGCCATCTCAAGCAGCTGTAATGTGAAGCGTGGTAAAACACCCTGGAAGTCAGGGAGACTTTAAGGCGCTGGTAATGCGACACTCAGGTTAGTATTTTGGTCAGAGCAGGGGGATAGGATCTCTCCTGTGTCTTAAAATCTGATCTGATAAAAGAGGTACTCAGATCTTTGCTAATATCACTTCATCAGAGGAAGGGAGACATCGTTTTGCAAGAAATGAAGCTTGCATCAAATAAAGCTATTCTGTGTGAGTGCATTCATGGTGCTTTAAAATTAATAAGGATTTTCTTGGCAGTTAATGAACATTTAGTGAAGAAGCTTAATTTGACATTTGAAAAGTTCAATAAATAACTTTTCTTTCTTGATTAAGGCATCTTTTAAACTGTCACTTATACAACCAAGAATTGTCACTTTTTAATGCATTATGAGGTCTTGTTGCATACTGATTCAGCTATTATTGCTTATTAAACAGTTCAGATTTCATGTTCCTTAATTTCCCTGCTCTTGACTATTTTTAGCTGCCTGCTTCTTTAAGGATCATTTATATTTGCATAAGCATTTATTACGTATTCAAGAAAGAAAAAACGGACACAGTGAAGTATGTCTTTGTATTTCTGACTTCCTCCTACTCTGTGGTCCAGTTTGAGATAGCTTTTTATGATCATCCCAGATGTTTACAGAAACTACCTCTTCGCAAAAATCAGAAGTTAAATTTCTTATGGCCTTTTTTGCTTTGTCTCGTGTCACAAACTGCAGAGGTTGTAGGAGATGGTTGTTGGTAAAGCATTAATAAGTCCAGGATACACAGCAGGACATGGCTAATTTTGGGCCATTTCCCCCCTTTTGTTCTCCCATCTGTGCACACAAGTTATCTTATTTTAGCACTACTGGGGTTTATACATGTTCAATAAGGGAATAATAAATTGAAAAGGCAAATTTTTGTTGCCTTGTACCGTGTCAGTAGTGGTTGTTTCTGTTGATAATTGTTGTCAGGCCTTATCTAAGGATAATAAAAGATGTCTTTGACCTGATTTAAATGTGTGTATGTCCATCTCTATTACCATTTCTTGGGTATATGTGATCTTTATTTTTTTTAATGAAAAGCTCTTCAAGTGTCAGCAAATAGAATTGTCTTTAAAAGTAAAAGCCACTGGACCAGAAGCTTTTCAGTACCGTGAATCTCCTGAGAAAGGTGGTTCTTAGTGACCATGGTGTTTTGTCAGCAAAGCAGCAATGACTCTACGAAGTAGTTGGTTAAATCTAGATAATTTGGAAACTCTTGTGTTTCTAAAGCTTAGCTATCTCTGCCCTTTGTCATATCTCATCTTATGTATGCTGAAAAGCCTTGTAAATATGATCTTACCCATTGGCAAATGTCAGGGTTTCAACAAGAAAGATTGTCTTTGGCTTGGCATCCCTCTGCTGGTTACACTGCAAGACAGCTTGCAGGGTCCCATTGAGCTGCTTGAACTCATTTTTTGCAAGCAGCCCTACTCCATTGTTCAGGGATTATTGAGCCCCTTTGGGGCCAATATATCATGCTAAAAAGCTCTGGCAGCAGCCTGAAGGGGAAAGAGCAAGTGGCACATGCTGTATGTACCTGGTATTTGGTTGCAGTGCTAATGCTGAGGTCAAATGACTGATTTAAGTTTTGGCATGGTCCAAACAAACAAAACCCAAACAAAATAAGGTATCCATTTTCTGCCTCTGATAGAGGAGAAATGGAAGACCTGGGCGCAGTCAGACCACAGGCAGTGTGGTGGCTCTGTTTGGGTCTCTTTCAGCTTGCCATTGCTGAGCCCTAGCGTGCACAGGAGGATCAGATCTGTGCTTCCACCAGGCACAATCCAGACTGATGCTCTAGAAAAGGACTGCAGGTGTCTTCTGCTGGCACCTGCCAGTGCCATGCAGCAGCCTGGCCTCTTGCAGCTCAGGAGTGTTTTCCCAAAATCAGGTAGTAAACCCATGGTGGGCACAACTTGAAATGGTGTGTCCAGAGCCCCCCTGGGTCCCTCATCTGTGTGACCAGCAGCATTATAATTGCCTGGGCAAGGCAGCTTGCTCCATTTTGAAAGTGCATTGAACTATTTTAAGCTACTTTTACATTGAACTGATAGGCTAATAAATTATGAATATCTATGTAGGAACTAGTTCAGAGAACCTAGTGGTCTGGAAAGTTATATCCTGATTAGCTGTGCACTAGCTTCCCCATGTTAGTAAATAAGGGCATATCTCAGTGTTATGTTGTGGACATGAGTTATTGAACAGCAATTGGAAATCCTTTGTAGGAAGCAGAAAATATGTTTTTTATTTTTTATGATATGTTTTATGAAGTGTTTATGATATGAAAAATTGAGAGGAAAAGTCTTGTTTTGACTGTAACTTGAATGTGCAGGTAAAACTTCCTAAAATGAAATTTAGACTTTACATCTATTTCTACATTTTAACTTGCATTGAATCCCATAAAACTCAGTTTTAGTAAATTACTGCCTTCTTAGTTGATTTTTGAAAGACTGGAGCTAAAAATTAATTTTATATTATGATTAAAAATATAGCTCTTGCATGAAATTGCAGGCTGTCAGGAACCCTTTTAAAACAAGTTGCAGAACTTCCATTTGGAAAATAAACTGTTTGTGTTTTCATTTAATCTTTTTTTTTTTTTCCACTGGGAACCATAAAAATGTCAGGGATTCTGTATGTTCTATGTGGGTCACACCTGTATTCATAATTTCTGGTTGAACTCAGCCTCCTGAAGTTAACTTTGCTATCTGTTGCTATGCACAGTGGTTTGATTGACTTGAATGTTGCAGATTCAGTCACTTTCCCACTGAAAAAGGAATGTTCATTAGATGTTCATCATCAATACAGAACTTTTAATTAAAATGAAAAGAGTTTTGTTTCTCATACTTCCTACACTGTTAGCAGGTGTTAAGTGTTAGAACATGTGAGAAAGAATCCCACTGGGGTCAGCGAGTTGGAGTTGGGATTTCCATTTCATAGTTGGCATTTGCCATTTCTCAGTTTTGCAGCAAGGTGAATTCTGATTCTCCATAGCCTTTCTTCCTAACTGGAAATCTTACAGCATGAATCATTCCTGCACTTACATGGTTAGGGCATTGCAGAGTTGTTATGAAAAATTACCATCAGTTCCTGAGGACTGGCTACATAAAAAAAAGTCTGAATCTTATTTTTTAACTTTTACCAGGTGGGTTTTTTTTGGTGGTTTTGTTTGTTTGTTTGTTTTTGGTAAGCAAATCCTGTCTAGGACCACACACATGACATGTTGTGAGCATTCAACTAGAAAGAGTCCCTCCTCAGAACTCAGGAAATACCTCTGAAATCAGGAGCTCTGTCCTAGTGTGGTCCTCACATTCCCTGTCAGATATTCATCGCTGGGTCTCTTCTCCTCATTTCATTCTCCCAACCCTTCCTTTAGGAAAGGGAAATTCAGGTGTGGGATGGAAAATAGGATCCATTTGTAGTGCTGTTACTTTTCAGTGCTAGCAGTGAGCTCAATGAGTCTATTCAGGGGTTTTGGAGCCCAGACACATGCACTTTTGTTTTCCTTGGGTCCTTCTCTATAAAGGTCACATTTGCCTTTTCACAGTCAGAGGATTCCTGTGTGGGGGTGGCTGCTGCAGGCTTTCTGAGGGGAAGCACCCAACTTGTTCTCTATTCACAAGCCTGGTCCATAAATCTGCAAAACAAGAATATGTATATAGGGGGCATTGCATAAGCCCTACCATGCGCATGCCTACTTCTTTTTTTCATATGCATAGCTTTTCCAGGACAACAAGTAATTTTATATACTGGATTTTAAGAAAACTGCATCTCCTTTACTTGATGACAGTCCTGAGAAATGAATTTAGGAAGAAACAATGTATTTTTGCCCTAAGACTGGAGTGTATTTACTTTATTCATATGTACAGAAAGAAGTGGTTAAAGAAAGAGAAGTGACTTTAAACATCGTTTATTACCAAGGGACTCAAATAGCTGCATAGTGTGGGATAAGTATGAGTTTTAATGCTTTGATATATGATATGGCATCACAATCATTCATTAAACATGGTGGAGTGGAGACTTGACACTGGAGGCATTTATTTTCTTTTGCTGGACACACTAAAAGAAGACACATGACTAGATGATACAGAATGAGAAATTTAATTTTTATTTCTGATTAATGCTGGCAATTTCTACTGCATTTGTTACAAAGTAGAAATAGGCCTTTGGTCAAAGCCAGCTTTTTGCATTCCCTTGAATAGTCAGTGGTGCTAATACAGTATAAACTGAACCGGATTTGGCTCTGGCATTCAAGCACAAGCTACTCTTTCACAAGAACCCTCTTCTGTTTCCTCATTTGCCGTGTGAGCAGTAAATCTTTTTGATTGTTTCATGCTAGTCTCCCAAATATTATCAGAGTAGGCCAAGTACAGTGCTTCAGTTTCTTTTTGTAATGCAATGATTTAGCAGTCAAATATGGAAACAGATGAAGCTTTTAAAATATATGTAGTACTTACATAAAGATATAGAAACATCTGAAAAAATGTTTATTTTTTTTTCTGTACATTATTCCAACTCCAATTAATTTATGTTTGCTGCTGGGAAAATAATATTGATCATAAAAATGAAATGCTGGTTGGAAATACTTAGGCTTCTGTAATAGAATATTTCTTTCAGGATGAAATATGAGAATTATGTACTTGATTTTACTGCTGCTGAAGCCAGTGGCTGAATGCCCAATTGCCTTCAACTGGAGCAGAATTGAGTCTTCTCTTTTGCAGAAGGATATCTTAAACAGTCAGTAATTCTTAATCTCTGTGTTAAAGCACTTCCATTTGCTAAATTTTTAGTTCTGTTTCAAGCCTGGAGCCATTTGGCTGAAATTGTATTTGATGTATTTTCTGGAAGTCTGTTTTCTGAGTCTGCTTCAGAGTGTGTTTCTGTTTTCTCAAATAAGAAAGAACATATTTATTAAAGTCACATCTCTAGATAGTTTCCCTTTCATATTTGAAAACAAAAGGGATGTATGTGACAAGATGCTGTTTCTATGAAGTTGGCTTTCCCACTTCAAAGAAAGTGATGTTCCTTTAGTGCAATCAGATACGTCTGAGACAGATATATAAAAGGCCCAAAATTTTTGGAAAATAATGTGAGCATTTGATTAATGATTTTTTTTTATAAGACACTACATGTATCATCAGCATAGTGTGTATTTCTTAGCTTGGATGCTGAGCCCTGATAATGTGTTAAAGGCATCTATTTAATTGGGATGTAGAAAGTGAACCTGGAATCTTTCTGGAGGTTCATTTATCTAAAGCATAATAAATTGATCATTGGCCTCTTTTAAAAATGTGGTAAAAAGAAAAAATAGAATGGAATTTCAGATGTTTATCATCTGCTTAGTTTTCCTCTTCAGGGTTTTACTGCAACCAAGAGGACACACTTTAATTTTTTGATAGGGAAGAGTTTGGTCATTTCATAAGAACTCCAGAAGTCACATAATTACAAGTAGAAGATTAAGTATCATCAGTTGCAAAAAGATCACGAGGGATGAGAAGAGTGTATGCATCCAGTAGTGGTTTCCGAAACCTGAAGACTACCTCAGAAAAATGTGTGTGCTTGGGGCTTGATTTAGCACCTGATTGTGAAATAATTGTTTCTGCTAATTTCAAGTAATGGTCTTATGATATATTCCAGGGCAGAATTTGCAACAAATCCAGATTGAAATTATAGGTGATAATCAAAAAAATTATTGAGGAAGTGGTAAATAATTGCAAGGAGTATATTCCATGAAATAAAATATGGGCAAAGTTACAAACTTTTTGTTGGAGCTTTCCATAGGTAAAATGCTGTTGAAATGAAGCCTGTCTTCCATCTCTTTCTTCTAACCTCTCGGCTTTGCCTTTCTTTCATAGTCTGTGCTCAAGTTCTGAAATAGATGTGGGGATTAGGGGCAGATCATCACCCGTTTTCCAGATCATATCTTCTTCCTCAGGACCCACAAAGCATCCTAGGAAGACTGTAAATCTATGTGTAGAGGTGAACAGACCTGCTTCAAACAGGAAGCTGTTAGACCTATGACTCAGTTCTCTGAAGACCTGGTAGAAAAAGTAATGGAAAGTTCTGCTTTTGTAGAATTCCTGTAAAAAGATCATTGTAAAGTCATGGAAATACTAGTATATTACCTCTGTGCAAAATTGACAAGAATGGGGCTAAGGGAGTTACCAATAGAAACCTTTTTCACAACTCTGCTTCTAGCAGAGAGTTTGAAGGAGAACAAAAAAACCCCCAAACCAATCCACCAAAGAACAACAAAAATACCCCAAACAAACAAAAAAAGGAGGTAAAGAGTTAGTGAGTTCTCTTGTTTCACCATCTATTCTGCTTGTAACCAAAGCAAGTATCAATATCTGTGTCTGCAATAGATATCAATCTCCCACATAGGTTTTTTTTTAGATCCTGTCCTCTTTTTCGTAGAAACAAAACACCTTTGTTTAGAGATCATAGGCTCTCCAGGTGATGTTAAGGCTGAAATTCTTTTTTGTATTTATGTTAAACTCTGAATAGTACATAAGGCAGCTATTTATGCATCAAATAACTAAGTCTCAACACAAAATTAGTCTCTGTTCTCTCTACCCAAAGCCCTGATGCCTTCCATTTCCTGGTAGTACCCAGGGTTTTAAATCTTATAAAGTTGACCTAGCTTGTGTTTCCAGAGATAAACATCTAAGACTTTTTCAAAGCTGCAGTTTCTTTACAGTGCCTCTGCTGTGGTGTGCTGGAAAGCATGATGAGGATTATGTTTTTGATGTTTGTGATTTTTCCCTCTTTGCCTGTTGAAGATTTGATACTGTTCGCCTGCTTGTTCTCCATCTGTCCAGTAAGAGCATTTATGCCTTTCCTATAACAATGGGCTGAAGGCTACTCTGTTCAGAAAAATTTAGTATGCTGCCCATTTGGATTAAAAAATAGAAGTAATTTTAGAAATGTGTGGAGGAGGGGGGGATGTGTTATTTTTGTTGGCAGCATTATGGGAAGTGTGAGGTCCCATCTCATGTTAGAATTTTATCTTGTTTGTCATATCTCTCCTGATAAGTCAAAGTGAACTGAATAGCTTCTCTGAGTCACCAGAAAATAAAAGCTCATGGGATTAGCAGGGTTTCTTTCGATCAATGGACCTTGAAGTAATGCACATTTCTAAGCAGCATTGTTGTTCTTCTATGCCCTCCTGTGCATGAGGAGCTGTAATTATGATAAACATGATGAATGTGTTGGACTGCACTGCCTGGCAGTCCTCTGGAAATTCAGTAGTTTAGACCTGTGAAAGAGCCACCTGTGTTCTCTACTTTGTAAGTGGAGCAAAAAGTAAAGCAATAAGATAAAGCTGTTTTGGGCACAGAACTCTCTCCATACACCCCAGCCTTGCCCCATACTCACTGCAAATGAAAACAACCCACGGTGGCAGTGCTGCCTGGCCCTGTAGATCTTAGCTATTCTACAGCAGGATCAGTGAACAGATACTGCCTGTAACCCAGATATCTTGGCTACAGTAGTTACTGCTCCTCCTTTCAGCACGATACTGTTTCAAATATCTGTCCCCTGGATATCTCAAATGTCTCAATTTCATCTTCATCCTCATGCTGATGAAAACTGGAGTCCTGATCTTGCCATATGAACTCAATATGTGAAAGAGATATGTAGCTGCCACTATTGGCCAGGTCTTACAAGCATCTTGGATGAGCTCTCAGGGGTAATGCAAAGGAGGAAGTAAAAATGTGTTCATGGAACACATCAGGAGAGTTCGTCTCCTGGGTAAAGATGAGGGAGGGGAAAGAGATCATCACTGGAGAAAGGAATAAACAAGATAATCTGCCCAGCAGATTACTGTAATTAGTGTCTGTGGGCACTTAATGGGATAAGGGCAGAAAGAAGTACAGGTATGTGGCATCGGAAGGTTTTATTTTCATGGAGTGTGGATCAGTGAAGCATTCTGCAAAGAATGCAGAAGACTCTGAGCAAGAGGACTGGCTGGTGGGAAGGAGCAGCATAAAGATACAGGAAACAAAGCTGAAAGTTATTTCATGAAAAAGTGGGAGCAGAGGGATGTCTTGTGGAGGGAAGCATTTTCAGCTAAGAAAAATGCCCATTATCTTTCACTGTATTTCTATTTGTACAGCTATAGCATGTTCTAAGCCATAACTGTATTTCCTCCATGTTTGGAAGGTCCCTTGCATGCTTTTTTATGTTAGAGAAAGCAGTAGATACAATACAAGTAGGCTATTATTGCCTACAGAATAAGAGTCTATGTTTGAAGTAATCTGTTTTGGTTTTTTTATCTGTAAAGGTTGTTCCACCAAAATCTAGGATTTTTGTACATGGATGGAAGTCCATCTGAGTTTTTTCTTAAGTTGACTAAATTTCCAGCAGTGAAATAATAATTTTTAGTTTATTATTTATCTATCCTTGCTTTAATGATGAGTTATTTCTCTTACAGTTGGTGTTTGCAAGCAGGAGATGCTCCAGAAGAAGAATGCTGTTTTGGTGGATGGGGTCATCCTAAATGGTCCAATAATGGACTCAAAAGCAGGAGAGAAGTTTGTGGAAGAGGCCTGTAAGATTATAATGGAAGATGTTGTCCAGAAAGCAGATGATATAACAGAAAAGGTAAAGCCATAGAGTGTTGTTGAGACTTTGTAGTGAAGATAATGAACAATAAATCAATTTTTTATAAGATGTATTTTATTGCACTCTAAGTAGCCTCAAAATTGCTTCTGGTCTGTGCTTGGCTCCAAAATAAAATACAGCCTTACAAATTAATAAAGAATGTATTATAAAACCTTCCAATAACATAATTAGCATACATATCTGCCCTAAAATGATGGCGTTTTTTTACTCTCAGAATACAAAGTCCATTTTCTTTGAGATCGCAAATGGCTGTAGTGTTTTTCATGTTTGGAGTGGGGTTGAGTTATTTATTTACTCCTCAGAGGCACTGGTGTTGGAGAAGGAGGAAAGTGGGTGTGGTACCACCGTAAAAGGACAATATTATAAGATTGCTGTGGGTTCTGCAGAACTTGCTTAAGAGGCTGTGTGGGAAGAGGTCCTGCAAATAAACCATGCTTGCCTTTGTCACTGCTTGCTTCCACCCCTTGGCAGCACAGCATCTGAAAGTGCTGTGATTACAAATCCTTAGCTAAGGACAGAATTTGAGCTGCAGGCCTCTTTCTTTTCTGCCTTTCAGCATTCCCCACTCTAATGTTTATGGTTGAGCGTTGCCTGAGACAGGATAAAACCAACATCCCGTGAGGCCAGTTTACTGGATATATTTTCTGGTGGCACGCTGCCCTGCCATGGGAAGTTTTGTGAAAGCAGTGCTGAGCAGGGTGATTACTATGTACCTATATAACCTCTTGCTCCTGGCCAAGCTGTTCACTGATGGTGTCTGCCCTGCTCCCCATCACTAGGTCTGCGAATGGCAAGCCCCCGAAAAGCTTAAGCAGATTCTCGACCTGGAAATGAGGGACACTGGAGAATGTCATCAGAAGATCCTTCAGCTCTGCCGTGATGTTATAAAATACAGCGTCAAAACCAGTAGGAATGGGGTTTTAAGCACAGTTCTGCATGCTAACTTAGACAGGATAATATTTACAAAGCTCTCTCATCTTTGAGGGAACTGGGAGTGTGAATGTTTGTTTCCCTCTTTCCTATACAAGTGTGCAAACAGTTGTTTGACTGAATTCTGGTCACCATAGGTTTGACTATTATAAGTAATAATGACAAACTAATCAAAAAGTAATTAACGTAATGCCATTTGCATTAATAGTAGATTCCATAATTTTGAAATCTTGGGAAAGTCACCTAGACAAATGATACAACAGTCTAGCAAAACAGGCAGGAGAAGGACCTTTTTGTGTGATTTCCTGCTGTCTGAGTGATGAGGTTTGGAGTCACCATCATTGCTCTTATATATTCTTAGTGATGATTACCCTCCATTTATTATTGTTCTATTTGAGCAATAGTCTTGTAGGGTGTTAATTTGGTGATAGGCAGTAATTCCTGTTCCAGACACCATGAGAAGAGAGCCTGCAGTGTTTCAGAGACAGTATGCCACAGCTCTGCAGGATTAGTTCTCTGTAGCTAACCTTTCTGCAGCATGTGCAGGGTAATTCAATCTTGGTGAAGAGGGATGAACAACATCTGTTCAGGAAATAGCACTGTGAATCTGTAGCTCAGGATTTCAGATGTTATAAGGCTTAGGCTGTATTTTGTTAAGTAAGAAAGACATTTGATATAGTTTGTTGTGCATTTCTGGGCTGCATTCCCTGCTACAATCACTGTTGCTGCAGAGTAAAACTGTAAAATAATTTTGAGAGGGAACTTATGCTTTTGAAAACCATAGAAGAGTAGTGATACTGATCTGCAGGGGCAGTGTACTAATAATATGCAGATATAATTACTGAGTTAGTGGAAGATGATCTGTCTATCTTACTTTTGCAAATTGCCTTTAGATTATAATTTGTTACACTATGTCACCTTAGAAAGGATGTTGTATATAAAACTATGCTGTGCAAATAGGCTTTAATTTGAGTATAGACATTTATTGAAGCCCCAGTTATAATATAAAGGGAGCCATAATGTTTACTAGTTTTGCATCTAAAATGCTATACTATGGATTAAAATTTAGGTGGTGACCCCACTGTTGAATGGAGTTGTTTTTATAGTCAGCAATAGTATAGAATTTTGTCAAAATTAGTTGTATCTCTGTGTTTAAAGGCGGGTAAATAAATTCTGTTAACTTCTCATTCATTTTAAGTGTGCAGCAAATTTTTCCAAGCTGTTAGACTGCCTCTCTCTCTGTGTTGAAACTTTGGGTGGGAGAAAAGGCACAGCTGCTTGGGATCAGCAGGTTCCTGTATTCTACTGCTTAGCAAAATTTGGCTGAGCATCAACTGTGGCCTCTCAAAACCACTGTTTAAAGGCACTATGTATACTCAATTTTCAATCCCTTTTATTTTTTGATTTATAAAACTTGTGAACAACTCACATTTATTCTGTGCACCACTTGCATTTCTCAAGATGTTTTGAAGGTTGAAAGTACTTATTAAATTTACTTTCAAAGGTATTTCTAACTTTAGGAAAGGACAGCACATCCAGAGGATACTGAGAGAATGGAGTCAATTGTGTTTTGCAATGATCAGCATTCAACTGAGAGGGAGTGTGATGGTACACACTCTTTTCTGGTACATCCTGTCACTTGCTTTTCATCTGTATTTTCAGATCATCCGAGATTTTTCAATCAGCTGTATGCTGGGATAGATTATTACTCGTTAGTGGCTCGTTTCATTACAGAAGCACTGAACCCCAGTGTGTAAGTGTGCTTCTTTGTCCTCTTGATGGTTAATAGTATGCTTTTTGGAATAACAGCTTTTTTTGCTTCCTTGCTTCTGATTTCTGTTTCCAGTGTTACAGAAGAGGCAGGAATTGTGCAAGACTTTGGGAGAGAAAACCCTTTGATTTAGATTGGCTGAAGTTGGGATTTACGAGGAGAGATTTTTTTTCAATGCTAATAAACCTAGACTTTTATCTTACTTAGTACATAAAAATAAATTAATCAGACTTAAGTTAGTTATTCATATCCTTCGAGGCATTCTGCACAGAGTTGAATGCAAATGGTTACCTGTCTACTGTTTACTTGCAAATGTAAAGCTGAAATTTAAGCATGTGACCTACATTAAGAGCAAACTCTGGTGTATTACTTTGAGAGTGGAAGTGTCAATGAGATGCTGCCAGAAACTAAGCAATTTCTCTACTGTATGAGATCCACAATGTTTTTAGTTTATAGTCCTACTGCTGGTGGTGGTCAGCTGCTGATAGATTAGAGAAAGGTGCAAGAAGCCTTTATCCAGTTTTAGCAATGCTCTGTGCCATGAGTTATGTAGTTTTAATACCAATTATCATGCTATTATTTCTCTTTAGATACACATATGAAGTATCCCCTGTGTTTCTGTTGGTGGAAGAAGCGGTCATCAAGAAAATGATTGAATTCATAGGCTGGGAAGAAGGGGATGGTATATTTAATCCAGGTAGGAACAGTTCAGACCTCAAGCTGAGTCATTATAAACTGCCTAATACCATTAATTCTATGAACACTGGAGTAACGTGGAATGTTTGAAAATGCATGCAAAAGTGTAGTGATGCACAAAACTATTTAATCTA
This sequence comes from Leptocoma aspasia, assembly GCA_013399835.1. Taxonomy (NCBI): domain Eukaryota; kingdom Metazoa; phylum Chordata; class Aves; order Passeriformes; family Nectariniidae; genus Leptocoma; species Leptocoma aspasia. The sequence goes on from VXAX01001839.1 coordinate 1,218,926, forward strand.
GGCTTATCTCATGTGTCTTCTAGTAATAATTCAGCGATTCTGACCAGTGAATGAAGGAAAACACTTCTACATTAAATATAACTATATAGAATTATTTGAAATTAATTGTTTGTAGCTGATGCCCTTCCTGACCTTATTAACAATACCAACAGCCTCATTGGAAGGAGTCAACTTAGCTGACAGACAGGGACCTGATTTATGTCCTAGATGCCAATCCATGGTGCCTGAGGGCATAGATCTGTGTATCCTGCCTATGAACTGTGGGAGCAAGAATTTACATGATTTTAGCTCCTTTGAATTTTTATTATTTTATTAAACATTATGATAAAGCAGGCCAAATAGATATTTCTTAAGGTGCTTGATAAACCATGTTTTTCAAATGCTCTGTAAGGCAGTGTTTCAGCCCACTGCACTGAAATAATGAAGTATAATGGTGATATTTCATAGATTATTCAGGTAACAAATAATTGGGCTAGATGTAAAACTTTTATATCCATTTTGGGGGTGAGAAGGGAAATTAAAAGAGTACATGGGTTTAAACTCCCCCTCCCAAAGTGAAACAAAGTCAGTAGTTCTAGCCTACACGTTAGTAGTAGAAAAAGAAATAAGCTAAAAATCCCTGTTTTTTAAGTATATTACTGGTATGGATTTTTTTTTTCACATAAAATTTGATGTGTATTTTTGGTAGAAGCCTTACTTTTACAGAATAATTTCTGGCTTAAAATTTAGTAATCTACTGAGAGAAGATAAATTAATTGTCTTTTTTTTTGGTTCTAGTTTTGTGTGAGGGTTTTTCTTACTGCTTTGGTTTTGTTCTTCTAGGCGAATAAAACCTGTCCTGAGTGAATAAAACTTGTCCAGATATTACCTTGCAGATCTTTCAGTTCCCACTCACTGTGTTTGTTTTTGTTTTTTTTTTCCAAAGACCTGTTTCTCCCTTGGTCCTCTGAGGCCTGGTTGCCCAAGAGATCTCCAAGGCTCTGAGCTTGGTGCAGGCAGCTGGGCTTGCTCTGCTTCAGTGTAGAGGGCAAGGTGCTATGGCAGGGTTTTCTCTGTCAGGAAGGATTGCTTGGGCTTTGCAGCTCTTATTCCTCAGGAAATATCCCCAAAGAGCATCCAAACAGGCTCTGCTTTCATGCCAGCTGCAGAGCCCAAGGTTTATTTTATGTATGTAGCCTTCAGGGGAGGAAATAAACTGTGATGGATGTATCACTAGGATGCCTGTGGGGTTTATTTTTCCCTTAATAGGTCAAGCACTCAGATGCAGGAAAGGTACTCATACTGTGGCTAATACAATATTTGTATGTCTCTTTTTGCAGGTGGATCTGTTTCTAATATGTATGCTATGAACTTAGCAAGGTACAAATTCTGCCCTGAGATAAAGGAGAAAGGGCTTTCAGGTCTGCCAAGACTAGTTCTGTTCGCTTCAGAAGAGGTAAAATGAAAACAAAAAAGAGCTTTTTGAACTTTATTTTTCCAGTAGCTGCAAAATTATATCATTTGCATGTCTGATGGGGCAGTGGTACAATAATTCTGATGTGGAGTATTGGAGCGAGGTGGAGAAGTCTGATGGTAAATTTCCCTGCAGAAACTTTCTTGCTTTCAGAAAAGAAACACAGATGTTCCTGCTTTGAAAACTGCTGATAAAGGAATAGGTGTACATGGGGCAAACCTGAAGCAGAATGCATGTGCTATATTGTGGAGGTCTGCAGCATTTGATTTCCCACAGCATAAAGTCTAGCAGGAACTGTAGGCAGGTTTTGGATGTCAAAGGTTTTTATCTGCATGTTTAATTTGTACTAAACTGAGTACTTGTGGACCTGTGAGATGGCTCTCTGCAGCTCCCATTTTGCCCTATGTCTGAATACAGATTGGTTGTGGTACAAAGTCAAACCCACCATATGCCTCTCAGAAAAAAATGCTGGACCTTTAGACATTTTTTTCTTTAAATAATTGAAAATATGTGGCTAGTTTTTAAAGTTTTTGAGTAATATCAGTCCAAAATGCCTGTGGGAAATTGAGTTATGTTCATACATTTTTTTCTGAAGGTAGTTTTTGGAGGCTTTTTTCTCTTTCCTGTCCCTTCAGTTTTGAGAGTTTATCATTTGATTAGTGCAGAGTTGTTATTAATTCCGACTCTACTATATAAAGGCCCCAGTGGAAGCCTTCACAGAACCTTGTTGTATTAGAAAATATAAACTTACTAGAATAATTTTAGCTCAGATGTTTATGCTCCAAACAGTTTGCAGTGTAAATAGATGAGAGGCTTATTTTGAAGAAGCCTGAGGGATGAAGGCATTGTATAAGTTTTCCAAGATAACATGTCTTTTGGAACTGAGCCCACGTGTCCTAAATAAAGGTTGTTTGTTTGTTTTTTTCCCCAATGAGATATATTTTCTTGTCTGTTTTCTTTTTTTTTCCTGAAAAGTGTGCATATGAAATGACATGCCAGGTCATACTTAGTCCATCATATTACATCTTCAAAATAGTTGAGGAGGAAAAAATTAGTTTGAAGCAAGCTCCATAAATGCTTTTGAAGTGAAGTTCATGAAACTTTTATCATGAAGTAACATTTTATTTCATTGCATGGTTTAACTACAACATATTTTCTTACTCTGAAATAAGCAAACATTTAATTTCATGTCAAAAGAAATTTTAATTGGCCAGAATAAATTTATTTTTATGTCTTTGCTTCACCAGGAAGACCAAAACCATAAACCATAGAGCTGACCAGGAAAAATAAATCGGTAAATTATTTGTAAGGCCATGCTTTTGATCTCTAATACTTTGTTTGCTTCACACAACTACATAGTCTTTAGTACTTAATAATCATTTACTGTCAAACTGATGCTTTTAATAGCTAGATAATGTGACTATTTTCTAAGATCACTTCTGTTAATTCAGTGTTATGAGGGAGGAAACAGGCATATTAATTTATAATTATTTTAGATCCACCTGTACTGAGTCCAAGCTAGATGAATTTTTGGAAACTTTTGTTCAGGTATGCCATATTGAGGATATATGTAATCAGTAGTCCACACTGGAGACAAGTACAGAAGTACTGGTGTCATACAATCTTAGGTTTTTTATTATTGTTTTTATTTTGAGTCTTATTTACCATTTTGCACCTTTGAATCACAGAACTGGGGAATCATTTAGGTTGGGCAAGACCTTTGAGATCATCAGGTTCAACCTTTGACTGACCACCACCTCATCAACAAGACCATGGCACTCAATGCCACGTCCGGTTGTTTCCTGAACGCCTCCAGGGATGGTGACTCCACCACCTCCCTGGGCAAACTTCCAGTGCTTAACCTTTCCTGTGACAATTCTTATTGTCCAGCTTGAACCTCCCCTGGCACAGCTTGAGGCTATGTCCTCTCATCCTGTCACTGGCTGCCTGGGAGAGGAGTCTGACTCCCACCTGGCAGCACCCCCCTTTCAGGCAGCTGTAGAGGGCAATAAGGTTGGTCCTCTCTGAGCCTTCTTTTCTCTGGGCTAAACGCCCCCAGCTCCCTCACCCGCTCCTCACGGGACTCACTGCCCGGATCCTTCACCAACTCTGTTCCCTCCTCTGGACCCCCTCCAGCCCCTCAGTGTCTTTCTTGTAGTGAGGGGCCCAAAACTGAACACAGAATTTGAGATGGAACCTCACCAGTGCTGAGCACAAGGGGACAATCACTGCCCTGGTGCTGCTGGCCACACCATTGCTGATACAGGCCAGGATGCCATTGGCCTTCTTGGCCACTTGAGCACACACTGGCTTGTGTTCAGCTGGCTGTTGACCAGCAGCCCCAGGTCCTTGTCCCCTGTGCCACTTTCCAGCCACTCTTCCCCATGCCTGTAGTGCTGCCTGGGGTTGTTGTGACCCAAGTGCAGGACTAGGCACTTTGACTTGTTGAATGTCACACCCTTGTCCTTGCCCATCAATCCAGCCTGTTCAGATTCCTCTGCAAATCCTTCCTACCCTCCAGCAGATCAATCTCCCACCCAGCTTGGTGTCATCTGTGAGCTTCCTGAGGGTACACTCAATCCCCTCATCCAAACATCTTTTGTTTTTGTTGGATTTTTTTTTGTTGGTTTTGTTTTAACTGAAGAGGTACCAAGGAGAAGCAAATTGTCAACCCCCCCAAGAAAACACACAAACAAAAAGTAAAACAAAACTTGGAGAAATTAACAACCTGGGTTTATCTTCATCATGAATCAGGCAAGAACATTGACATGGAGAAACCATGAGGTTATAATGAACTGAGTATTGATAAAGAGTCAAAAGACATGACTGTTCAAGGCTCTTGTGCTATTTTAGGGCTTGGCTGCAGTGCTATGCTGAAATAAAATTATTTTTTCCTCGATTTGCTAAGTCTCTACGTTTCAGTTTGGCACTTGTCAGGTTGAAAGAGTTGCCCCGCTGCAAAGCAGGAATGCACAGGCTTCCAACGACTTGTATGATCCAGGGCTATGTATTTTTTTGTATGTTCTTGGATAACATAAAGATGTATATTTAATGCATGGCCCACCCAAGATCCTCACATGTTCTGCTTGGCCTTCAGAAATAAAAAGGCTCCTTGTTCCTGCAAGTAAATGCTTAGATATTTAAAACTGTGGTGATACACAGTGAACACTGTTTATGCTGGTACTCTGTAATACTTTTGCTGGACCATTACAGAGTGATTCCCCTTGAGACAGTAGCAGCAGAAGAGTAATTGTTATATCCCACTTTCTGGAGGCGTGATTTGTGGCTCTGTAGGAGAAAAATGTGGTTCTAGTTAGAGATGTCAGCCCAACTTTTTATTCCCTTTTGCTATTTGAGTCCCATCTAAACTTTATTCGGGCACAAGTATGTGTTACATTGATCTGAAAGGCAGAAATCTGATAAGTTTGAGGTAAGTAAGGGTAGTTGAAATGTAGATGTCAAATAAGCAGATTTTTTAGATGAAATGAAACTAAATTTCTCCCCAGTGCAACTTGAACATGAAAGTAATAAAGTGAGAGAGCACATTAACTTATCATGTTGTCCCCTGTTGAAATTACAACAGGCAAAAATGAGTAATAAAACTATCTCATAATAATGTAATTGCTTTATGCAATTATGTTTCTAGGAAACTTTTTAAAATCAAGAAAATACAAATTTATCTTCTGTTTTAATGAGCACAGGTAGAATGTACCTTGTTTTTGCAAACATTATTAAGAAATGAAAACTCTGTCTAGATACAGGTAAAATAGTACAGCAGCACATCTTAAATGCACCAATGTTCAAATTTGATCTTGTGCTCAAAGATGGTAATTTTTTACTACAAATGGCTACAGATTTAATAATTTGTCCAAACAAACTAAACTGTGAAAGACATGGCAAGAGTAAACTGAACTCACAGTATTTAAAATAATACTTTTAATCTGGATATTTCTTTCTCCTTTTTTTGGAAAGGGAACTATGAAAAGTGAATTAGTTGGCACTCTTGTGACTGTAGCTGCTAAATGTTCTTTGGTATATTTTTCTTAAAATGATGCAATGCAGTTTAGCATAATGGCTTCTAGTAATGAAGAGGAGGGAAGCAATTCTTAAATGTTTTCAATCAATATAACTGAAAGACCTCTTTTTTCACCAAAGGAATCATATTCCATGTCTATGTAGTATTATGAGTCTTGGTTTTTTTTCTGTCCTACTGAAGAAAAGAATTTTCCAAGAAGTACAGAAGTACTTCTGGAGGAAAAATAATTTATCTTGCAGCCTGTTTGTTTTTGTATTCCCTCTGTTCTTCTCTTTTCCTCTGCTTTTTGGTATAATCTCTCAGGTTCTCAAGCCTCTTTTATCTTTCTTCCAGTCTCTCATACCATTGTTTATAATAAAATATATAATTTACTGACTGTCTGCTTACTAGTATACTGAATTTGTAGGTCTGCTGCTTACTCAGTTTGGAGCAATCTGATTATTCTTGGTGATTCATACCTTTCATTTGAAAGTAATGGCTAGAAATCAGTGATGGAGGCAACTTGTATTTTAAGTGGTTCACTAGTCAGTCAAAAACATCTCCAAACTTCTGCTGAACAACACAGAGCCACTTACAATCATTATTACCTTTATTGATGTAATGTAAGACTAATTATCCACCTATGTATGTTATTATTCTTGTAACAGTCTAAATGACTGAGCCCTAAAGGCCTTGCAGAAGTGTCATGTTACAAATTAAGCTTTCTTAAAACTACTCAGTAGCGTCAGGTAGTGTCATTGTATGCCTTTGTTTAAAAAGTGGGTGATGGTGGGGGAAACGTCTTTGTCAAAAAGAAAAAGAGCCCTCTGAGATCATCCATCTCATCAAAATAAGCGTGACAGGCTTTAATGCCCTTAATATATTCATGCCCACACATTAAAATGTTGTACGTTTTTCATAATTATGTTCTGCAGTAACTGCATTTGTGTGAACTCTCAGGAAGACAATGGAATTAATTAACCACCTGGTTTCACCTCCTGTATGAAAAGTAACAATTGTAGACATCTTTGTGTTTGCTGGAGTATGCATTATTTTCACCCTTCAGTAATAATGTGTAAAAGAGACAATTTTATTTTTGTGAGAAGGGCAGTGGTAATCCAGGGGTTGGATGGTCTTGGTTCTGAGAAGAACTGTCTAGTCCTAGGGATGTGGTGTACTCTCAAAAGTGACTCCACTGCTATAAATGGGTAGTTTTGATGTCTAAATATCTTCAGGTTAAAAAGGTTACTGTATCTTGAATTCCCAGGCTAATCTTGAAGGCAAATTAAGCAGAGATCAGTGTACTCTTGTTCTGGAATAAGACAAAGTGTTCTTGTGCTGGAATAACAGTATCCACAGTAGAGCAGGTCCTTATAAAGGTGAATGTTGGAAATATGGTTAGATAAACCATTAATATTAGTTGAAAAGAAAAAAGTTTGTAAAAAGTATATAGTGGTCTGTGTGCTTGAACAGCATCCTCATCTTAGTCATTTTACCACATTCTGATTAAATAAACACCCATTTTTAAAATCCTCTTTTACACTCCACAGGCTTCATAGGCTGATGCCCTTTATTCAGTGCAAAGTGAGAAGTGGGCTGCATGTGTCTGTGTACTCATTCAGATATGTCTCTGTGATGAGACCTAGCTAAAATTTTTTGCTAAAATAGTAATTTAATTTTCTCAAAAATGTAGACTGGTCCACACTGGAACCTTTTGCAAAATCCACAGTAAAGTATGAAGATGTGCTGAGTCTTGTCTAAAGTCTGCTTGCTCTCTCATGTTTTATGAAAGAGAACTATGAAAAGTGAATTAGTTGGCACTCTTGTGACTGTAGCTGCTAAATGTTCTTTGGTATATTTTTCTTAAAATGATGCAATGCAGTTTAGCATAATGGCTTCTGGTAATGAAGAGGGGGGAAGCAATTCTTAAATGTTTTCAATCAATATAACTGAAAGACCTCTTTTTTCACCAAAGGAATCATATTCCAAGTCTATGTAGTAGTTTCTAAGGTTCACATTCACATGAACTGTCTTCACACCACCATGATTTCCAGATCCCTTTGCAGAGATAGAACATTGAAAGCCTTGCAAATCCCCATTTTGCCACATCTGAAGCTTTGGTAGGTCTTGAGACTTTAGCTCCTTGGTCCTGTGAACATGGGTTGCTGAATTAGGCCATGGGTCAGTTCAGCAGAGTATCCTGTCTCTGGAGTATCTTGTCTCTGGCAGTGGCCATCAGCTGAGGATTAGAGAAAGCATACACAATTGTGGCAAGCATAAAGTAGTAGAAGCTTCAAATATACATCCTAACTAAGGGTCCAATTTCAAAGGAGTGGGGCTTTTGGACTTTCAGACCTAATTAATTGCTTCCAGGCTGTAGAGTTAAACAGCCTTTAGACCCTTTTCCTCATGCACTTCCTAACTCTTACACTCATTGATACTTTTGACTCAGTTCTCTCAAAACATTTTGAAAAAATTAATAATTCTTCCCTGATGACACTTCAAAGCTTCTACTTTTCATTCTAATGCAGAACTAGCTCTAAGAAAAATTCTACTAAATAGAGCTTCTAATTTTTTTCTTAAGCCTGCATTTTAAACATGGTGCACAACTTTTTTTGTCTTATTTTCCCCAGTTTTCTGTGTGTGTTAAGTACAAGATGGGCTTTGTGATATGTACCTTATGTACCTTATCAGTTTGATTTTTGTGTTAGAATATGCTGTTGTCATTGCTGTTAGGTGCTGTTGTACTTGTCACTGTTCCCTATGTTAAGGAATTTGCTTCTCTTATTTAATTGTGTGTGTACTTTTTTTTTTTTTTGTGCCTTTCTCACTTACAGTGCCATTACTCCATGAAGAAGGCAGCCTCCTTCCTGGGTATTGGTACAGAGAATGTGTACTTCATCAAAACAGATGAAAGGTAAGAAAGCAAAAGCCATGACTCTGATCTCTGAGCCTTTTTAAAATGCAGTAGTGCTGCACATAACTAACCTATTTGAATGTAACTGAAAAAGTTTTAAATCTGTGTCCCTTAGAGGTAAGATGATACCTGAGGAACTGGAGAAACAAGTCCAGCGGGCCAGGAAAGAGGTGAGAGGGGGAGAGAGAGTGTGAAGGAGAGAGGAGAGTATGCAGACTGTGTGCTTGTGTCTGAGTGAAAGGAAGGAAAACTAAGAGTGACCAAAATCTTAAAAATAGGGCAGTTAATGTAACAATGTCTTTCTTACAGGTGCAATCTGTTTGCTGCAAACTTGTGGAACAAGCCAAGGCTAATGGGTTCTACACTCTTAGAAGGGAGGAAAATTCCACAGGGTGTTTACTGCTAATGAAAGTCCCGAGTACAATGCTGCTCTGAAGCATTTAGCACATTTCTTGTAGGATTTCTTTTGTCCTTGATCCTTTTTTAAATGGATGCACTATGTTTTCCTAAAAGGGTTTTTCAATTAATTACAGCAGCTATTGCTCTATTACCTCTGCAGTGAGCAAGAACTGTAACGTGTGGCTTAGTCTCTAAAACTATCTTGCAAGCCTCAAATGCTAAATTCCATCCTTTCTATTATTCTACTGAGAGTGCAGAGATGTGCCTCTTTTCCCCTAGGGACTTTGCCAAGTAGAAAGTCGAAGGCAAGAATTCGGAAAGCCGCTGATGTGTGTATTGAGACAACATTAACATACATTCATTCCCACAATCTGTAAGACAGCCCTTACCTATAGTCAATACAATTTATTTTAGAGAGCTTGAAGGACTAAATGTGGCTTCCAAGAGGATCTTCTTTTGGCTTGGTTAGCTCACCCTATTTCTCACTTCCAGTTTGTGCATCAGAGCAGTAGAATTCAGAGCTTAGCCCTTAGTCCATGATGGGTGAATACAAAGCAACTAGTGCAATGTCCATGGCATGGACAATACCTTCCATGGAATTCTACCTTTGTAGCTGATAGAAAAGCCAAGGCAGTCCTGTTCTGTCCTGCACTGGCATGGCCACAACAGCTGACAGTAAGTTCTGATTTGGATACATTTTCTGCCAAACAACCATCTCTTATTTGAGTTTCATGCTGGATAGCATAGCTATTGATACATGGGGGTCCTGATGACCTAGCAAACTCTCTTGCTTGCCTCTTTCTGTGCTTTGCATTTTCTGAGGAAGACAACCTGTACTTTACTCATTTGAGCAAGCTGGGGGGGAAAAAGGGACTGAAATAAAATAAAGTATGAGGAAGCAGGCTTGCAGGAGAATCAACTATTTGCTTTTGTAAAAACAGTATTCTTGTTTGTTCTTGTAACAATACATGTAATGGTCATTTGAAAGAAATCATCTGGCATTTATGATTTTTCTTAAAAAGGTCAAGCTCAGTATGGTACTCTGCAACTTAGAAACAAATGTTCTATATTAAAATGCTCTGCTTACAGGAAAACATGAATTCACTTGCATTTTAAAGGAAGTTACAGGTGTATTGGAAGGTTTTCATTTCATCAGAGCTTCAGTGTGTCTGTTCTTGACAAAATGCTACTTTACAATTTTACAGGACACTTCAGAGAATTACAGTAAATATTCTAATGACTCTAGACAACAGAGGGTGCATTTGCTTGTGATTGAAGCACAAAATCATCACTGAATATAAATGGCAAGAATCTTCCCTTTTTATAGAATTTAGACAGGAAGATTAGTTTAACTATATTGTCAAGAGTAATAAAAATTTAATTCCCTTTTTTGTGGGAAAAGTATAATGGTACCAATTACTGGAATTTGTAGAGATTCGAGACTTGTCCCTGTATTCAGTTGTGTTACCAATTGGCTGCTTGACAACCTTTGACTTTGATGTAGCTGTGAGATAAAATTGCTGGGAACACTAAGAGAAAATAGATCTATTGGATACACCTTTGCCTCGCTTGCAAGTGTTTTGTACTCAAGCTTCAGGCTGATTTTTAAGTTTGATTAACTATTGTGGTAGCTTATACTCAGAATAAATGACCAAGAAGTGAATTAAAAGCTGGTAAGTCTTCATGAATGTATAGGATTAATTTAAGTTCATTCCAATGTTAATTTTGACTGCTTCAGCCATTTGTAAAAAAAATCTAAAATACAAATAAATCATAATTATGTATGATTCTAATAGTCCTCTACACTGTAAAGAAGTATAAAACTGTCAGAGTCTAAATGTGATATAAGCCTGTCTGTCTCTGTAGATGCTTAAAGTAGCAACAGTTTAAAAAAAAAAAAATTGGATTTCACCTGGGTGAAGATACGTGGAAGACTTGTGTGGAGTTTGATTTTTCAGGTGATGTCTGATTTCACTAAAGCTCCATTGAGTTACTTCCACAGACACACTTACATAATCTGAGAGATCTATTTCACTGCAAACGAACTTCAGTGATCCCAGCTTGTACAATTCCATAACACCTTTGGTGCCTCTGCAGTAAGTGTGTTGTCTTTCTGCAGGGCAGGTGCTGAACCGTGCAGAGCAGCTCTTTCAGCATCCATTTAGCAGCAAGTGAGACTGCACAGTCATTGCTAGGGCAGACACCCTCAATTTCCTGGAGTTGTCTCAGACTCCACCCATTCTTTTCGTTGTTGCAGGTTCTGCTCCTAAGTAGACCCAATGCAGATCTGCAAGGGTCCGTGAGCTGCTCTGCTGTTAGCTGAAGGGAAGCAAAGATGGATGGCTGTCAGTGGCTGTCTGAGACCCCAACCTGACAAAAGTTTTCCTTATCCCACCTGACTGACCTTAACACGGTCTGAGATTTCCAGCCGTCTCTCTCCTAATGTTCAGTTGCCACCTACAGCCCTTCTTCTTTCCTAGACAGGAGTGGGAGCAAGGGAACAGCACTGAGCTGTAGGTCAGGCATGGGATCAGACAGCGGGGACTGTCCCTGTCGTGGTGTGCACCACTGTGGCTGAAGGCAAATCATGTTCCCTAGCTGAAGTTTCCTCTTCACCAGGCAGAGAACAGGGAGGTGGTAGAGACAGTGCAGGTGGAAACCCTAAAGGGATGAGCCCTTTCCTTGCACGGGTAGTCTGCTGGCTGAGCTAATTGCTTTATTTTATCAGGCAGAATGACAGCATATATGGTAGTGAAATGTGAAAGACTGAGAATTGAAAATCAGTGTATAAAGAGAGATGTCATATATCTGGTATGTTTTGATTTTGACAAAACTAGCATCTGTCAAAAGCATCTGAAGCTGCAGAAGTCTGCCCTGGGATGGTGTTAACTAGAAATGGAAAATGCCTTTTTTTTTTTTTTAATGAGAAAAAAAAAAAAGGAAAAAGATTCAGCACTATTAAATGCCGTACCTTCTGCTGGGAAACTAAAATGTAGATTGTCACATCTTTGTCCTACATTCCTAGATCTTTTTATACTTTAGCTCTGCAAGTATACAAAGAAGAGATGAGCAGTGCAAATGATAATTTTTTTTTGTTTTGAATCCTATTGCAGGGGTCAGCACCATTTCTTGTCTGTGCTACAGCAGGCACAACTGTGCTGGGAGCATTTGATCCTCTGGATAAAATTGCTGATATCTGTGAAAAGCATGGCCTCTGGCTTCATGTTGATGTGAGTTTGTATACTGCGTGGTTTTGTTTAGCACTGCTTTTTTATAATTGCTATTTTACTTTGACTGTTGATATTTCTTTTTAGAAGTTGGGCTCTAATAACATTTCTTTTTCCTTGCATAGGGACCAGAAATATGTTCTGATTTGACTCTGTTACATATGCTGCAAAACAGCATGTAACTTGGTTCTGGCAAGCAGCCAAAGTAATTTTGTTATTGTCAGGTTATATTTCAAAATTATTTTATAATCAATTTCTTCTTCTTGCTACCTCCTAAAAATGCTTCAAGAGTGATTATATGCAAACATAAGTTTTGATTCTCCCCACATTCTGTTGGGGAATAGGCACAATAGAATTATGTTGTGGGGTTCATACAGATTGAAATAAAGGTATGTTTCTGACTCAACCAGTCATAAATTATTCTGTTTCATATTTACAGATTTGAATTTCTTGTGTATGTCCTTGCATTTTCCTAAACTGCTCAGAAATTTTTCTTTTATTAAAAAAATTCTTTGTAATTTTAGGTTTGGATATTAAAATCCATTCATGAACCTTTTTTGACTAATCACTGTGCCTTTTTATGACTTGAAAGACTTAGCTGTAAATGTATTTTTTCTAATGATAGGCCACTTCATATTTTCTAAAATTAGATTATCTTTATAATTGCAATACCACAAATTCAGAATGGGCAGATTAAAAGTCATGGAGCAATAAGAGAATCTGGAGCAATATTTGTGGAGATTTCTAGACCTGCTCTAAATTTCTGAAATTTTTGTATAATGTTGAGTATCTAAAGAAAGATCATGCAGGCAGTGATGTGTGTTTCAAATAAATGTCTCACAGATATTAATAAATAAAGTCACTGTACGTGTAAGTCAAAAGAGTTTTCTTATATTCTTGGAGACAAAAATGCAGAATTTAGGCCTAATATTTAAAATGTTTGCCAAGCCTCCTCATGGCTGTGTGCTGCTGAGAAGAACTCATCAGATTTCCAGAAGTGCAGCACTCCTGTTACACAACTCTCTTGTGTGTCTGTGTATAGCTGGTGGAGAGAGGGATGTAGTTGGAATCTGTGTTGGACCTTAGGTGAGTCAAACAGATGTGGCTGGAGCCATCTCCAGTGGCTGTAGGAGAAGAGTGAGTACTCTCCCTGTAGCTGAACTAAAATTGGATAAATCTGGGTCTTGTTCTGAACCTTAGCGAGTTGTTAGTGTTTTGAAAAGAGCAAACTTTATTCTTCCGATTTTGCCCCATGTTAAACTAAGGTAAAAATGTCCAGGAATATCTGTAAGTTATTTTCTGTTTTGAAATGACTGTAGTTGTCAGATGTTAATTGTTTCCCAGTAGAAGGACAAATGTCCAGTAATAAATTGGGTTTACAGTCTGGAAGATCAATTGTTCTCTTAAGATGTGATTCATGTTATGAGCCTCTCAGTGGCTCTCAGAAGCTCTATCAGTATTTTATCTATCTTTCACAATATATGAAGTGTTGGGTAGATGGTTGTTTCTCTCTTTTTTTTTTTTT
>VXAX01001839.1:1235005-1264398 GCA_013399835.1 Leptocoma aspasia
CCCCAGCCCTGGTTCCTTAAGCACTTGCTCTTTGAATTGGGTAAAGAAACATGGATCACAAATTCTTCTTGTATTACTGTGGCTCAATGAGAGTAACATTTCTCTCATCTAGGTCTCCAGTAGTAGTTTTTTACAAAAAGGCAGAAAGCAGGGCCAATAATGCTGCAGTTTTTGGAGGCAGCAATTGCTGGTCTCTCTCTGTATTTTATTTTTCACTTCAATGATAATTACAGGTCTAATTGTTGATTAATAACCTCTAGAAAAGATGTGGTTGAGAGAAATGAGAGGAGTATGGCTAATCTTGCCTTTGGGGGTGACACACTATTGAGATGACCTCTCAAATGCCTTTCTAGTCCTGTTTTTCACAAACAGTGTGAGAATGTCATCTTTTTCAAACACAGAAATTTTGGGTGCAAATTTTGTAAAATTTTATTGTATTTTAATAGATTTTTTATAAATTCTGAAAATCAGGGAATAACTTAGTGACTGTTTTTACTTTATACAATCATAGAATGAGAGGAGTAAAATTTGTCTCTGAATAAGAAGTTCAGTTTGATTGTCATCCTATAGCATGGCAAATTTGGACTAGCTGGAGACAAAAGGTTGCAAGTCATGGTTCTGCAGGATTACCATGAAGTTTGAGGCAAAAACTTCCTACCTTAGGTCCCACCTGTAGTTTGTGCAGCAGCCCTTGTCTCAGCAAGGATGTTGTGAGCATGACAATGTAAAATATGATGTGATCTATTAATGTGTGGCATTAATGAGAATGACTTTTAAAGACAAGTTAATAACTTCCATCTCCCTTGTGAGTCTTTGCCATCCTTTCTCCCACAGATAGCTGATCTCGTTCCTAATGTATGGCCTGTGAAGCAAATACTGATGACAAATTAATGTATCAGCTATCACATATTTTTTATCTCAAGGAAATTAAAAAAGAACAAAAACCAAACAAGCATATATTTTCTATGCTTAGGTCAGGAATCTTTACACCAGTGATTTTCTGTTTCTTTACAATTTTTTTTTATAAACTGAGTCAAAATGTTTTGTGGACTGATGTCTTTTGTGTGTCTCTGAAGAGCTTTGCTTGCTTCACAGGTAGTTTGCTTAAGTGCATTCTGCCTGCATGAATATTGAAAATAATTTAATATATTTATTTATCTAGCAGTAGCTTCTCAAACGCACTGTGTGACATGTTTAGTGTTTGCATGATCTTCTCACCTTTCCATTGTGGATAAATGTTATTGTTTGGGAGCTGAAGCTTCACAGCACCTGATGATCCTTGCAGAATTCATGAAAAAGAATCACATTCCCTGATTCAGGTTGTTCAGAAATTAAACATATGTAATAAGAAACTTCTTGTCTGGGTTTCTTCTGTAGTCCCTGGAGAGACACATCTGCCAAAGGTATCACCCAAAGATGGGTGTCTAGAGTAGATGGAACTAAATAAGATTTAGTTTTCAGTGAAGAAAGTTTCAGTGGAGAGTTCCTCACTACAGAGAAGGTCTAAGGGACTCTTAGAGCACACACTTAGTTCTTAGATAAGCTGAGGGAGTCTTAAATAATTTTAAGCTCATTTTGGTTACTGGTGACAGAAATTCTGCTATTGCCCACTGACAGACTTTGCTTTTCATATCTCTGCAAAATCTGAGCCAGGCCTTTGCAATTGCCAGAGATTATCACTGTCCACTGTTTCCCTGTGAAATTCTTAGAAAGGAATTGGCTAGCAGGAAGATGATGTGCAAAGCGGGGCTTTCTGCTGTCACTGATAGTTTAAGGCTGGGGGAAAGGAAGCAATTCTGCTTGGTATCAGGAGTTATTCTGGTTATACAAGGACATTTCATTTCATTGCCTTTGCTTACACAGAAGGGCCACTCTGGTTTGTGGCTCATGTAGTGGCACAGACCACAACCTCCTCTATTTCAGGCATAGCCCCAGGCTGCCATCTTTATTTCAGGAGATGTAACCAGAGGCAAAATTTAGCCCACTGGCCATGTAGTAAGCTAAGTTTTAAATGAAATAAGACACCTTTAGAAATTACTAGTTTAAGTATTATCAAAATAACTTTATACAAATAATATTTTTTGGCTCTATAAATGTTCCAACAGGCTTCTTGGGGTGGCTCAGCTTTGATATCAAGGAAGCATCGCAGGCTTCTTCATGGTATCCACAGGTAAGTCAATTTAGTCCGTGGGGTCACTTACTAGGGATTGAGGTGGAAGTTATGTGGCCTGTTGGCTTCCATAAGTGCTGCATTTTTAACTATAACATATAAAAAAATTTAAAAAGAGATAAAAATGGAGAGATTTCTGAACCTGTGGTGGGGATGGGTGTATGGGAAATCTTATTTGTCTGCTTGGATTGTGTTTGGTCTTTTTTGATTCTTAAGTACCTATGATTATAGATGCAATTTTCTCCTCTCTTTCTCCATTTATGATTTTTGCAGGGCTGATTCTGTTGCCTGGAATCCCCATAAAATGCTGTTGGCAGGAATCCAGTGCTGTGCTCTTCTGGTGAAAGACAACTCTGTAAGCCTTCCTGACCTTTTTCTTTTCATTTTTTTTTTCCTTTTTTTTTTTTTTTATATTGTAATAGGCTGTCATTGCTGTAATATGAAAGTGGGAATAATTAGGAAACAGCTGACAGTCAGTTTTACTATACTGCAGTACAAAGGCTGAATTATATTATTTTGAATTTCACCAGTTAATCAATTAATAAAGGGTGAATAAAAGAGAAGGGTGAAAATGATCCAAGTCACTGTACTCACAAGTGGTCAAATTTTGCAGCTGGTGCCCTTGCTAGTTAACTTCTGCACATGATTTGCATTCAGAATGGAGTATTTTGTCACCTGGGCCTGGAACACTTAAACACTGAGCTCATCAAAGCCTTCAGAATAGCTGCCATCCGTTGGGACTGCAGCAGTGCTGCACCTGTTTAAAGCAGGCAGAGCTCATCTTCACGTCCCCTTGTACGGGATGGAGCACCAGAGTGGGAGAGGGATGGGAGTCAGAGCACATGCAGGCAAAGGTGCTGAGCCTTCTCTCCACACTCTACCAGTTCTTCCTCATCAGCAGGGTGATTTAGACTTCCCAAAAGCCAGGACTAATTTAAGGGTCTAGCAAGAAAACAACAGAGCTCTGATCTCAAGACGACTCTGCAATGTAGCAAAAATCCCTTCTTGTGTCTTTGTGGCATTCTTTTATCTTTAAAAAAACCCAAAAAACCAATAAGAGGTTCATTATTTCAAGCTTCATTTAAAAATCAGACCTGCTAAAACTTATGCCAACTGCCCACCAGTATGGGTGAGTTTTACCTTATACTCCATAGGTTATAAAAGACTGAACATCATGAAGATATCGAGCCCCTAAGGTTTGCATCACTATTTTGTGGCCTTGGTTTGTAAATTGCTTTTATAAATCTCTGTCAAAACAACTGATATTTTCTATTCAGCTGCTGGGGTTACCTATCCATGTAATTTGTTATGAACTTCTGTTAGTAAGAACTGATGGGGACTAGAGATCATAGGTGCTAATCAGCACTCTCTTGGAGCTGATTGCTCTAGGTCAGGAGCGAGACATGGCAGGGCAGCAAGGAGAAGTGTGCCACCTCATTTCCTTAGATTAGAGCCTGTGGGATTGAAGAGGATTAGATTTCAGGGTTACCATCCATCACTTTATCTTTATTCTGAGCTGAAAACCAAACAGAATGAAGCTATTGACTAAGATTAATGTGGTGTCTTAATTGCAGGCTTTGCAAGATTTCAGTGCTGTATTTTTAACTAATTAGGCCCAGTACATAGATATTGCCCCAGGTAATGATTAGGCTACTTGGACTGAATAGTGGAAATTTCTCAGGAAGAAAAAGGAAAGAAATGTAGAGGATTTCAATGTTCTAGTTGCTCTAGCCTTTCGAGTCACTTTATGAACTCTGTTCCAGCTTCAGGGCTCTGGCAGCCTTTTTGTGGTTCCCTTCTCTGCAGTGTAAGGTTTGGTAGAGTGATCCTATTCCACGTTTAAACCACAGCTACGCAATATTGTGTTAGAAATACTTGTAAAGCTGAATCCTAGGCCTTTGAGGGGTGAAAACAGAAGTATTATGAATCACAGCATCAGATCCTGTTGTACAGTGAGTCATGCTCTGGAATGCAGAAGATTTGTCTGGATTGGGAAGAAAGGTTGTTTTACTCTCTGTCTAATTCCTGGAAAATTTGCTTTACTCATTCTGTGTATGTGCCAGTAAAGTCTTTATATGCAAACAGACACACATACAGACTTGAGTACTTTCTTATTAACTAGCTGGAATATAAGTCCTTAAGAAAAAAAATCAAATGCATATTTAAGACATTTTGACAGAAAAGTGTTGCTTCACTTTGATCCTCTCCATACCAGAACAGGCAGCTGAATCCAGTTTCACATTAAAAATGCTATTTTTGCACCAGTAAGAGAAGGGAAAAGTACATGTATCAGTTTCTCACTTAGGAGCTTGTTCCACTTTTCCTAAAGCACAAAAATACCTATGGCTAAGATGAAGCACATGTTTATATGTGAACATAATTCCTTCACACTGTGGTTAGGGTGCATCAGTGGGAGCTGGATGCTGAGATGTGAGCTGAAAGAGTCTGGCACACACTGCTCTGCTACTGAATGTTCAAGGAACCTCAGGTAGATTCTGAAGTTCTGAATTCTGCAAGAAATCAAAGCAGCAAAATGTTAATCATGAATGTGAAGTCCCATTTGTGAATTACCCTATCTCCCTTTGAAAGACTGATTAAGGAAGTTTTGTTAGCCCATCTTCCCTTTTGCTTTGAGGTCCGTTTGGAAACCATGGACTACTTCAGAATTAGGCTTAGTTGATTATAAGTGAGCAAATTAATCCCCTTCAGTTTTTCTTGTTCTATTTCATACTTCCTGTATGAAAGATAATCTTTAGAAGGTGTCATCACATTTCAGTTGTACTGGTAACACTGTAATTTCCCATTAGCAAAAGTGATAGTGGCTTTCGCTTTTTGGTTTGGGTTTTTCTTTTGCCATATTTCTTCAATGGGGTTTAGTGGTGTTAATATATTTAAGACACTGCAACTGGCTTGTTAGAATGGAACATTGTAATTAAATATTTTCCTGTACAGATTAAAGAAAAGAACCTAAAAACTAAAGATTAACTGCAGTGAAATGCTGATAAAAGAGTATCTTCCAGCATTAGTGAAACAAAATTGGAATATTTCCAAGGAAGGTAGAGATAGAAAAGGGACATAAGTGTTTAACTTGATTAGAAGAGAGAAGCAATTTCACCAAAGGGAAAGAAAGATTGGTTAATCCTTTGTAAAAGCTCAGATCAATGACTGTAGTTCTTCAGTGCTAAAAGCACTCAAGAAAAGCTCAGCTATTCCATTTTCACTGCCATGCCCTGAGTAACTTTCAGCACTTCTCCAACAAGACAGTTTTAGTCAGAAAACACTGATACTGCTGAGTCATGAATTGCAGTGACTGTTTAAACACTAAGCTAGATGGACCAATAACATTAAAACATTGGTGAAGTCAGTCTTGGCCTTATATGTTCTTAAAATGCTAGGAATCAATGTTGGGTTGTACATACTCCCTTAAACCCACAGAGCTACTCCAGTTTGTCCTTGCTGTCATCCATATCTGTGTAAATATTATCTACATATAAACAGAGAACTACTGTTTATCACCAGTGTCAAACTTGGCTGACTCGTGAGAGTGAAGCACTAGTTTAGGTAATTAAGAATCAGTTCTAGGTAATAAGCAGAATTTTAACTTATTGGTTAAGAATAAAGTCTCAATGTAGCTAATGAAATCTCATTTTAGTACAGAATATAATTGATTAAAGGTGATGATGGTTGCCATCCACATGTAATCTCTTCCTTATCATTAGCAATATCATAGAGCTACCTACCTCCCTGATTCTCCTCCAGGACAGCTGCAGGAAATGCTCTATTCTCATTGCTTTTGCTTGGGTTTAATACAACTGAGACCTCCTTCTCACTTCTTGAAATGAATTGCTATAGTGTCCTTTCACACTGCACTGCTTTTGACAATTTTCAAGTATGCTATTCAGGCGATTGTCCTTATTGCCTCAAAAAAGGCAAATCAGGGAGAGGCTTGTCTTGGGGAAAAAGATTTTATTAATGAAATTGAAATTGACTTTTAACTAGCAATGGAAATGGAAAGAGATCACTTGCTGTAGGTAAATTTCAATGAGAAAAATATGTTGAATTATGAAATTGGAGCTCTTGCTTTCAGTATCAATATTTTTTCATTAATTTGCCATTAATTAGAACACACAAAAACTACACATAGATTTCATCAAAATCAAAAGCTCTTGAAACTTCATAGTGGACTGGGGCCTCTATGAAAATAGTATTTCCATTTCCTAAACTTTAACAGACTGACTATAAGGCTGAGAACTTGCATTAAAAAGGGTAGAGAGATAAAAGATGCTGAAAATAGAAACTCAAAGCTGTCCAATGGGGCAGTTCTAATGAAACTTTTGCAATTCTTCTGAGCAGATGTAGCAGCTCAGTTACTGGGTGGAAAACTGTTGGGATCGTGTTGGGACTGAGAACGCTGAGTTAGAAAGCATATTTAAAGCATATTTCTTTCATTTTTTTTTCTTCCACTTTTTCATCATTTGACTAGGAAAATTGAGATGACTTTTTTGTCTTCTGTTCCCTTTCTTTTCCCTTCTGTTTCTCCTCCACCTTTCTTCTTGAATATTTTTCTCTTTTTCACAAAGGATGATTTTTGTTTCTTTTCCTCTCTGCTCTAGTGACATGCAGGAGGATGTCACTGTGCTTGCCTCTGGAGATTGATAGTATCAGTATCTTCAGCAGGATTTCTTGAACATGTTGCATTCTTAGTAACATAAGCAGGTGGAAAAGCATCATCAAGCCAACATGTATTGTCATCTTCAGATGAACCAGGAGACGAGGACAGTACCTGCCTTTTTTTTTTTAAATGAACTACATTAGTAGCAATACAAGCTGACTCAGGGCCATCAAAATATTTGTTGTATTTTCACTCCAGAGCATTTTTTTTTAAAACTACGTAACTCTGCAACTATCCTGTGATCTTAAGGGAACTTCTCAGTCTTTTGTAATATTGCCAACTGCGTTTAGGTTTCTTGTGACAAACAATGGTTACTATTTATTGGATGACAGGCATGAGGGAAACCATTATTCTGTGACATCCTCTATTGTGCAGCTGCATTGCATTCTGATAAGGCAGAGGATAGTGCCACATTGATCAACCCTGCTGTACACTCACTGCAGATACATCATTCAACGTCTTAAGTCAGTAAGAAACAAAGCAATTAGCTTAAATTTGTGGATGTTCCTGCCTTTTTTGCTTGTTTTTTTTTTCTTTTTTTGAACACCATGTCTAGTAAACTTGATATTCTCCTGAAAGTAAAGGTACAAAGGTCTAAATGAATAGAGCACAATGTCTTGACAGAATGACTCCTGTTTTTTTGTTGTGCAGCTGCTAGCCAGAGAAAAAAAAAAAGCTGTAAAAAACCTCACAAGTATGGATGCCTCAGTGGTTGACTATTCTGTCATTTCTAATGCCATCTTCTTGCCTTTCTTTATTTGAGAAAATTGCAAAGTAGGTGTTAGAATCTATATGCTGCAAAACACTGCATCCATCACTGGCTTTCCAGCTGTGGCTACTCTGTGCTGCAGCTGCACGTTATCACTCTGCAAAGGGAGAGCAGAAACTGGCCCTTTTTTCCCCCAAGATGTCATATAAACTGTCTTTTCACCAGGCTGAATGTGATGCTCCTCTGACTTAAGAGATCAGACCAAATTTGCTGTACTTTTATCAAATATTACAATGGGATTGTCAAACCCTTACAGAAGTTGTGGAGAAACATTGGTGGTGTTCTCCTTTTGTGCTCTATAAATAGGTGTGTAGGTGGGGTTTTTTACTTGCTTTGCTTTTTTGGAGGGAATTGAAAAGTCTAGAAGAGAGGCAGAGTTATTCTGTGTATGCCAGTTCATTAATTATATATATATATTTTTTTTGTCTTGACCTTTTTACTCCATTTTATTGCCAGTCCAAAAGTCATAAGTAGGGTATTGGAATGTAGATCAAGAATTGTACCTCTGTTGTGGGAATATGACACTTTGATCAAGAATAATATCAGACACTGTGCCATTTCAAAATCAGATTTGAAGCAGATGCAGAGAAAAAGGCAAAATGAGAAATGCTTTTTTAGTTTGTTCAAATTGAAGAGTGAGATTGAATTGGAAAATGAGTTGTGCTCTCCTTAGCACTGACAGATCCATGTTTTCTGTCTCCTGGGCCCCTCACAGGGCCACCCTCATCTCTGCTCTTGTAACCTGCTTTCTACCCTTCCCTCTACTTCATAGTTTTACAGAGTATATTTTGATATTTCATTCTTCAGCCAATGGCCAGTCCTATGTCTCTTCTCTTCCTCTGCACCTTTAAACCTGTAACAGCCTCTGTGCTTTCTGTTTCCCAGCCTTGTTCTCTGCTGGAACCTGCCACATCACTCATTAACCTTTGTCTGTTTTGTGCTGCTCATCTCTGCCCAGGTTGCCCCTCAGAAGCTGTAGGCTGGAGATTGCTGAATAAAAATAATTTTATTTAGAAATCATCATTAGCATATGTGGAAGTATATTTTCTTAGGTTTATTTTGAAATGTTACATTTGTCTGAAATGTGAAAGAGAAAAAAATTGGGTTGTACTAATCTCCTTGCAGTTTTTCTGCTCAAACACTCAGCCTATGCTAGATCCACAGTGACTATTTGGTGGTAAGGGCTAAACATTTATTTCTTTGGGCTAAAATTTTCCCTACCTGCAACTAACCAAAGCAGGAACAGATTGAGCCCTTTGTGAATATGTAGGAAGTTCCATTTGTGAACATGTAGGAAGTTCCTCAGGGGTTGTTCTTGGTCATGGTGCTTATAATGCCAAGACTGTGGATTCAGTCCCTGTATGGGCCATTCACTTGGATTGGACTCAGTGATCCTCGTAGATCCCTTCCAACTTAAAATACTTTGTGATTCTGTGATCTAAAGACTGGAGCAAAGGTGTCCACTTCTCCTCTCTCTTTCTCATCCATAGATGTTTTAGGGCAACTGTTTCTGTGGTACCCACTCCCATGATTTCTTGAGATCTCAGTCAAAATTCCTCTTCGGCCTGCCACTCTTCCATGACATTATGAAGAAAATAATAATAAAAAAATGTTGGTGGTTAGTGTGAATTCACTGGCTTTAGGCTCACCCAGGGTTCCTAAACCACACCATAAGCTTTGGATGGTATCCTGCATATCCAGATCTGTTTTAATAAGCATTTGGTACAGACAAGAAAAGAAAGGCTTTGGCTTGTGAGGAGGTTTGAAAATGCTTATCACCAATCAAAGCCTCTATCGTGTTTCCTCACAGGGCCTCCTGAAGAAGTGTTACTCTGCCGAGGCTGCGTACCTGTTCCAGCAGGACAAGTTCTATGATGTCAGCTACGACACTGGTGACAAGTCCATCCAGTGCAGCAGGCGTCCGGATGCATTCAAATTCTGGCTGATGTGGAAAGCTTTGGGAACTACGGGCCTTGAGGAGAGAGTAAACAGGGCACTGGCTTTGGCGAGGTACCACCTCACACTTTTGAGTGTGTCTAGTCAGTCTGATTGGCTGAAATGTTGGCACTGCTGATACTCCATATCCTGGAACAGACCCCATTGTTACATTTTGCCTCTATCCTTTTGTTTGTGTATAATAGGTGGAACTAATAACAGTAATAATTAGTGCAATTTCATTTTGCTACAATATTTAATAGTAGTTATTGCTTTTAGCAATAAGCATAAATGTTGGTAAACATGGAAGTCAAAATTAGGCTATCAGTCTGTATTGAGGAACATTTATGTTACCTGAACTACACACATAGGACAGAGTTACTAAAACACTTTCTTTTAGTTCAACTGTGTTTTCTGGTGTTGGTGTAAAAGAAGTTCTATGTGTCAGAATCCAAGCTGTGTCTGGCAAGAACCAAATTCTCCTGTTCGTGTTATTCCTCGTGAAAGAGGAAATGCAAAAAACTGGTCATGGAAAACTCATATGAGGACATCATGTTAATATTAGGATCTAGCAGAGGTGTATGAAAGCAATATTGTTCTGACATCTTGATTTTTCTCAAGTCTGCTGAAGTTCTTAATGCTTGCAGTATGTTCTGTTAGGGACTGAAACACCTTTTTCTTGTGATCTTCCCCACATCTGTCCTCTTCAATTCCATTAAGTTTTTGGTCTTGCAGAACTGAGTTTCACAAGTGAATTCAGCAAAATTCTTGGTAGAAAGTGTTTATAAAGTGATGGTGATGTCTTGGTTCCTGGGAAGAGACTTCCATACACAGGTGGTTTTCTCTTCTCTTAGAAGAAATTATTTTGAAATAAGATAACAGCCCATTTAGAAAAGTTCAGTTTAAGTAAAATATTTGTTTAGAATTTATACAAGACAAAGCACAATGAAAACTACACCAAACTAGCTACACATGCCTTAAGTCAAATAACTGGTATTAGCATTTTCCTTTTTATATGAAATAACAAGTAGAAAAGAATTGAATGCTTACTTCAATCAAAATTAAAGGAACAGTCTGACTCTAATGAAGTTACTTAAAGAGAAAATAAAAATGCCCCTGACCTAAACCCAGAGTGGATTTGAAAGGAATAAAAAGAAAGAACCCAAACCAGAAAATCTCAAAAAAGCTGGGACTTTTTCTCTATTTTATTTCTTTAAAGCCACTCAATTTTTTGGCTGGTTATGTCTTTTTTAATATGTTCTAGTTATATTGCACCTTGTTTTTGTTGTGAAGCATTGTACTGTTCTTTGTCTGTTCAGAGTAAGTAATTCTTTCCACTATCATTTGGAGAATTCAGCCTTATCAAGGTCACTGGCCAAGGTCATTTGACTGACTGTGTAGAGATTAATGACCTTTCTGGGATCGATATTTCTGTTTAACATTAGGATTCTGATGGTAACACTTCTAAGGACTGACTGGCTTGTCTTTTCTGGTTTTTGGTTTGTTTTTCCATTAGGAAGAAATTTAATTTTTAGACATTATCTGATGAAATAGATTCTTCACAGCGGTGGCATTGTCATCTTGAGTTTGCATTGACATGGGCACTGTACCAGATTTACCAACTACTCAGCTGTGAAGCTGTGCAGCCTTTCTCCTCATTTGTTACATTAGATGTTACTTCGATTACAAGGATAGTATTTCGGTGTCCCTGAACACAGACCTAGATTAATTCTGGAATTAGTCCACTGACTATAGAATTCAAGGGCAAGATTGCTCTTTTTTTTTCTTTTTTTTTTTTTTTTTGCTTGTAGCCAGGCAGAGCTGCAAAGGTTTTAGGGTAGTTGCAGACATGTATTTCTGATGCAGCAAACTTTGCCTATTGGCTATTCCATAATATCTTCTTGTCCTGGTGATGAATCATTCTTTCAGGTAGTAAATATCCTGGGAACATTGTGATGCTATCTATTTGGAAAAGCTTGCTTTTTAAATATGTAGAGTAGAGCATCCAGCCGATTGCTTCAGAATATTTTTTGCATGTTTTCTTCCCCCCAACTATTTTTGATGTAGGGATGTTGCTTTATAAAGTACACTAAAAAGAAAAGAGAAGTAAACTGCTTTTACAATGCAACTACAGTTACTATATAAGTACCTCTGCATTTTATGCTTCGTCTTCTTTGGAATTTTTCTGACTGTTTCCTCTTCTGACACCCACTGTCAGCAGACATATGTCTACTTTCACGGCAGATCTCAACCCCTCATTTTCTGCAAGGCTTAATCATAGCAAATGACATTTCTCTGTGTACTTTGGTCTTCACTAAGACTCAAGCCCCTCTAACATACTACAACTGTGACATGATAATAAAACTTCACTGTCAAGTGTGGAAAGATGCACAAAGTAAATTGCTCCACTGCCATCAAATGATCCTGGCAAGATAAATCATGGGCAATGGATTTTCTAATGGCTGCCTTCTTAGGCTATTGGCAGTGTAGTTAAGAACATGATTAACACTGTTGTGAACCTGGCTGACACTAGGTAGCCTACGTCAGATTTTATACCTCGGTGATATAAAATAAAGGCACTTGAGGTAAGAGGGAAAGGTATTAAGCATTGCAAACTTGCTCTAACAATTCAAGACCTTAAAAAACAGGAAGAGGAAAGTGATTATAAATAGGTTTCGCTTTCATAATTTATTAAAAGAAAAAAATTAATTGAAGGCCATTGCCATATGAATAGCCTGCTGATGTTGCTGAATATTGGTTTTATGGCTCAGACGAGTATCTTGTAATAAACAGGACAGAAGCAGCAAGCTTGTTTGACATAAGATAATTACCCTACAGATAATCGTGTCTCAGCCTAAGCAGCAGTGTGGACATTAACAGCTAGGTAACAAGCAAATGCACACAGGAGAATCTGAATAGTGATGGCAGAAGTGACCAGAACAGTGACTTGTTCCAGCCAGAGGAAACACCTCCCCAGTGCACAGCACAGGTCCTGAGCTCTTGTTGTGGGCACTGGCCCTCCACCGCAGTGGTGGCTGTGCTGGGATGTGTGCTGGGAGGTAATGAGTCACAGGCACAGCACTTGTTAATGATAAACAGCGTGGCAACTCCCCAGGCACTGTTTGGAAAAATGTGTGCCATCCAGGGTATTGTTTATTGCTTGCCCAGCCAGCCTGTTTCTGCAGCACATCTGCTGAGGAGAAGGTGTTGGAGAGGCAACTGTGCTAGAGGTGTCCCTGCGGGGGGCAAGTTTCAGGCCTGTGGGTAGGACCAAGAAGGTTATTTTCACAATATTTCTCTTTCTCATAGGAAAGAGTTACTAATGTGGCGACCAGTAATGCAGCTTCAGACAGGAAAATGCCAGTTAGTGAATGCAAGAGAAGAACAGATATGAGCACAGTCAGCAGTTTAACTGTGTCAGGTTTATTAATGTTAAAGAGCAATATCTTCATGTAGAAGACTATAATTTTGTTGGAATGGAAAAGCAGTGTAAATTTGTAGTGAATCTGTTGAAATTTTTCCTTGTAAGGCTTTGATGATGGGGGGGGCGGGGGAGAAGAAGAGAGAATTCCCATCTATGACCTCTTTGCTTCAGCATTCCTGTGTGATATGTGCCATGGCAAAGCTGCGGTCATGTTTTAAAAAACTTCAGTAAATTGAAACTGTTTGTATCCAAAATTTTGATTCAAACTCATCTTTCTGTTAAAGGCTTCTGTGTTTTTCATGCATGGCAGATGAGAAAGAAAAGAAATTCCCATTTTAATCCACTGTTAGCATAGGAGGTCCAGGGATTGTTGTACATAAGCAGTGACCCACTGAATGGAATGTTGCACTGCTGTACAATGTGGAATGTGGGCAGTACTGGGAAAATTGCTGACCTTGAAGTATGTTCAAATTTTTAAACTCTGGGCTAAGATAGGAGATCCTGGTGACAGTAGAATGCAAGAGGTGTCAGAGTGACCGTGACATAACATGGCAGCCCAGCATTGGCACTTGAGAACAAGGGATGGAGGTATTAATTTGCAGTGGGAAAGTTCACAACCTGATGCAAATAGGATCAATTTGTGCCATGTGGCTCTGCTGAAAATCTGTGCCTGAGGACAGAATTTGGCTTCTCCTCAGTGCTCCTTGGCTGGCTGTAGCCTTCTTTTGTTTCCAGGAGCTGATAGCTATTGCATTTTCACAGCAGGTAGAAATGAGGTTTAACTCTGTTGTTTTCTAAGTGGGGGGGGGGAGGGGGAAACAACCAACCAAAAAAGAAATACGTGTTTAAGACCCTGTTTTTTTCTGTTGTCTGTGTGTATTGTTCTGTGCTTTAAATCCCTGATTTTTTAATTACAGATATCTAGTGGAGGAAATTAAAAAAAGAGAGGGATTCCAGCTTCTTTTAGAGGTAAGTGAAAAGAGAACTGAACTGTTGTTTTTGTTTTTAGGAAGTGTCAATTTTTTGATTTTGTTCTTTTTAGCCAATTACCAATTTGTATTTAAAGTATCTAATCTAGTAAGTTTATGTATTGGAGATCCACAGATATGATGGAACACACATAACATGTGCTGTGTTGCCTACCACCATTCTACCTAATTTCCTAGCTTCTGGTCCTGTATTGCCTCAGGGGGTGTAGATGGAGCTCTTTCCTGTGAGAGGGAAGATGCTGGCTGTAGAAAAAGCAGTGCTTGCCAGACCTACAGATAAGACTGTGTGCTGGATGGAAAAATAGTTTGATCCTAAAAATGGACTTTTCATTGTTAAAGTTCATAATTTTTTCCCTAGTTCTACTTCGACTCCCATCTTCCTAAAAACTACCTGAATGTTTTGTGTTTCACTTGTTACTAAACCTGTCAGTTTATTTCCTGTTTGGTGTTCTTGCCTGGGGGAGAGTGAGTGAAGGGAATAGAATTTAAGGACTGTTTTTCCACCTGTCCTCAGCTCTTTGGTTAATAAAGCTGATATCTGAGGATGATGCAAAGACCTGTCATTTTTATAAAAAACCTTTTGCATTGTTAGAAGTGTACTTGTATGAAAGACAGGCAGCTGTGTGGGATCAGGAGGAAGAGAGTACATGGAGGGGGATGGGAAATGGAGTAAGTGCCACCATGAGCATTCCAGGTTAGGCCAGATAAAATACAAAATACGAAAAATATTTTATACTATTCATACAATGTATGAAAAAAACTTTTGTCTTTAACTTTGAAAACTGCTGATCAGTTGAAGAATTTTAGGCCAGCAGCACAGGATGGGGTTAGTAAAGTGGCAAGTCTGTTAAAAGCTGTCCATTTCTTGTTATTGTAGAGCTTAGCAGAGAGCCCAGATCTGCTGTAGGTGTGAAAACTCTTGGTAAGAGCAGAGGCTGCTGTGTAGTTCCTGCAGGAATGGGATACCTGGATTTAAAGTGGGTTTAATGTTGTAGTATGGACTTTATAAAGAAGTTGAGCTTCTTGAGTTCTATGAGTTTTTCTATGAGTTGAGAAGTTGAAAGGGTTAAGAAAGTTTTCAGGAGTGGAGTGGGATAAGCAATGAGAATTCAAAGAAAAGATGCTATGAGGCAGTGAGGCCCCGCTGTGCAAGGCCTCTCTGAAGGGAAGATGGGCTTCAGACAAGAATCTTAGGAAGATGATCCTCTGATACATGCAGCGAGGAAAAACCTGTAATGAGAATTGCTCTGCGGCCTGGAAATGCCACTTGTGCTTGAGTCATCTTGAACTCTTCTGTGGTATAATTGCTTACCTGCTTGGATAAGACCTGTGACAAGATAAGCAGAAATAGAGTGTGAAGCATGGCTGCAGGTAGTTTTCTAGGATAAATGGTATTTTCAGAGGGCGATGATGTATTTGATGTGTGAAAGGAAACTGAGATAATCAAGAAGGCACTAAGGGCAATGGCAATATGGTAATGTATGCCATCTGTCTGCTCCTGCCATCAGATTTTAAACAGTTTTGTAATAAACCCTGTAGCACTGAGCTAGTCCTTGTTCTTATGGGGAAGGCGCTGCCTTTTCAGGGTCTGTGTTTACATGTGTACTCAAAGCAAGCTCACTGGGGGAAGAAATGGCACTTTAAGGACCGACCTTTATTCCATTCAGCAGCAGCACGTGGCAGGTTTGCAGCTCAGTTCCTGCTGACAATGATATTCTTCTTGATGATTAAATTGTATTTAATGCATCCTTTGAGTGGAGTGGAAAATGATATGAGCAGCTCTCAGTGGCCTTTCATGGAAGAACATGTCTCAGCTGGTGGGATCTCCTCGTTCAGGAGACTGCCTGGCACTATAATAGCAGGCACATCCACATCCACAGTGGGGCAAAGAGGTGGTGTGACTCAGCTACCAAGCTCCCTTTTAACAGTGTTTTTTTCTTTCCACTGGTACTGATGAGGATGGCATGTGGGAGAGGAGTGGGGTGTGTGAGTTCACACTCCAAATTATCATAATCCACGTCATAATCTAATTGCCATCTAAATGCTGTGCTGCAAATAGTGGAGGTCAAGATTGACTTAATGATTTATGGGTTGTTCGGGAAGGGATCACAAGGTGTTATCTGTTCCTCTTATTATTGTTCTCTGTACAGGTAAACAAAACAAAAGTTCCAAATTAGCAGGAATTTTATAGACATTGGGCTGGCCTGCTGAGAACATTTTCTCAATTGTATACAATGCAGAAACCTCATAGGCACAAAATGCCTTCTTTTATAATGCATGGTGAACAGCCACTTTTGCTGGGAGCCTTGCAGCTAACTTTGCTGAGTTTAAAGGCAAAATTTCCCTGGAGAAAAGCAGACATGTGAAGTCTCAGTCCTCGCTCAAAAGGCCTGCTTAGATATTAGACAAGATACATTCAGGACATGGTGCTCACCCTGCAAAGGGGTCTTGAGATTCTTATAAAATGTGGAAATAGAGAAATTTAGCATTAACTCCAGCACTGTATAGTGTGCTCTATGATATGAGAAGAGATTGGCATTGTTCAGTGGAAAAATGATGAGATGTGCAAGTGTTAAATGGTCACAAAAATTGAGTTTTTGTGTTTTGTATAAAAGGCATCACTGGAAATTTCCATTTAAAAACCCCAAAACACTAAAAAGAAAATGTATTCTTTAGAGTTGCTTCAAATATGAATTCTGTACGTTACCTTTCTGTGCCTCTCTTATACTTTTTCTAGCCAAAGTTTTTTACTGAGTAAAACAGAGTTAAAGATGGATATAGGAAGAAGAAATTAAAAAGGAGCCTCTGGCAGCAGGAAGAGGGATAGATGATATGAAAAATTATTTCTAGTTCCAAAAAAAAGGAAACAAAAGGTGACTTGGAGAAGGAAGCTTTAAAGGAAAGGGTATAAACTCAAAGGCTTCACCCTCACAACAAATAAAGCAGAACTCTTTGAAAAGCTGTAATATGTATCCTTATTGCATCTTATAAACAATCACTTGTTCTCTTGTTCAGCCAGAGTATGCAAATGTCTGCTTTTGGTACATTCCACCGAGCTTAAGAAAAATGGAGGATGGACCTGAATTTTGGCAAAAGCTGCACCAGGTGAGTGTCACATGTTACCTGAGGCTAACTGATTTATCTGTGTGCCAGATAAGAGTGTGAAATAGCTCTCAGCTTTGCTCACCATTATAACCGATCGGTAGACTGGGGATTTAATCTTTAAATAGATGTTGGTAAGATTTAAGTTTTTTCTTGGTTTAGACAAATCTAATTTATTTCTTTCTTACTATAAGAGGTGTAAGCATTAACAAGTATTCAGCTTGTTATCCAAGCTGTTAGCAGCTGGCAGAACTGAGAGAAGAGGAAGAGTGCTGGCACAACTCCTGTCTAGACAGATTATTCATTACCTGTTTCATATACTTAGTGCTGTCCTTGGGACTTGGCTTGCATTATCTGTGATAATCTATGATAATGCAAGCAAGGAAGTGCTTAAGAATATATTTCTGATGTTAAGCATAAACAGCAACAGGAATACAATGGGAAAATGCTGTGGGAAAAACTTCACAGATGAGTGTTTTGGTAACTCTTTGCCATCCTGATAGAAAGTCACGAACATCTTGGAAAAAAGCAGCAGTAAAATTTTGAATTTACTAGTGGAGAATCATTAGTGAAGATTTAATTACGAAGCCACTAGACATTGTGGTATTATGTTTTACTGAATAAGTTATTCTGTGAGGAATTGAATTTAATTCATTGCGCATCTCTGGAAGAGCTTTGGTGTTCTGTGTTTATTTTTTCATAGAATTTGCTACTAGAAATTTAAACTAGATCATAGATGTATATATCATCTGCATACTGTGTAAACAAACATACAAACTTTATATACATGCTTCCTGTAACATCTGCTCTCATTTCAGCAGCTTTCACAGGAATTGCTTTCAATTTTTGCTGGAGGCTGGTGCCTTTAGGAGAAGGATCTTCCTTAACCCCATCTGTATTGTTTTGGAAAGTGTACTTCTGTAGTACAGATCCATGCATAGCCACAGTATGGATGCAAGGGCTTGGCATTTACCCTGCTTTCACAAAGTTATGTTCCTTTTGTTTGGGGCTTCCCGTCCTCTCCTTAGAGTGGAAGGCTTATATGTGAATCTGTTTGTGTGTATATATATATATGTGTATGTATGTATATATACAGAGCTGTGTAACAGCTCATCTACTCAAGGAGGAGTGAGGATTTGGGAATGAGCAACCGGAAGGCATAGAAGAAAAAATGCTGCAACTGTCACTGTTTGATTTATGTGGCTACAGATGGCACCAAGGAGGGAAGGGATGAAGCACAACAAATGGCTTTGAGCGGGTATATTTGAGTGGCTTATGGAGTGTAACTTACTGGTTCTTTGCTCTGTTACTCTATGGTGCTTCTAGTCAGGGTAGGGCACAGATACCTGCCTTTATTTTATGTACCAATATAGACAGATTGATTCTGGAAATACAGATTTCCTAGCTAGTGTTTTTGGAAAAGAACTTGGAGGAAGGAAGCTTGCATGTAATTTCTTCCAAGAACTGACCACTGCTGCATATCTCAACCACTCTTTTCATTGGCAAGGTGACATTTTCTTAATTCTTATATCTCCTCTGATGAAATACTAAGAAATCCCAAATCTTAAGACATAAACTATTTCACTCTTCCCAGCCTGAAAAAACAATCTAGCACAAAACAGACCAAAGCTCCTTAGGAAATGGCACAAATTTCTCTCCTGGAGGAAACAAAAAATGATGATTGTTAGTTGCGTTATCTTAGACACTGCTGGGAAGTAGTTTGATGCTGCAGAAGTGAGCCTGTTTCACAGTGAAAACATGTTATTTCACCTCCCTGATTCTCTACAGGGATAGGTCCGGGGTTACTCTGCTTGTTGGATGCTGAGGGCCAGTTTGGGGCACAACATGTATCAGTGACAGTAGATGAGATGACAGCACTGGGTCAGGAGAAAATAAGACTGACTTGACTTTTTCAGCTAAGATCAATTTGTTTTAACATTGCTGATGCAACCAGCATGGTCATTTTTATTACATTAATCAATACAAATATATTGCTGGACAAGAAGGAATCCTGATCAGCAAGGTGTAAATGATAAGAGCATTAAGGCTGGAGAGGTTGTTACATGGTGCCACTGATGGACAGATGGGGCTGTGACAGTTTCTTAATTGCAAGCAGTTCCTGAATATTCCCATAATTTTGCTAAAATGAGTATTAAAATGCTTTCATTCACAATTTCTATTTTCACACCACATTTTAACATCACAGTTATTCTGTTTATCCAGAAATCAATCTTCCTTTTTGTTGACCTGCATAACTGACAATAATTAAGGAAACATATGTCTTAAAAATCCCTAGGGCAAGTAATTGATTTTATTCAACTACTTGTTCAGCAATATTGTTCAGAATAACGTGCTGTCTTTTAAAGCTAGTTATATGAGTTTCAGTGCTGGTGAAATTTGATAAGCAAACTGTTCAGATCTAAAGTCCACAGCTTTGTGAAGAATTTGCATAGTCCTATGCAAAATAACCCTGGAGGTTTTCTGCTGTAGTGGCTCTTCTCCAGTTTCCATGGCCCACTTTATATAGAAATGTGTCAGGACTGGCTGGCTGGCTGGTAGGTAGCATGATACCTGATTCTGATGTCGGCCTTCTTGTTGTCCTACATAGAATGTGTCTCTCAGAAGCTTACTTTTTTTTTTTTTTGGGTAGGCTGTTTTTTTGTTTTAAATTCTGGAGCCTTCAATTTCAGGTGTGAAATTTGCACTCTTCAGAGTCTCCTACATTCAAAACAGAAAGGTGATAGAAGCCTGAAGGATTTGGAACAGCCACTAACTAATTATTTGATTAGTTATCTAGTTATTTGATTCATCACCTGAACAATTTAGGGAGTGAGAAAACAACATGATGGTGGGGGAAGTAAAGAACAGCATGAATTGTACATTCCTCTGTTATGTGTGAAATTGGGAATTCTGTGCACATCCACAGTCTGACACCACTTTGATCTTTTGGGATTACAGCAGGAGTTGGCTGTGTAGTGAAGCTAGTTCTCTAAACAGTGCAGCAAGGCTTTGGCTGCAGTTAGATGGTCCAAGGTAGTCCATGCCCTGAACACAGAGCAGTGGGCAATAGCAGGCGGTACAGCCCATAAACGATCCGGCCGTGTAAGGTGTTTTCCAGTGCCATTCTTCACAAGTGAGGAGAGATTTCTTCTTGTAGAAACCTTGCAAACGGGCCCTCTGTGGTGATTGTGGAGTTGCTGGTAGGTCCGACTAGAAGTATCTGTCAGTGGTGTTATTTTGTCATTGCAGACTGGGGGCTGCTGTCTCTGACCTGGAACTGACATAATTGTCGGGATGAAGGAGCGATGGCTTTGCTAGTGCTGCATGCGCCCCCCAGTGGGAATTTCGCTCCTTTTCCTTTGGTGACACGCCGTAGGATTTATTTTGTTTACTGCTGAGAATGGTCGGTGTGTCACAGGGTCACGGTGAGAAAAGCTGAACTGGAAATTACAAGCCAGAAATGGGAGTGAGGGAAGAAGTAAAACCACATAAGCAGATATCATTTCAATTTTCGTATTTTCTCCGTACCTACAAATACCTATGCATATTTTTTCTTGTAACAATTGTCTCTTTAGAAAAGTCAGCTTCCTCAGCTTATACTGAAATGCCTGCAGATGATGTAGAATTAGCTGATTGTTAGTGATAGCATCTCTGGAAAGCCTCCTGGCAGCACAGAGGATGCTAGGGCACAAGGAAGAGTTTGGAGGGATACATTTGGAGCTATCCTGTTGTCGTCCTGCTGCTAACCCAGTCAGCTAGCCATGTCTATCATTCTGGATCATTTTGTAGTCTGCTGAAACTCAGACTTTGGTCTTGCAGACTAAAAGACAACACAGAAGTAACTGTCTTTAACAGACCCCTCCTCCTGACCTTGGAGCCTGGCCTTGCTCAATGATCCTGGAGCATAACTGTGGGTAGAGTACTATGTAATGAATACTGCTCAGTAAAGAAGGCTAGTGATATATTGCTAAGTACCACTTGAGACCTCAAAATCTAGGTTCAAAAAGTGGCAGTAGGTTCCTAGTAAGTCTTTTGTGATTTGCTAAACTTTGCCTGCTTTACAGGTCTAAAAAAAGTATGTTGGAGTATTAGATTTCCAATGGTTCAGTAAAGCTTTTATACACAGTTGTTAGTTTCAGTAGCTCAAAATTCTAGCATCCCGGTCTCAGGCTCTACTTGTGTGGTGCAGTTGGTGTTTCTTGCTTTTGTTTTGTTTCCTTCCTTTCCTTTTGAGGATTTTTGGCCAAGTAATACAAAATTTAATGGCTGTAATAGAAGGCTCAGGATGCAAAGTCATATTAAAGTAGTAATGTCCTACTAAAGGACAAAATGGCAAAATGCCATTTTGCCCCTCCTCTCTTAAGGTGCCCCATCCTTCACCTTTGTAAAAGGTAACCTCATTGCAGCCTTTCTCTCCTATTTAGGAGAAGAATATATCTGTTATCTGAAAGCATATTTGTAAAATAGCCTGTCATGTTGAATCATGTTGTGATACATTTGTGTAATGAGAGATTTCATATCAAAGCATAAATGTAAGGAAGTTGAAGAGGTGTTGCCTTGGCAACCCCTGAATCTTGTGGTCTTTGTAGTATAAATAAAAAAAAGCTAATCAAGGATCAGATTCAGCAGTATCTATGTATTTGAAATACGTATTGATTACGGTACAAGAATTGAATGGGAAGGGAAAACAAGACCTCCAATTTGTTATATTAACAAAGTTTGTCCTCTGCATTTTGGAAGAACAAGAGAAAAACTACAGAAGTTATAACCACAGTGATAAATGCAGTGCAATCAGGTTCATGCATAAGAAAGGTCCTAAATATGTCACTTCAAGTGTATTTCTACTTTGGATTTGTGTGCAAAATGTCATTTGATTTGCTGGCATCCCTGTGTTCCACACTTTTTTCTTACACTTGAAAAAGGAAACAATTAAACTATACTTTAATGTGTGTGTTTGAAGAGTAATGACAGAGACAGGGTTCTGTGAACTTTCCTTACATAAGTAACTTTTATGCAAGGCAAGTAGCCTACTGCCTCAAGCATCTAGCTCAGCTTGACACCAGTTTCAGTGGAGGGCCACAACAAATGACAGGAGAACAAATGGTAAGATTTGCACAGAAAATACAGGAGTAAGGTTGGCCAAATCATTGGCTTCCATGACAAGGTGACCAGCTTAGTGAGGAAGGAAAGGCTGTGGATGTTGTCTATCTAGACTTCAGTAGTGCCACCCCTCAATGTCTTTGCTTTCTCTTAAAGCACTCTTCAAATCTGTTGTGGACTTCAAAAAAAAAAAAATCTATAGGTAGAAGACCTGGCTTTGGCAATCTTTCTTTTAGACCTTCCAGGGGCAGGTGGATTGTCATTTCAGCTTATCAGATGGGACCTCTGAAGGGGCTGTTTGAAGAAATTTGATTTGTCAGGGAAATCAAGAAGTCAACAGAAGCTTCAGATTCACCCTATAAAACTTAAGACACTTACCCAAGGAAGCTACTTGATGAATTGGCTTGTTTTCCACAATCTTTAACATGGAGAACAAGAAAGGGAGCTCCCAGATCATGACTTAGGTAACCTGCAGTCCGAAGCACCCTTGAGAAAGACTTCATTATTCAGAAGGGGAACCTAAAAGGTGCCATGATCCTTGATTGGCTGCATTATTTATAAATACAGGTAAAAAGAACCTAACACTAAATTCTCACACTGCATCTAACACTGCACCTAACACTAAATTCTCGCTGCATCTCACACTGTCTCTGTGTGCTGTTTTAGATTTCTATTTCACAGGCTTCTGGAGAGAAGGGCTGCAAAATCTCCTCCTCATTGAATGGACCTAGCTGCATTCTCAGTATTGTGTTCAAGAGAGGCAGAAATGCAACATTCCAGGAGAGGTGAGATCAGGAGGCTC
The DNA here is from genome assembly GCA_013399835.1 of Leptocoma aspasia. NCBI lineage: Eukaryota > Metazoa > Chordata > Aves > Passeriformes > Nectariniidae > Leptocoma > Leptocoma aspasia. Next base: position 1,257,969 of record VXAX01001839.1, read on the forward strand.
TGTGGAGGCTGGGTTACAGGCAATGACCTTAGGGGAAAGAGGCACAACAAGCACTGAAGCCACAAAATGAGTAACAAGATAATAATCAGGACTTAGGTTGTAGTGTGACCATTCCTCAGCAGAGGGTGATGCTTAGAAGTTTGATAATAAAATAAGCATTAATTTTTTAAAGTAACAACATCTCTTATTTTGCAACTAATACTGCATAATATACTGCAGCAGATGAAAAAAATTTTGTAGTTTGGCTACATGTAAATGAATGCTATTGTTAAGAAGAAAGGTCTAAGCTTTGATAAATGAGAAGAAACAGTACAGTATAATATAATAGCAGAGAAAAATTATAGCAGTGTTTCAGTACCTCGTTAATGAGGGATTTGCACACTTTCCCTTTTAATATATGTCTTCTTCTGCAGTTTTATATAACTCATCAGTACAAAAGTGACTGTAGCTGTTAATTAAACAAGGTGTTTAATATTACTTTGTTTTAAATGTATCCTCCATAGGACTGGGTTACAAGAATACAAAAATAACATGCTTTAAAAAAAAATTGCTAATTCAAAGTAAAATATTTTGTTTTTCTTCTGTGTATCTACTTATAACTGGAATGTATGTTTTTGTTCTCATTTGTATTTATTCTTGCATGGTTACTGAAGTAGTAGTCTGGGTCTGAATTGGCTGGTGAAGACTTCATCAGGAGAAGTAGGAATCAATGCCATTGACAGGGCCCATTTCACTTTAGGACTCAATCCAGGTGTTAGGGGTACTTCAGTTTATATTTTATATTTGTGAGGTTGTACATCTGCCTAACTTTCAGCCACATGTAATGGTGTGTGAGAGTGACCTGGTCTCACACTTGCTCTTTTGTGGGATGTCTGGCATATCAGATGTGTGTATGGGGCTAGAAGAGAGGTGTATTTATATGATTGTATTGTAACTGCAGTAGATGTAATAAGACAAGGCAAGGGTGTGAACTGCTTCCAGCCCGTGCTTTCTATAATAGTCTTAAGTGATACTGTAGTAATTAATGACATGACAGTCGTAGATATTTCTGTTCTAGCCTTCTACTTTGCCTCTGATTCCAGACTGACTTTTCAGGGGTGTGAAGTATCAGTTGGGCTCCAGTTAAAGAGAGTCCCATTCATGCAGAAATCTTTACATATGTTATGCCAGTGGTACCTGTCTCAATTGATGCAAATAGGCAACAATCAACATCACTAAATAATGCATCTGGCAGCAAAACAACTCTATTTTAACTCTATTTTAAAAGCATTGCTGCACAGCTGCTAAAACTATACCTCAATTCTTGGGAGAAGAAGAAAAAAAAGAGAAGAAACCCCAATGATTTTGATGCTGAATGGTTTACTAGATGAGAGTGCAGGGCTACTTTTGTCAGAGGCTTAGCATTGAGCTGTGTGTGTTCAAGGCACACTGGAGACTGAGGTCTATTGATCCCTGGTGCTCAGCCTACTGAAACGATCAAAGCTGGTGGGAGGGAGTCTGCTGCAGCTCCATATGTTGCATTCAAGCTGAACAAGGATTTCATCTTCCCCAAGCCACCTGCAGAGCAAGATTGCTCAGATCTCCAGAGATGAAGTAGGTTTCACACTAGTCGTTTCTTGCTTGAAATCCCTTTAAGGATAACGGAGGTCCGATAATTTCTCCATGTGGTAATACACATAATGGCATGAAATGAAGCTGGAGGCAATAGACAAAGTGGAGAGAAATATTGTTAGGAAATAAAATCACAGGAGACCCACAGATTCAAAGGAAAGGACCAAACCTTCCAGGGAGGTGACTGCAAGGTGTGTTTCCATCATGGCATGTAATGCTCTGTGATGATACCTTAGCTGGCTCAGGTACTCAGAGCCATATGGCCACAGGCTAAATATGGTACTTAATTCAGGTTAAAAAGGAACAGTTGACATGACTGTTCTTTCAGGACCAAAGAAAATCACCTATGGCGGTGGTACATGTTTTGTGTAGGTGTACTCCTTTCTTACAGGGGAAGCATGGGTTCCACTTGTCCAATATCTTACCATTTTTGCATGCTGCCTCCTTAGGCCTGAGAGTCATTCTAGCTTTCAGTTCACATATTGAAAGGAATCTGTTTTCAAATCTTTGCATTTTTAAAAGCTTCATATAGGAAGGAATAAGGAATATTCCTTATTATAAGGAATTTTCTGTTTGTATACAGGAAGCTTCTAAAAAGTCTTATTTTGTAACTGATAGGTTGACAGAGGTGGTGGGGATTCAGTGGAATCTGCTTTATCACACAGACTCAATTGACTAAAGGGCACTTAAGCACTTTAAGTGCCCTCATAAGAGCTCCTTGCTATTTCTGTCTGAACAAAGACAGCACTTTTTAATTTGTGTGACTTTCAAATAGATACAACCTGTTACCCAGAGCAGCAGAGGCTTTGCACCCATTGTTAAGTGTCTCTTTAAACTGTGGAAAGACCAAGAGGGTGAAACAACCCCATTTCTTTTCCAGAAAGATGAAAGTCTGGGGGGACTATGTGAAAGTGGTGCAATTCTTAGAAATTAAGCAGCCAGTTGGCAACATGCCTCAGAAAATTGTTTTCTCTGTGTTTGGGCAGAATTGAAAAAGCTAATCTGAAAACTATGTCAACTATGACATTTTTTTAAAAGCAAATATTAAACTATTTTCTGAGTATAGAAAACAAAAGGGAATTTGTAATGAATGTAAGGGTTTATCGTCTCTCTTTGTTTGTTTATTTGCATTAAGAGCACTTCAATGTCATCCTTGTTTGTACCTTTCATCATTTCCCAATAGCATAACAAAAATAAGTACTTCTTACTTGGAGTCATATTGCTCCACAGAACAGTATTGCATTTTTGTTCATTACTGCTATAGAAATGAAAAAAAAATCATATTTGGTAATGCAACACTGTGAAACTCTTTAGAACTGTCCATATGCAGTGTTTCAATGTAAATGCATGTGTGTTCCTATGCATACACATGTATATGAGTATTTACCCCCAGGCATCACATGAAAACTACCACATGAACACATGAAAGAAAACTGTAATTGAAAGGGAGAGGCTGGAATAACATATAGTGTTACTCAAGTAACTTCATTGTAAAAAAAACTTGTAAAAGGAATCACAGAACAGTTGATGTTTGAAGGGAGCATTGCAGGTCTTTGAGCTCCCTGCTTAAGCAGGGACACCTAGAGTTGGTTGTCCAGGAAAATGTCCAGGTGACTTTTTAATATCTCCAAGGATGAGACACTCCATAACCTCCCTGGGCAGGTGTTTGGTCACCCTGGCAATGAAAAAGTGCATTCAGATTCCTGACTATGTAGCACTTGTTTGCCCAATCAGCATGTATTTTCCTCTGCTCAAATTAGACTAATTACACTTCCTTTGCTTCATTTTGGAATTAGAACATATTGGCTAATATTTTAAATGGCCTTTTGTGCCTCTCTGTGAAGAGAACTGCTTTCAGCAAGAAAGCAGAGTTTGAAGACACTCAACACATTTTGTTCTGTCTGACCTTATGGACTTTGCTCTCCTAAAGCAGCACTGTGCTCCTGAATATCTGTGCACCCCTTCCTTCTCCTCTCTCTGGTTATTAATGCACATTAATAACCAATGATAGAAGAAAAAAAAGTTTGAGTTACAGGTTGAACTCCAAAGTACTGCTTTTCTGAAAGTACCATAGATCATGTTTAATAGCCTGTGGATCAAAATGAAACCCAGTATATATCACAGGGAAACTCAATAATTGAAGCATTCTGGGAATGTCTAAGTACTGGAATGCTGAGGTCCCTAGAAGCTTCATTCTGTGCTAAGTTTTTTACCTGTAAAAGCCCTATCATCTATATTTTAATAACAAGTCATAATCATATTTTAATGCACTGACTTAAATTATTTTATCTGACATTCAGGGGAACAATAAACTCCTTTTTCTGCCCCTTCCACCTCCTAATTTTCTGCAAATGAGAAAAACAGTTTTTGAGAGAAATTAGCATTTCAGAGTATCTCCAGTACACTTGACTCCTGGCTATCTCATCCCTGTCCTGGGTGTCTGCAGAATGGTCCCTCAGGAGCCCTGAACATGTTCTCTGGGTCTGTGAAGCTGATCTATCTGTCTGCCAGCTCTGAATTTACTCCTTTCATATGAGAAGCCTCAGGGGCTCTCTGAAGGATCCTAACTGGTCTCCTGGTGATGGGACAGCAATAATTTGTAAGCCTGAAGCTGCACAGGTGGTACTGTGTGGGCATGGGGAGGATGTATAGTTTTGTCTCAGAAAAACAGCAGTAACAGAAGGGTTTTGTGGACCTGCTGCTCTGTGGTTTGCACAAGGGATAAATTATTTTCCTGTTTAAATGTGGTAGAAGGAAGGTTGACTTTTGCAGCACCCTGACAGAGAAAAATACTTGGAATGAAACTGTAGGAATCCTGGCAAGATTGAGACCCTTGAACCCTTCTTGACTGAGTATTACAGGGCTGGTGTGGCAGGGCTGCATTGTGTGACTGCCAGAAGTGGGCTGGTGCAGGCTGTGCTGGCTGATCTGGAGCCCTCGGGGCTGGGGCAGCGAGGCAGCTGTGCAGCCCAGGTCAGGTGTGTTTAATGGTGCTCCTTGAGGTTTTCATGCTTTCACTGCACTGTTTCACCTTGTGCCTGTCAGCTGCTCCCAGAGCTGCCTTCCTGCAGCTGCCCAAGCTGTGGCTCCCTGGCCCTGGGAGGATTTTGGTATGCACTTCAGAGGATGTGTTTTACAGTGGGAGTTTGAACTGAATGAGGTTGATGACTGAGGTGATTTTTAGGTGAGCATTTTAGGGTGCACTAGGGACTGATAAGGGAACTGCCCACCAGAGCCACTGGCTGGATACATGATGGCTATATATATTCCTTTATGATGGTTATATATATTCATTGACCTTGCTAATAACTGGTATTTCAATGCTGAAGGGTACGTGTAGGATAACAATTAAACCTACCCCTCCTCTTGCTCCTGTGCATAGGATGAATCTCACTGAGAGTGAAAGTAAAGAGCATGGCCAAACAAAAATCATTCTTACCAGTTGTTTAATTGTAAATGCATGATTTGTCTTGCTTTTGCACTACTTAAACTGCAATGTGGAATGGAAGGCGCCATTTCTTGGTGCCTTCTTAAGTGCTGCCTTTTCCTCTGGCAAGGGTGTGGTAACAGGTAAAGCACTTTGAGTGCTTTAGATAAAAAGGTACTTGAATATCAGAAGTTGCAGGTGGATGAATGAACAGTGAGTAGTAGTATGGTCTGTTGGTGGTGGTTTTTTAAATGAACATTTTCTACACTACTCAATAAAGTTCCTTCTGTTACAAATCTTTCTGGTGGTATTGGTGGGGACACCAGCCCTGTCAGCTGGTGCCTGCTGTGATTTCTGAATGAAACAAGTGTCTTCTAACATTCTGTTGGGTTTGACATATTTAATAAATAACAGCAATGAATTGACCATAATGCAATAATAATGATCATGAGATAAATAGCATAGTGATTTTTTGGTCATTTTGGACAGAAGGAAAATAAAAACTTTGAGTTTCACCCTTAATTAATGGAATGCTACAACATGAGTTACTATGTGTTTGATGGAAAATAAGATATTTTTTCTGCTTTACCAGGCAGAAAAGAGCAGCTGCTGAACAGAATAAGTATTTATTTTGCCTCACAGGAAAGGTAAACTTCCACTGTAGTCTGAAACATGGGTGACAATTTCATCACTGCCTTAGCCTATCTGGAGAAATATTTCACTCTATTTGTTATATCAGGCATGACTAGGGAACTCCCATGTCAGTGGAGTTTCAAAGGATGTGGGCAATTGGGCAAATTTTTTTAGAGCAGCATCGCTAAAAAGGAATTACAATAATAATTCATAGTTCACAAATATTCAATCAAAGAACTGTTTAGAGATTCTTTTAGGGTACTGTCATTGTCTACTTGGCCAGCTCTGTATTTTGGGGACTCTTCTCTGGGTAGACCAGTGACTTTTGTATAAGCACATCTTCTAGAAAGGCATCTATTTTTTTTGGCATTTCCTTTCAACAGCTAATTAGCCTTCCTGTACAAAATGGTGGTGAAAAAATGCTTATCCACACTAAAATAGCCATCTCTAATGAGTTTTTCCCTTTTGTTCATAAGTTATCATCAAGTCACCTCTCATTCTTCTATTTATAAACCAAATAGATTAATATCTTTAGGTCTTCATTAGACATTGAGTTATTTCTGTTGCTGTCATCATCATCCTTCCCATTTTTCATTATTGTAAAAAACCCCAACAAACATCTGAAATATGTATTGCTTGCCAGCACCTCTCTTTCCACTACTGTATGTGGAGATAAAATTGTCTACCTGATGCCTGTGCATTTGTTCATAAAATCATGGATCATATTACATTTTTTCTTCTATTGTATTTCTTTGGGAG
>VXAX01001839.1:1264430-1284867 GCA_013399835.1 Leptocoma aspasia
AAAAAAAAAAGTGAAATGAAAAGTTTTCTTGTGTATATAAATAACTGATTTTAGAACAAAATAAATTGTCAAGACCTCTTGGGTGGTTTGGGTTATTTTTCCCATTGGCCTATGGAAAACAAACTGACATCCCAGATAAACCAGTGGCCCTGTGATCTGGGAATCATTGTTTAAGAGCAGTCTTGACTGTTTTAAAGCATTCACTTAAATGACCTAATTACAAAACTTTGTGGTCTGCCTCTTGACAGAACTTTTAAAAGCTGATTTTGGCTTGGGTGTAGAGTGAAAACAATGGCAGAGAAGTCAGTTTCTTACAAGGAAGGATTTTTGGCTTTTGCTGTGTGACCTGGAAGCTCATAAGAATTTTGTTTTATTGTTAACTGGTACAGTCTTTTCAGAGTTTTTAGGGTAGTCATCCATTTTGAGCTGCCTCTGGTTTTTTCTCTTCATGCATAACTTACCTTTTGAGTGAGTCTGAGTTGTTCAGGTGAGGTCTGTGCAAAGGCTTGTCTTCCTCGTTTTTCTCCCTTTGTGAGTCTCTCACTTGCAAATGGTATCAGCTGTCATTTATCGATGTTCAGAAAACCAACAGTGAGGATCAGCATCAAGGTTAATCCTGGTCTCTGTGGAGCCTCACTAGCAGCAATGTTTGACTGACGTTCTGTTTTTCCTGTGTGGGGAGATAGGCTAGTTATTCAAATCTTGCTTAGTTCTACTGCATTCCTGTTGTGTGGTCCTAATTTTTTTGTGCTGTTCCTGTGTGAATTGTTCCTGCTATTTTTCATTTAAATGGCTTGAGTAAGGCTTTCCTATTAATGCTCGAAGTGCAAATAAATCATCAAGAAAACTTGGAATATCAGCAAAATAATGAAGGTGGGCTGACCCCAAAAAATGGTGCTTGGCAAAGATATACGTATGACTGAATACAAAAGACTACATTTTGAATCTGTTTCTATAAATTTTAGAATTTCTATGTATTCTTACCCTTTAACTCATTATAAATTAAATCCAGCATGAGCTTTTCTTTTTTAACTTTAGGTTCACATTTACTTAAGCAACCTTATTTCACTAGGTCTATTTCCTTACCACTTCTAATATTAATGCTTGTTTTCTGAAATTTCCGCAGTACCCTCAAAAAATAGCCATAGTTTCAGTGAGCAGTTTTTAATCTTAGCCATCCAGGCCTATAGACCTAAAAAATTCTCTTCAATAGATCTTTAACATCCTGGTGGCTGCTGATGGCTTGGAAAGCTCATCAGATTTGTGATAGGAATCCCTCCCAGCAGAAAAAGAAAGCTTATTGAACATTTCTGCCTTGTCTGCATTTTTAATGATTTAACCATGGATAGGGCTTCAGTCATCCCTAATGTACATACTAAACTGCTTCTTCTTTCCTTAGTTCTGTCAATCAAGGTTTTCTTTTCCTTCTGATAAATTTTCTTCATGTCACATTTGTATTGATTGCTATCTGATCTGCTTCCCTCTTTCAACTTGTTAAATATTGCTTTGCTATCTTCTCTTTGCCAATAAATCGGGATGGGTTTTTAGATAAAGCTGTCTTCTTTCTTGATTGAAGGATTGCAGCTTTTGGCCATCTAATCTCTTCTTAAAGAGCTTTAAGCCTTCATCTATCTTTTCCACCTGAAGTTTTTGGACGTTAAGTATTTTAAAACAGTCTTTGTGATTGTGACCATCCTTTTCCTTAGGTGTCACTGAGTGTAGTCAGGTTGTGATGAGTTCACAGGGGCAAGTACTGATTTATAGACCAGTGAGTAATTTCTTTGCACCACAATATGGTTGGAAATCAAGATGTATCATACTGGGGTCTGCACCATCCCGCTGGTGAGTTGGGACAGGGTGTGCAAAACTGATTGTTGTATGAATTAGTGTCTGTGGATGTGATGGGTCAATGTGTGGCAAAGGGATGTGGTGACTGCTGGGGAAGGAAAGTAAGACAAGGCCAGTGCTGGGTATCCATGTGTCTTAGCTGCTTGAATGATGCCTTGGTTTGATTAATATAATGTAGATTTCTACAGCTGGAAAGATTCAGGGTCAGGCTGGAGGGGTCGTCAAACAACCTTGATGTAGTTGAAGGTTTCCCTGCTCATTGCAGAGTTGTTGGTCCAGATGACCTTGAAAGGTCAGCCCAAACTGTTCTGTATAGCATTTGTGCTTGTGAATCAGGTTGTTTTTCACAATCAACAATAGCTATGAGGTGGTTGTGTTGACTGGAGGACTCACTGCTGAAGCTGCCAAAGTGCTCTGCTGGAAGTGGTTAGGGATGGTGGTTAGGATCTGGCTGAATGCCCCGCTCCGGATCCCAAGGATGGGAATTCTGCTGTGTCCATAGCTATGTCAGGGCTCAGGGCTCGGGTCCACACGTGCAGCTGGGGGTCGGCTCCAGGAGGGAGCACGGCTTTTCCAGGAGGATTTCCAGCCGCAGGCAGCAGTAGAGCAGGTGACCATCGGGGGGCACCAGAACGACAGCAATGCTTTGGAGCTGCTAATTAGCGCTCAGGCTGTTAATGTCTCCTTGGTGCGGTCACGGAAAAAAACCCCTGTGTCTGAGCGGGGGGGCAAGAAATTTCCTCCACTTCTTAATTCATAATTTCCTCAGTGATACTGCAAGCTCTATTTTGAAGGCATGAGCTGTTAAAGAATAAACTAGGAAGCATGTATTATCTTCTACCTTCCTGGCAGCACTGGCTTTTTCTTTCTTTTCTTTTCTTTTTTTTTTTTTTTCCTCCCTTTTAGTCCTTTGTTTAAAGTTACGTATTGATTTGCAAGTTTTAAACTGAAAAGTTACCTTGAATAAAATATATTGAATAATTATCACTGAGAGATCAGTGTCTAATAAAATATAGAACTCGTAAGGATTTTACAGTTCTTCCTAGGCATTTGAGTGTCGTATATGGAGTCTGAACACAGTAATATTTGAGGAGTTAGTATACATTTTTAATAGTAGTTGAGTGCTGTTTTGTTTGTTTGGTTGGTTTTGTTTTTTTCCCTGAGACTTCAGCTGATGGTCTGAATTTTGGATGTGAAGGGATACCTATAGATATTATTTCTGGCTCGTTGCTGTATGAGGTTATTAGCATGGGTAGATATTGTATAACAGTGACTATAGGCTACTGGTAAGTCATGGTGTTGAAGCATCTTTGACTCCTCCTTCACCTGGCCTCATAAGAAAATGGGGAGAAGGAAGCATTTTTTCCCTTAAAAAGAAGGCTGTTCTGCTGTCTACAGGTAAAGACTTTTTCCCAGTGTGTCCTGAAACTTCTGCTGATCTTTGATGGAAATTCACAGTATTAATATTTAATATTGAGGGTATAAGCCTGTTTTAGTAAAGGCATATTTTCTGTTTTGTTTTGGTCTTTTTAAGTAAGTTCCTGAGGGTGAAGATACTGAGTTTCTGTGGGTGGAGCCACACTATGAATTCTGAAAAGCGAGTCTGTTATCCAAGAATTGGCCTTGGTTGGCCACTACTGTTGAAAAGTATAGTCCACATTGTCCTGAGTCATCTGCAATGGTCAACACCTAAAGCTGTCAGGGGCTTTTATCCCCAGTGGTACTGATAGTCTTCCTCTGTCCAGTTTTCCTACTGATTTACCAGCCTTGAAGTCCCCATTGCATGGACAAACATCAAAGTGCAATCATAATATGGGCTTTAGTTGTAACAATGCACACAATTTATTTTTGTAAGTGAAGAATTTCGCAAATAGCGTTTCTGACTTGACAAAAAAAATCAGAAAACAATCAAATGAATTTAGCATTTAAACATATGGAAGAGGCTTGGTGAAAGGACTCATTGCTTGAAACCATGTTGCTCCTTCTCACTAAGTAAGTTGGACTGAAAGAGACACGATTTCACTATGCAGGTCTCGCTTTCTTTATATCCCTAGACCATCATAGTCGAGACTACTAGAAAACAATATTTTCCTGAAACATCTGACATTCATCAGGCAGCTAGGGGCATCTGGAAGTTCCTGCTTTTTCAAGTTCACTAAGCCCACTTGAAGTCTTCTAGAAACGATGAAAAGAATTGTTAATCCTGCTGCTGCTTAACATTAAATTGGTCAGTCCTTAAACCTGTGCAGTTCTTTAATTCATGCACTAGATGGTGATCAAAAGCAGCCCAAGTTGTGTTCTCTTCCCAAAATCACATCTGACACTGGAAAATGAAAGCACAAGACTGCCAGTTTTTCCTGCCAAGCTTTTAAACTTTTCTCGCTCTCCATTAATGATTAACCTACTTAGTAGAGTTATCTTAGAGATTAAGGTAGAGGTGCTGCTAAATTCATATATCCTGTTCTAACTGTGAGTTTTTAAAATCAGTTGTTGGATATAAGTGTAGGAAGTGCTTCTCTCTGTCAGATCGTAAAACATTCATCAAATATTCCATAACTTCAAGCTGGGGTTAGTGTTGTTTCCACAACACAGGAATTCAAATATACTAGTTCTTGAAATAATTGCTATGGACTGAAATTTAAGTCTTTAAATGTACAGATTGATTACCATTGGCTGAGACAAGGTAGTAACGAAAAAGCTGGGGGGCATTACTCTGAAAACATGATTACGTTTTTTATAAGATTAAAAACCAACCAAGGAAAAACCATTTCTGTACTGCCCACCCTGAAATTATAAAACCTGCTCTAGTCCTTTACTTTCAGATTACTACTGGCTTCAAGGGGAAAGATTGCAAGATGTGTTTTGGATTCTGTAACTGGAAAAAATGCATTCTACTGAATAGAATCAGTCAAAAATATTATTTTGCTGAAAAAGGCAAGGAATATTCAGGAATGGAGGCTGACAGGTGGACCTAGACAGACCTGATACAAGGGGAAATCAAGTACAGTACTGTGCAGAGTGACTGTATGTAGAAAATATCAATGGTGTGGTGTTTAGATAGCAAAAGGGAAATGTACAAAACACAGGACTGTAAGAGGATGATGTACAACACACTGGACTGTACTACAGCTATTATAGGCCAAATAAATATAGTTCAAATAAACAGCTATAAGAGGGAGCATGTCACATGAACAGTAAATGTTAATAGCAGGGAAGAGTTCTTTTTTGTTCTCTGTGTAAATCTGTAAGGAAGCAGAAGCCTGTCTTGTGACTAGTGCTCAGAGCCACTCACATACATACATCCTTCCTCTGACAAGGTTAAAAGCTGGAAACAACCCTCATTTTGCTCCAGTGTGGGAGGAGGCGCCATGGGTGATGGCTATGGCAAAAGATGCAGTGCTCTGGAGCCACCTCCATGTATGGAAAGATGGATGAGATCTGATGGTGCATGGAGCAATGGCATGGCTTAAATTAGGCTTAAACTGAACATCTGGGTTGTCTTTTTTTTTTTTTTTGCCCTGAGCAGAACACAGGCACTCAGTGCAGAGGCCGTATCCCAGAAGCTGGATAAAGAGATATCCCTTGGATTTAACGTCAGTGTAAATATTTGTAACTCTTTGTGACTTCTGTGAGGCAGGCAGTGAAGGCACAAATCATCAGTGGTTAGGAAGCTGCATAGCAGCAAATAGGTATCTGCTCACAGGCAATTGTAGGGTTAAAAGAGCAAAAGGAAATTTGATGCAGCTACAACGTGTTTTACACTGGTGATCTGTGTAGCAACGAGGAAATGCATGGAAAAGCAAAATTCCAGACAACTGAGTTGATGATATGATTCATACACTGACTTTTTCACTCAGCGCTCATCCCAGTTATAATGAGAATCATCTGAGTGAAGTAAAATAACCACAGTTTGAAGCTTGTAGGAGGGCAGTAGCCTATAGCCATGCTAAATGTGAGAGTCATTTGCTCTGTAGCCTGTTGGAGAGCTGTGCCATGTACAAGATGGAGATTTTCCTTTGGCTTGTTTTTTGTGTTTCTTGGAGGTGTCCACTGCAACCCTGCTTTTATTCTAAATTGGTACTAAACAGCTGCATGTATACATATATGTAACATATGCATGCAAATAATCTGTGCTTACAGGAAAAATCGATCTTTGCATGTATACATGGCCAGCTTGGCAGCAGTGTACCAAAGGAATTTGTATGTGCTAAATTTATAAAAACTGGCTCCAAACATAGAAGGGAAATAGCGTCAAGAGAATTGAGGCACACCCTTAGGATGGTGTTAGCACGTATTCTCACAACTGTTCTTGGTTAAAGATGGCTCTTGCTCAAACAGCATCAGAAATACAAACCTCACATTGCCTCATTCTGTGGAGTTTAAGTTTTTGATCTTAGAGAACCTAACATATGATAAAATAATGAGGTAAAAACATATGTGGATTTAATCCTAGTCTGAAGTTCCATTTCAAGTTCATGCCAAATGAAGCTCCACCCCAGAGTTTTCTAAAGATCAGTGTGCATTTGTGAGACCAATGGCATGCCCCTGGGATAAAATACAAATTATTTCTTATACATAGAAGATTACTCAAAGCACAGATGCCTACCATTTCAGTGAAAACCACAGAATCATAGAATGGTTTGGGTTGGGTTATCAATCACAGAAAAGACTTCAGAGCAGCGGCAGTACAGTACAATGTCAGAAGGTGGCTGACCTTGGGACCCAGCAACATTCCTCCTTTTCCAGCCCAATAGGTGTGAGACCACTGTGGTTCCCTGTCCTCAAGTCCAGTGAGTACACAAATTCCAAGAGGTGCCCATGTGCAGATGTGTGTGCATGCACACACACACACACAAAGATACATGATGTACACACAGCTGGCTGCAGAGATCAGCACAGAGAGCAGTGTCTTTACTGGCATCCCCATGAACACATGTAAAATCATGTCATACAGACATGGACACTACAAACAATCATATTCTCTTCAGCTGGTGAGGACTGAAGTCTTGAAATATACTCACAATCCCATCTCTCTAGTAGCTGGTTTTGGAAATTGAGTCTATCCAGTTGCTGACACCTTGGTTGCAACTGTTCAGACCTCCTGTCCTGCTATCTGGCTTGTCCATCTTGGAGTTTATTAATGTTCACACACCCACACAGAAGAAAGAAATTTGATTTGATAAGAATAAAGGATAATCTGCAGTGATTTAGTGCAGGATTGAGATAGGTATGCTGACCATCTGTCTGTTTGTATCTGCCCTATTAATCTTATTTTCCCTGTATTTTAATGCACAAAATCACTTAGGTTGGAAAAGACCTCTAAGATCTAGTCCAATCTTGCACTGACCACCACCTTGTCGACTAGACCATGGAACTAAGTGTCACATCCAGCTGTTCCTTGAACTCCTCCAGGGATGGTGACCCCACCACCTCCTGGGCAATCCATTCCAATGTTTAATAATCCTTTCTGTGAAGTAATTCCCTCTGAAGTCCAACCTGAACCTCCCTTGTGCACCTTGAGGCCATTTCCTCTTGTGTTGTCAGTGGTTGCCTGGGAGAAGAGGCTGCCCCTCATCTGGCTATGCTCGCCTTTCAGGTACTTATGGAGTCTGAGAAGGTGCTCTCTGAACCTCTTTTTCTCCACACTAAACAACCCCAGCTACCTAGCAGCTCCTCGTAGGACTTACTTTCCCGACCTTTCTCTAGCTCTGTTGCCCTTCTCTGGGCTCTCTCCAGCACCTCGATGTCTTTCTTGTAGTGAGGGGCCCAAAACAGGATGCAGGACTTGATGTGTGCCTTCACCACTGCTGAGCACAGGGAGACAGTTACTGCCCTGGTCCAGCTGGCCACACCATCGCTGATACAGGCCAGGATGCCATTTGCCTTTTGGCCACCTGGGCACACACTGTCTCCTGTTCAGCTGTCTGTCAACCAGCACCCCCAGGTCCTTTCTCACTGAGCCATTTTCCAGGCACTCTGCATGGGGTTTTCCTCACTTCACCCATCCTCCTGACCTCTCTCTGTTCACACCTTTGGTCCTTCACCTAAGCATCCCATAATGCATTATTCTCACTTGGCTGCCCTTGAATCTGCTTGCATTCTGGATATCCTCCCTCTGTATTTTGTCCAGTGCAGCTTTTGGGGCAATCCACCAGTTAGAAACTGTTGCTATGAACATATTATGGGTTTCTCTGTGTGTAGGCCTTCTGATCGTTTTCCCATGGGAGAACATACTTTTGCTGTCTTTTACTCTGTATGAGCTTTCTGTGGACAGTGTGTCTGTGTCTGTTCTTCAAAGACATGGAATTGGTTGGCCTCCTCCTACCTATGAGGAGAAGGAGCTAAAATTACTTTATCTTTCTGATAATGTAAACTATTCGGACACATTCCCTGGATGAAGCAGCAGCAGGAGCATGGAGAATGCTCTCTGCTGAGCAGATATAGAAATATATTAGAATTATGGAGTCATTTTAATAAATCATATTAGCCTTCTGAATTTATTGTCAAGAGTCCTTTCTTCTATGTATGGACCACGATGATAAGAAACAGCAGAGGAACATGGGTTTTAGATAGCTTTGATTCAAGATAAACTGTCTGCATGGACTTCATCTTACCTTACTTTAGCTAGCTAAATCTTAGGCAGAGGTCTTCCACTGAAGCCCTCTATAGGAGGAGAGAAGCTTTTCCAAACTGCGCCCGTCTATCTTAAGGCCTGTCTTATTCTAGGATGAGATGAATCACTCTCTAGCAGGGCCTCTTTTTCTCCCTTAACTAAAGGCAAAGCCTAAATGGCTAGCATAGGCTAGATGTCTAACCTTTAGACTGCCAAAATTATGGGAATAGAATCCTACTTCTTTTATCCTCAGTGCTGAAGGCTGTGTCTCTGGGTAACCTGTTGTACAGTTCAATGTACCTAACACTTCCTCTCAAGCTGTTGCTCCCCTTATGTGCAAGGCTCTTATAAAAATAACCAACTACAGTCTGTAAACAGTGTGGGTCCTGAAGGAAAAGTATTGTCAAAGATCAATCTAAGTCAATATACAGAGCTGGAACTTGGGAAATGGTAGTCTGTGTTAGTGATGTGTGTGGTATAAAGGAAATGGAGTGACCAGGATTTGATTTTCTGTGATCCCTCACTAAGCCTTCACCAAGAGTGAAACTCAGAGCAGTCAGCAGCCCTGGGTGTGCACTGTGGAGTGCTATCCACTGGAGGAGCTGGCATCTGCACTGCCAGGGGGGCACTCTGCGTTGCATCCTGCTGCTGCTGTTCAGCTGAGGTTCCTCCAGGAAGGAAACCTCTTTGACCCAAATTGGATGAGTTTGTGTGTATTCTGTAGGAGTATTTGCAAGGCCAATTTGCACTAAAAATACCCTGTCCTGCTCACTAATGTACCTGAGTGATGTCTAGCTTTGGCATAGAATTGTGATTAAGATCTCAGTCATTATTTCCTTTCTGTGTGACTCAGTTCCTTTCAGAGATTAAGGTGGAGATAATAGTATTTGTTCTTATCTAAGAAGTACATTGAAATGTGAGGATGGAAAGCACTGTAAAACTCCAAAATAGAAGGAATTTTTCACTTATACTTAGGAGTATGGCTCCTTTTCCTTTTCTCTTTTTCTTTTCCCTAACATTAGCTACTTACTGATTTGTGTCTCTCCTTCTTACCTGCCTAGAGCATGACAAGTAGATGGTTGTGGCTTTAAGAGCATCAGATTTTTAAGACAAATGAAAAAGTTTAAAAAATGGTAGTTCAAACAGTTCTTTTGATTCCTTAGCTGTGCTGGTCCTGGCAGGAGAATGTAAGAAGGGTCTATAGCAGCATGAAGGAGAACCTAATGAAATGCGCAACATTACAGTCATGATAGAGAAAAATAAATATTTCTATCCCCATATATTTAATTTTATTGAATATTATATGATTTAATTATCAAAGCACAGTAATAATGACCCATGCAATACTAATGACTATTGGCAACAAGGCTCAGGAGGACACACACTCTAATTAGCTTTAATAGGATGGATTTAATAATACATTAGATTAACATCTGCTAGAACGAAGTATGAAGATTTATTGTTCTCCAAATAAATATTGACCTCTTGCTCTCAGGTCAATAAATCTTAAGCTTGTGTCCACTTAAATTTGTATCTACTTATTATGTTAGCACTCTTCTGTTTCCTATCACCAACTTTACTGGGAAGAGAGGGGAGCTGCACTTCCCTCCTGCTGCATCAAACACTTCTTTCAGGAACTGAAGGTAAACATTGAATTTGCAGATAGAAAAAAAAAGTCTGGGCCCTAAAATGTCCTTTCTTCATGTAAAACTGCCCTTCCTTGCTGTTGCTTCATAAGAAATTTCAGAAATGTTCAGAAAAAATCCATTACTATTAATGCCACAGAAAAGGTGTGTACCTTGCATCATCTGTGCTATTAAGCAGTCTTTATACTTGTGTGATGTGAATGGTGTCAAAAATATTTTTGGGGATGAGTAGGAGGAAATCCTGCTCCTTCATATGTAGTGAGACACAAAGTTGTTTCTAGGACTTCGGATTTCATGTTGTGCTTCAGATATTTAAGCACAGATTCCTTTCTAGCTGTAAGAGTTTCAAGGGGAATGAGACTGAATATATCTTTTTTTCGTGCCTACAAGGGAGGGATTTCTTCTTACTCTCCAAAGGGGTCAGTGTGGTTAGAAATATCTACAAGTCTAAAAAAATTATAACTGAGAAACATTCCTCTAAAAGCAGTAGAAAATCCTTTAGACTGATATCCATTCAGCAGATACTTAGACCTTCTTTCAAATTTAATAATTCAATAGGTGATATTTATAAGGAAACATTGGTTAGTATAACTCTATCACAGGTGAATTTAGCTATAAAACTCCCTGTGACTTCAATGGCAGAGTTCTGTAGGTGAATATTGATTAATGTAGAGAATCTTTTCCAGACACGCTGACCAATCAGAACATGTATGAATTTTTCTGGGAAGATTATTTGTATTTATTGAGTTCTGCAGAACATTTTCAATAAAGGAAGTGGAATCTATCAGACTTTAATGGATGAGTTTTGTATAGCAGGTCATTATTGCTTTCAAAGCTCAAAACATTGTTCTTGTTCTCTCTCCTTCTCTGTAAGAATATCTATACTGGTGCAGAACCCTGACAAAAACATGCAAGTACTTTATCCTGCTTTTATTTTCTTTCTGATTGTGTGTGATTTATAGGTAGATGTGGCACTAAGGGAAATTGTGGCATTTACCATGGTAGGTAGGGAATACCTGGTCAGACTGGTGAAAGAATAAGGTCCTCAGAGCAATTTGGTGTACAGGATTAAAAAATTTCATCTATGCCTTTGAATATTGAGCCATATCTATGTCTCTAAGGGTTTAGGCCCAAGGCTAGCCGATTTTTTATTTTGTGTATTCCTTTGAGGTTACAAATCCTTGGAAAATGGATTCCAAATTTTGTGCCCAGTCTGCTGTTCCCCCTTCAACTGACCTTAAATTATCTGGGGATTGACTGCAGTCTAGTTCTATTTACCTCAGACTGTTATTAATCATCATTACCTATACTCTGACTCTTTGGTTTGCAAATACTCATAGGTGCAAATAATTATTTTCCTTTCATTTTTCACCCTTTCAGACTGCAATAGAATTGCACATTTTGACACCCTAGAGATCCTGCTTTGTTCTTTCAGTTTCCTGGTTGTCCATGCATTAATCACAGAGGTTTTTAACATGTGTTGGGTTTCAGCTGGGGATTAAAAAAAAAAGATAGAACAGCTCACTGGGAATGAGGAGAGGAGCAAGGCTGAGCTGGAGTGAACATTGTCTGGGGACAAGTTGTACATGGGAAAAATGTTGTGTTGACTTTGATAGGGCTCAGTGGCTTTTATTTCATAGCCATATCAGGCTTTACAAAAAGGAGTCTCAGGCAGGAAAACAATTTTTATAACTGACAATTCTTAGTCTTGTATTTCACCGTGTGGAGGGGAAAATGGGATCATTTACTTTGTTAAACTGGGTGATCAAATTAGACAACTGCCTTGCTTTTGTGTTAGCATTTTGGGTCATGGTAGACAGCATCCCCTCATGTTCCCCAGGGAATTGTATGCAGCCTCTGAGAAAGTCAGTATGATGACTTTAAGGAGAAAGAAAGAAGGCATGAAAGTTACCTAGTTTTGTTGAAATACCCATTTTTCTTTAGATCTGGTTAAAGAATATGCATTGCTGCTCTGTACTTCTTACTATACTGCAAATACAGAAGGTGCTGATCTCTTATACCAGAAGCTACCTTGTGCAAATAGTAAATAAGATCTTAACAGTGGGGAATAATTCCAAGTTTCTGAAGTGATATTCCTTTTTCTACACTAGAAGCATGTTGAGTTTTTGAACTTGTGTCACCACATAATGCAACCATCTCCTGTTGTAAAGTGTTCCTCCCAGCCCCAGACATTCACATTGCACTATGAATTCTTTATTCCCTCAATGGAGTAGAATGGAATCTCAGCCCTGTGCATGCAAACCAAAAAGGATAGGTTTTTTTGTTACTCTTGCTTTCAAGACAACATGCTACCCTTTCATCCTGGATGGAGAAGGGGAGTTTTGGCAGGGTTGAAAGACTGGAAATCTAGTCACTAAAATGGGAACTTAATAAAATGGTGCACAAAGAGCCTCGTGAAAGCTTTTAAAGTAATTACTTTTATAAAATCAGTAGTACTCAACTCTTTTGAACAGATCATAACACTGGAATCATAGTGTTGTGTGCTAGCCTCTGGAGATTTCTTAATGCCTGCACTTTCTATGTGGCTTGTTAATAAGATCTTGGTAAAGCAACACAGAAATGACAGGAAAATAATAAGAATTCCATGTTAATTGTCTTGAAAAAGCACATGTGCTCAGACAGAAGCAGGCATGGGACTGTGCACCTGGAAAACCATGTTGTTCACCAATGTACTTTTTAGCTGTAAGTAAAAACACACACAAAGTTGTTCAAGTGCTGATTCTGTTCTAGGGGCTGTTTATCCTGGCTCCCTCTTTTCTGAGGCCAATACCATTAGTGTGAAAGCCTTTGTCTGGAGGCAATTTTCTCTTGCATAAATGACCAGCCTAAAGAAGTCATTGAAGACAATCAAAATCTGAAGCCAGCCCACCATCTCCTATTATTCAGATAATTTTCAGGGATTTGTGGGACTCACAACATGTAATCTGGCAAAAAGCAGTGGATGGGAAAATGATGTGCAAGAAATACTAATGTGGACATAGTGTGCAGCCCTGAGTGAGAGTCGAAGGTGCACCGAGAATGTTGGTACTGGGACAAAAATGCAGCAGCATCTGTTCTTCTTTGATATGTTAGTTGCCCAAAGAACGTGGAAGTGGTTACTGCTATTTTGACAAATGCACTTATTTCTGCTTTTGTTGCGTGGTGTGGCACAAGGGGAACACTGGCGCAATAGTGTAAGGCAATAATTAATTAGTGGTTTAGGGATGTGGGCCCAGAACAAATTCTAGACAAAAGAAAAACATGTTTGGGTTTTACAGAGAGCCTTGGCTACAGGAACAAAGCTGTGATTGGGTGTGCAAATATTTGGTATTTCGATTGTCCTGGTTGCTGTGACAGCTGACAAATGGTCTGAGTTTGTTTTTAATTATCACCAAGAGGGGAAAAGCCTGTTTTAAAGCCAGCAACTGATGTTGCAGCAAAAGTCAAGAAAAGGTACTTAACAGAGGGGAATGTACTTTCTCGGTGTTAAAATATGATGAAAGCACTATTACTTCCAAATATTTACAGTATTTAGCTAGTTTTGTGATTACAGCCAACCAATAAAAGTGTTTTGTTCATTTGTATTACATCCAGTGATGGATATTAAAATGTCAGCTACTGTTCTTACTTGATACTGACTGGTATAATTGATATCAAGCTTATCTTCTGCAGCCACACTGGGAAATGCAGCACGTATGTTGTGGCAGGTCTTTGTGAGACCTACTTAACACAGAAATTATAAAATACATATATCATACCTTGTGGATGCTCTGCCCACTTGTATCAGGATGTAGTGGGTTGGCCAATTGCCATAGATAGAATTGTAGAATCATGGAATCATTTAGGTTGGAAAGGACCTTTTAGGTCATTGAGTCCAACCATTAACCCAGCACTGCCAAGTCCATCACTAAACCATCTACATGGCTTTTAAATATACTCAGGGATAGTGGTTCAACCACTTCCCTGGACAGACTCCTCCAGTGCCTGCCAACCCTTTCAGTGAAGAAATTTTCCAATACATCCCATCTAAACCTCCTCTGGTAAAACTTGAGGCCATTTCCTCTTGTCCTATTGCTTGTTACTTGAGAGAACAGACCAACCTTCACCAATGGATGAATACATAAAGACTTCACTGTTCTGAAGGGTTATAGAGGAAAAAAGAAGCACACCCAAAAAGAGATGTAGTAATTTGTCCAAACAGCCTCTGGCAGGTTTTGGGACCAGTCCTATTTGTGGAGTCTGTATCCAGTACTTCAAACCGGTGTTCTATCATTTAAGTAAGATAAGAAACTGTATTGTGAAAAACCCCTGAAATGAACAGATTATTATGTAAAAATTAAAGATTGTGTCAAAATACTTCATAAATTGGGAGTTTATTGACTTGTTTTTCATTTTTTCTTTTTTTTTTCTCTTTTTTTTTGTGGCAATTGCTGTACAATTGTTTTGTTGTGAACATGCATGAATTCAAACTGGTCATTTCTAGCAGGAAGAATAACTTGTCAGACTTTGAACAGCCAATAGTTGTCTTTTAAGTAAAAATCATGAACTTCCAAATGAAAATTTGCCCCTTCTGTGTGAGACAAAATAGATTTTTGTGGTCAGATGAGAGGGACTGTTCTGTGTAAACTTGTCTTCCATTGCAAGGAACTATTTAGACAAGGACACAAAATGTGTTTCCCATATCTGTGAAATCGTGAGAATGTGATCTTTCCATTTTGTCAAAAGGGCAGCTTTTTTGTCTTTTAGCTATGAATCTTTAGCCAGTTTCTCATGTGGTATTCTGTACCTTGGAAAATTTAATCAAGGCTGTATTTGAGGAAGAGAAATAGTTTGAGCTGCTAATATGCTTCTGTTCTTCCAGTGCTGTCTAGCCTGATTTTATGGATCCCTAGAAAGGTTATTGATTTACTGTGAATGTGGCTTTCTGTAGAAAAAGCTGAAGGCTGTTTGCAAACTGCCACCTGAAGCAGAGGCTTAAGCAGGGAATTTAGATAATTGCATTCTGCTTCCATTGAAGTCCATGGCATTTTGGAAATTAATATCAGGAGAAGCAGAATGGGGTCCTGTGATTGGGAGCTGATGCTGCCAGCAACTGGAATAACTCTTCAGCTTTATGTTACAGAGCTGCTCAACCACCTGGGAACTGTTCAAAAGATTTGGAAAAATGTTTCTGATAGCAGTTGCCAATATTAACACTAGTTTTTGTAGGCGTTCTGTCTTTGTAGTACTGGCTGGGTTAGCACATCTAGACTCATCCACTCTACTCAAAGCTATTCACATGGGATGTCCAGACAGGTTTTGCCAACAGAATGGGCAGTCCCATGAGTTTTTTCATACTTTCTGTCTTTTCTGAGGGACAAAAATTCTACAGATGTTTTATTTAAGCAGTGTCAGCACTTTTGATCCCACATAATTATGGTTGTACAAATAATGAATTTCTTTTTTCTTGGCCATTGAATTGAGAAACTGGAAGAAATTCTTGGTTTTAGTTGATCAGAAAGTTGTTTTCAGGCAAGCTTAAATGAAGCAATTTGCATAGTTTCAATTTTCTCGGTCCTTTTCTAGGGGCTTTAATAAAAATGGGTCAATTTTCAATTGAATTTAAGTTTTAATTGAAAACAGTATTTTGAAATGAATACTCAAAATACATTTGTTTCCAAAGTTTAGAAAAAGCTTAGTCTTTTCTGTTTTCTTTATTTTTCTGGTTGATGATATCTTAGGCTATTTTTCAAATTCACATTTTTTTCCCCCCGAAGCAATATATTTTCATAAAATCATTGCTTAGCAGAATACTTTTACCCAGCATTGTTAGCAATTTTGCAACTCACTCCTTTTGCCTTAGTGTTTAAATTAAAAAAAATAACATAATGTTGCTTTTAAAGGTTGTAGCCTCTAGCCTACAGTTTGGGAAAACTGTTGTGATATGTAACATCAGGCATGATGAGAGAAATCCAGCTGGAGTCTGTGAGAATGAGGGCAGTACAGGTGGCATCCAGGTAACAGAGATACAGTGTCAGGGAATATAATTTACGATGGGACAGTTTGAAAATACTCAATTAGGTCTAAAATGAGATCACTTACAGGTGAAAGGGGAGGATACTAGAGAAAGAAATTTATAATCAGGGTTGACATGGTCTTCCATTATCAGCAAGCCAGTCTGCAGTTGTTCAACCTGAGCTTTCTTGCACTTTCAGCATATCTGTTACTTGCAATTGTCAGGGACAACATTACCACAGGAATGTAGGGGGTTAATTAAAACCAGTAGGTGCTGATTTCTACGTTTCAGCAAAAAAGAACAAGATATGCATGTTTTTTGGGGAATTCTACTTCTCTTTAAGCAACTTATTTAGCTATCCATACCCAGCAGCACCAGTGCAGGTGGGGCTGGGGGCTCAGTGCATTTACCTCGTATGGCCAAAGGAGCCAGATTACTCTGTTCTGTTCTTTTGCATCAGAAGGTATCTGCTATTTTGTGCACGACTTGAACTACAAACTGGTGATAGTGGGGTATGTATTTTAGAAGTCAATGAGATTATGTGCTTTGAAAAAATTAAGCACTTTGTTATCTTATTGGGATTTTTCTTTTTTGTTCTGTTATTAGAATAAAATTTACAAACCAGTTTTTCTTACAAATGTCCATAATGTTCACCAAAAGGCAGCTAATGGTGAATGAATTCCAAAGCATAATACTGTGCCACTACTAAAGGAGTGAGAACATTACCTATTTAACAGAGCTGCTCTGAAAGTTTACCTTTGCACAACAAACCCATGTGCTAGAAGGCTGTTCTTGGCCTAAGAACGAGGCTTGCATACCTTGACCAAGGTGAGAATGATTTTGGAGGCCTTGCTATTTGGAAGAAGAAATTTTCTCAAACAGCGTTTTCATCAAGTCCTCTGAATAGGTTTTTATTCTCCAAATTTGGGAACTAACTCTTGGAGACACTGGGTATGGGATTCTCCTGCTGAGAATGTGCTCAGTCTTTTTGTTGAGTCAGACTGTAATGATGGTTGGTGAAGTTTGATATGCTGTTATAACCTGAGCCTGATGGAGATTCTTAAAGTGTTGGAGAAATTTGGATTAAATGTCATTGATGAGTCAATTAGTAGGACAGAGTGGTTTAAAGGTAAATGTTGCCCTGTGGTGTGAGTGTGCAGAATCACTTTTCTCAAAGATATGGAGATCTGTTGCTCTTGTGGTCCCCTTGGTGCACTAGGTACTTCAGATTAGTGTCTAAGCTGATCCCAGCTACTTATCATACTGCTCTGTGTGTGTATGTGCTGGGAACAAGCATTGGCATCTTCCATGTAAATATGTATGAGGATCAGCTGTGGTCTGGACTCTTGATAGAAACAGCTTAAAGTTTAGGGCTAAAACTTTTTGTTGTTGGTAGTGTGGATGAGTGCTGGCTGAGAGTGGGAAAGAGATTACCCTGTCACTCAAGTAGGTAGAGAAGGAGCTAAACTACTCTGCAATCTTTGGCCTATTTTAAAAAGCTCTGCTATCAGTAGTAAGGGAAGTATGAGTTCTTACAGCCGCTGTGTAGCTCTGCACGGGCAGACTGTGATGCACCCATCAATCCTCAGGAAAAGCTCCCTGGCTCTGGCTGCACAGTGCAATGTGGGAAACTCTGGTGTAGAATGGCCTTGCACACAGGGCACCTCCTCCCTGCATTCCTACGTGGAAGAAGAACCTGTCTGAGAGCTTTTATGCTGCTGTAGTAAGTGTTTGAAACAATAATCCCCAGGGTAGATTGGCAGGGGAGGCTAGCAGTGGAAAGGAAGAGGTGAAGAGAGCAAAGGAGAGAAGAGACCTTCGGGTTTAGGATATATTACACTTAAAATTCTGAGGCTGCTCCCTGGATGGACCACATAAAGAATTAGATTTACAATTTGAGCAAAGTTCCGTAGGAAAATAATTGGACTGGTGAAGCAATCTCACTCTCACTAAATTGCTTTCCAAGGAGCCTATCCTGAATGGGGCTGTGCAGCTCTTTCTGATATTTGAGCATCCTCATTTCTCATTGACTTCAGTGAGAATTAAACTCATTGAACTCCTCACTAGGCAATTAGTTTCTTACAGGTCTATATTTTCTGCTGCAAAGCGGTAGCTGCCTTTCCCTTCTGTTAGCAGTCATACCCTGTGCCACTCAAGTCCAGGCCTCAGCATGCAGGTATCATTTAATGGTTCTTTTGTGAGACATGTGCTTAAACATTTGAACACAGATTCGGTTCCTTATTGTTTTCTGTGGATAGGATCCTTGACAGTTTTGTTACACTGACTGCACCACTTTAGCAAAAAAGAACATGCAAAATAATTGATGGAAAGTCTTTCCAAAACTAATGCTGTCAAAAGCTTATAAATCAGTGTTTTGTTTTGTTTTATTTATGTAGGAAGAATTTGTTTTGCCTTCAACAAGGGATGAACACGCTTCAAATTAAGAGGACAGATTCATTAGCATGGAGGATGAATGAGATAATAAATGAGATCATGAAAGTGAGGTTTTTCTACCTTTCCTTTCCATGAGAGAAGACCTACTGAAATGCAGTATATTTACAGTCCTCAAATTACTGAAGCTGTAAATGTTTTTGCTTTCATGGCCTCTGTTTGTACTACTGCACATTTTGGGATGATGGATTATGGAGCGCCAGGTGTTGGGATGAAGAGAATCAATAGTGTGATACAAAAGATGAAATAACTGTGATGGAACATCAATAAGGGCTAAAAAGCTGCCATAGGGATTTGAATCTTAAAGAAGAGCCTGAGGAAGTGTATTAAGAAGAATTCACTTCTCCCCTTGCACTTGTAGTGTCTTTATTCCATGAGCAGAAGTCACTTGGGGGCTCTGTCAAGGACAAAGGTGGAAGAAATTTTTTTTTTTTTCCTGTGTGTACCTGGTGCCCAGCACAACACCTCTGGGGCACAATGTCATAGTGTCAAGGTAATGTCAGGACACAGCTGGTATAGGTGCAGTTTGGAATGTCTGGTCTGAAGTGGAGAGGATTTTGTTTTATTTTTTAAGAAATAAATTAAATTTGTTATTAATTTGCATGCTACTCCCACAAGCAAACTAGATGAGTACATTTAGAAGTGACTAGTTGCAGTTCACGTCCGTGCTGTTGTGATGTTGTTCTGAGGAAATGGCAGCTGCTTCTCTGCTGCTGTGACCCATTCTCAGGGGACCTGGCCACTAAAGAAACACAGTAAAACTTGGCTGTTAGTGTTGAGAACTTTATCTGTTTCTATCTAAGCCAAAAAGACAACTGAAATATGTAATGGAAAAATAAAGCTATTAGGTAAGTTTGGCATTATCATTTGTCTTTTGCAAATCAGGCACAAAGTTTTAGAGCTGAAATAAATTAATGCAGAAACCAAGGTTAGGTCACACACCTATGTTCTTAGTTCAAAGTCAAACCATCACAAAGAGAAGGAGAGGAACACACCCTTCTAAAATACCTTGGGGTTATTACTAATATATTAAAATGCAAGACCTTTTAAAAAATACTCCTGTCAAAATACTTAGTTCTGCCTTCCAAGGAACAGTCTAGCAATGCATTTAAGCTTATGACCTATTTCATGTATTTCAAGCATGACAATGCAGAACTACTCACATGCTTTAAGCTATGCACAAGATTGATTGGCCCAAGTTAACAGCCCTGCTGGGATGAGATCAAATGCTCTGCTATAAGGACCTCACTCTGCCAGTCTCATTCATGGGTTTTTTTCTGCAGTAAGACAGCCATGCAACACAAGACTGGTGTAGCCAAAAGCTACTCATGTTGTAAATCTATGAGATGAAATCTTAAGCTCCAGGATCAGGCCCTGTCCTTTAATATGCTTCACACTGACTTTTTTTGGCAGCTGGAGTTTCACAGGGGTTCAATGCAGAATGTTCTCTAGGGACAGCTGCTTTGCAGATGTGGTGGAGAAGGGTCATCAAGGGCAAGAAGTCATGCTTAGCCTGGTTAGCACAAGGAGACAAACCCTGCCTTTAACCAGCTGCAGCTCATGTTCTTCTTGAGTTCAAATCTTTGATCTAAAGCAAGAAGAATAGGGACCTTAACCCAGCCTTTCCCATGTCACTGATGAATGCCTCAAGCACCAGGGTTTAGATCTTGCTCCAATTCTTTCAGGAACTACAGAACACAAGGGTCTCAGTGCTTTAAACCTGCAGGTCTGAGCTTGACTTTCTTTAGGGCAGGCAGTGGGGAAGACAGGTGAGGAGTGCAAAACTCAGACAGTTCAGAAAAGCTTTTTAAGTCACAAAATACACTTCCTGCTCAAACATGCTGTATTTCTGAGTGTGATATCAAACCTTTTTTTTTTTTTTTT